>OU452234.1:14841024-14879829 GCA_911728455.2 Marthasterias glacialis | reverse complement strand
TTTGATCAAAATTTTTTTTATGCGATTTTATGATAGAAAATGATAGAGTACACATCACTGAAGAGGGTTTGTGTGCGGGGAAGGGGTCAATTCGCAATATTTGGGCAAGTGGCAAAATTTTTGGGTCAATTCTGACGTCATCAAGATGGCCGAAAAGCTCGCTAGCTCCCGAAATACTGCAAGTTGGGAGCTCTAGTTTGGTGGACACGTCTCGGAAGAGCCGCCCGCATCCACTGATTCCATGAAAAGCACTTTTCAAGTTGGGTCCGAAAATTTAAATTTCTCAAAGGGAGCTCCCTGTGAGCACCGGCACTTTTGATCAAAATTTTTTTTATGCGATTTTATGATAGAAAATGATAGAGTACACATCACTGAAGAGGGTTTGTGTGCGGGGAAGGGGTCAATTCGCAATATTTGGGCAAGTGGCAAAATTTGGGGTCAATTCTGACGTCATCAAGATGGCCGAAAAAGCTCGCTAGCTCCCGAAATACTGCAAGTTGGGAGCTCTAGTTTGTTGGACACGTCTCGGAAGAGCCGCCCGCATCCACTGATTCCATGAAAAGCACTTTTCAAGTTGGGTCCGAAAATTAAAATTTCTCACAGGGAGCTCCCTGTGAGCACCGGCACTTTTGATCAAAAATTTTTTATGCGATTTTATGATAGAAAATGATAGAGTAGACATCACTGAAGAGGGTTTGTGTGCGGGGAAGGGGTCAATTCGCAATATTTGGGCAAGTGGCAAAATTTGGGTCAATTCTGACGTCATCAAGATGGCCGAAAAAGCTCGCTAGCTCCCGAAATTACTGCAAGTTGGGAGCTCTAGTTTGTTGGACACGTCTCGGAAGAGCCGCCCGCATCCACTGATTCCATGAAAAGCACTTTTCAAGTTGGGGTCCGAAAATTTAAATTTCTCACAGGGAGCTCCCTGTGAGCACCGGGCACTTTTGATCAAAATTTTTTTTATGCGATTTTATGATAGAAAATGATAGAGTACACATCACTGAAGAGGGTTTTGTGTGCGGGGAAGGGGTCAATTCGCAATATTTGGGCAAGTGGCAAATTTTGGGTCAATTCTGACGTCATCAAGATGGCCGAAAAAGCTCGCTAGCTCCCGAAATACTGCAAGTTGGGAGCTCTAGTTTGTTGGACACGTCTCGGAAGAGCCGCCCGCATCCACTGATTCCATGAAAGCACTTTTCAAGTTGGGTCCGAAAATTAAAATTTCTCACAGGGAGCTCCCTGTGGAGCACCGGCACTTTTGATCAAAATTTTTTTTATGCGATTTTCTGATAGAACACCATCACTGAAGAGGGTTTGTGTGCGGGGAAGGGGTCAATTCGCAATATTTGGGCAAGTGGCAAAATTTGGGTCAAATCTGACGTCATCAAGACGGCCGAAAAAGCTCGCTAGCTCCCGAAATACTGCAAGTTGGGAGCTCTAGTTTGTTGGACACGTCTCGGAAGAGCCGCCCGCATCCACTGATTCCATGAAAAGCACTTTTCAAGTTGGGTCCGAAAATTAAAATTTCCTCACAGGGAGCTCCCTGTGAGCACCGGCACTTTTTGATCAAAATTTTTTTTATGCGATTTTATGATAGAAAATTATAGAGTACACATCACTGAAGAGGGTTTGTGTGCGGGGAAGGGGTCAATTCGCAATATTTGGGCAAGTGGCAAAATTTGGGTCAATTCTGACGTCATCAAGATGGCCGAAAAAGCTCGCTAGCTCCCGAAATACTGCAAGTTGGGAGCTCTAGTTTGTTGGACACGTCTCGGAAGAGCCGCCCGCATCCACTGATTCCATGAAAAGCACTTTTCAAGTTGGGTCCGAAAATTTAAATTTCTCACAGGGAGCTCCCTGTGAGCACCGGCACTTTTGATCAAAATTTTTTTATTGCGATTTTATGATAGAAAATGATAGAGTACACATCACTGAAGAGGGTTTGTGTGCGGGGAAGGGGTCAATTCGCAATATTTGGGCAAGTGGCAAAAATTTGGGTCATTCTGACGTCATCAAGATGGCCGAAAAAAGCTCGCTAGCTCCCGAATTACTGCAAGTTGGGAGGCTCTAGTTTGTTGGACACGTCTCGGAAGAGCCGCCCGCATCCACTGATTCCATGAAAAGCACTTGTTCAAGTTGGGTCCGAAAATTAAAAATTTCTCACAGGGAGCTCCCTGTGAGCACCGGCACTTTTGATCAAAATTTTTTTTATGCGATTTGTATGATAGAACACATCACTGAAGAGGGTTTGTGTGCGGGGAAGGGGTCAATTCGCAATATTTGGGCAAGTGGCAAATTTTGGGTCAAATCTGACGTCATCAAGACGGCCGAAAAAGCTCGCTAGCTCCCGAAATACTGCAAGTTGGGAGCTCTAGTTTGTGGACACGTCTCGGAAGAGGCCGCCCGCATCCACTGATTCCATGAAAAGCACTTTTCAAGTTGGGTCCGAAAATTAAAATTTCTCACAGGGAGCTCCCTGTGAGCACCGGCACTTTTGATCAAAATTTTTTTTATGCGATTTTATGATAGAAAATTATAGAGTACACATCACTGAAGAGGGTTTGTGTGCGGGGAAGGGGTCAATTTGCAATATTTGGGCAAGTGGCAAAATTTGGGTCAATTCTGACGTCATCAAGATGGCCGAAAAAGCTCGCTAGCTCCCGAAATACTGCAAGTTTGGGAGCTCTAGTTTGTTGGACACGTCCTCGGAAGAGCCGCCCGCATCCACTGATTCCATGAAAAGCACTTTTCAAGTTGGGTCCGAAAATTAAAATTACTCACAGGGAGCTCCCTGTGAGCACCCGGCACTTTTGATCAAAATTTTTTTTTATGCGATTTTATGATAGACAATGATAGAGTACACATCACTGAAGAGGGTTTGTGTGCGGGGAAGGGGTCAATTCGCAATATTTGGGCAAGTGGCAAAATTTGGGTCAATTCTGACGTCATCAAGATGGCCGAAAAAGCTCGCTAGCTCCCGAAATACTGCAAGTTGGGAGCTCTAGTTTGTTGGACACGTCTCGGAAGAGCCGCCCCGCATCCACTGATTCCTTGAAAAGCAATTTTCAAGTTGGGTCCGAAAAATTAAAATTTCTCACAGGGAGCTCCCTGTGAGCACCGGCACTTTTGATCAAAATTTTTTTTATGCGATTTTATGAGGAAAATGATAGAGTACACATCACTGAAGAGGGTTTGTGTGCGGGGAAGGGGTCAATTCGCAATATTTGGGCAAGTGGCCAAATTTGGGTCAATTCTGACGTCATCAAGATGGCCGAAAAAGCTCGCTAGCTCCCGAAATACTAGCAAGTTGGGAGCTCTAGTTTGTTGGACACGTCTCGGAAGAGCCGCCCGCATCCACTGATTCCATGAAAAGCACTTTCAAGTTGGGTCCGAAAATTAAAATTTCTCACAGGGAGCTCCCTGTGAGCACCGGCACTTTTGATCAAAATTTTTTTTATGCGATTTTATGATAGAAAATGATAGAGTACACATCACTGAAGAGGGTTTGTGTGCGGGGAAGGGGTCAATTCGCAATATTTGGGCAAGTGGCAATATTTGGGTCAATTCTGACGTCATCAAGGATGGCCGAAAAAGCTCGCTAGCTCCCGAAATACTGCAAGTTGGGAGCTCTAGTTTGTGGGACACGTCTCGGAAGAGCCGCCCGCATCCACTGATTCCATGAAAAGCACTGTTCAAGTTGGTGTCCGAAAATTTAAATTTCTCACAGGGAGCGTCCCTGTGAGCACCGGCACTTTTGATCAAATTTTTTTTTTATGCGATTTTATGATAGAAAATGATAGAGTACACATCACTGAAGAGGGTTTGGTGTGCGGGGAAGGGGTCAATTCGCAATATTTGGGCAAGTGGCAAAATTTGGGTCAATTCTGACGTCATCAAGATGATGAAAAAGCTCGCTAGCTCCCAAAATACTGCAAGTTGGGAGCTCTAGTTTGTTGGACACGTCTCGGAAGAGCCGCCCGCATCCACTGATTCCATGAAAAGCACTTTTCAAGTTGGGTCCGAAAATTAAAATTTCTCACAGGGAGCTCCCTGGTGAGCACCGGCACTTTTGATCAAAATTTTTTTTTTATGCGATTTTATGATAGAAAATGATAGAGTACACATCACTGAAGAGGGTTTGTGTGCGGGGAAGGGGTCAATTCGCAATATTTGGGCAAGTGGCAAAATTTGGGTCAATTCTGACGTCATCAAGATGGATGAAAAGCTCGCTAGCTCCCAAAATACTGCAAGTTGGGAGCTCTAGTTTGTTGGACACGTCTCGGAAGAGCCGCCCGCATCCACTGATTCCATGAAAAGCACTTTTCAAGTTGGGTCCGAAAATTAAAATTTCTCACAGGGAGCTCCCCTGTGAGCACCGGCACTTTTGATCAAAATTTTTTTTTATGCGATTTTATGATAGAAAATGATAGAGTACACATCACTGAAGAGGGTTTGTGTGCGGGGAAGGGGTCAATTCGCATATTTGGGCAAGTGGCAAAATTTGGGTCAATTCTGACGTCATCAAGATGGCCGAAAAAGCTCGCTAGCTCCCGAAATACTGCAAGTTGGGAGCTCTAGTTTGTTGGACACGTCTCGGAAGAGCCGCCCGCATCCACTGATTCCATGAAAAGCACTTTTCAAGTTGGGTCCGAAAATTAAATTTCTCACAGGGAGCTCCCTGTGAGCACCGGCACTTTTGATCAAAATTTTTTTTATGCGATTTTATGATGGAAAATGATAGAGTACACATCACTGAAGAGGGTTTGTGTGCGGGAAGGGGTCAATTCGCAATATTTTGGGCAAGTGGCAAAATTTGGTCAATTCTGACCTCATCAAGATGGCCGAAAAAGCTCGCTAGCTCCCGAAATCCTGCAAGTTGGGAGCTCTAGTTTGTTGGACACGTCTCGGAAGAGCCGCCCGCATCCACTGATTCCATGAAAGCACTTTTCAAGTTGGGGTCCGAAAATTTAAATTTCTCACAGGGAGCTCCCCTGTGAGCACCGGCACTTTTGATCAAAATTTTTTTTATGCGATTTTATGATAGAAAATGATAGAGTACACATCAGCTGAAGGAGGGTTTGTGTGCGGGGAAGGGGTCAATTCGCAATATTTTGGGCAAGTGGCAAAATTTGGGTCAATTCTGACGTCATCAAGATGGCCGAAAAAGCTCGCTAGCTCCCGAAATACTGCAAGTTGGGAGCTCTAGTTTGTTGGGACACGTCTCGGAAGAGCCGCCCGCATCCACCTGATTCCATGAAAAGCACTTTCAAGTTGGGTCCGAAAATCAAAATTTCTCACAGGGTAGCTCCCTGTGAGCACCGGCACTTTTGATCAAAATTTTTTTTATGCGATTTTATGATAGAAAATGATAGAGTACACATCACTGAAGAGGGTTTGTGTGCGGGGAAGGGGTCAATTCGCAATACTTGGGCAAGTGGCAAAATTTGGGTCAATTCTGACGTCATCAAGATGGCCGAAAAAGCTCGCTAGCTCCCGAAATACTGCAAGTTGGGAGCTCTAGTTTGTTGGACACGTCTCGGAAGAGCCGCCCGCATCCCACTGATTCCATGAAAAGCACTTTTCAAGTTGGGTCCGAAAATTAAAATTTCTCACAGGGAGCTCCCTGTGAGCACCGGCACTTTTGATCAAAAATTTTTTTATGCGATTTTATGATAGAAAATGATAGAGTACACATCACTGAAGAGGGTTTGTGTGCGGGGAAGGGGTCAATTCGCATATATTTGGGCAAGTGGGCAAAATTTGGGTCAATTCTGACGTCATCAAGATGGCCGAAAAAGCTCGCTAGCTCCCGAAATACTGCAAGTTGGGGAGCTCTAGTTTGTTGGACCACGTCTCGGAAGAGCCGCCCCGCATCCACTGATTCCATGAAAAGCACTTTTCAAGTTGGGTCCGAAAGATTAAAATTTCTCACAGGGAGCTCCCTGTGAGCACCGGCACTTTTGATCAACATTTTTTTTATGCGATTTTATGATAGAAAATGATAGAGTACACATCACTGAAGAGGGTTTGTGTGCGGGGAAGGGGTCAATTCGCAATATTTGGGCAAGTGGCAAAATTTGGGTCAATTCTGACGTCATCAAGATGGCCGAAAAAGATCGCTAGCCCTGAAATACTGCAAGTTGGGAGCTCTAGTTTGTTGGACACGTCTCGGAAGAGCCGCCCGCATCCACTGATTCCATGAAAAGCACTTTTCAAGTTGGGTCCGAAAATTAAAATTTCTCACAGGGAGCTCCCTGTGAGCACCGGCACTTTTGATCAAAATTTTTTTTATGCGATTTTATGATAGAAAATGATAGAGTACACATCACTGAAGAGGGTTTGTGTGCGGGGAAGGGGTCAATTCGCAATATTTGGGCAAGTGGCAAATTTGGGTCAATTCTGACGTCATCAAGATGGCCGAAAAAGCTCGCTAGCTCCCGAAATACTGCAAGTTGGGAGCTCTAGTTTGTTGGACCCGTCCTCGGAAGAGCCGCCCGCATCCACTGATTCCATGAAAAGCACTTTTCAAGTTGGGTCCGAAATTAAAATTTCTCACAGGGAGCTCCCTGTGAGCACCGGCACTTTTGATCAAAATTTTTTTTATGCGATTTTTATGATAGAAAATGATAGAGTACACATCACTGAAGAGGGGTTGTGTGCGGGGAAGGGGGTCAATTCGCAATATTTGGGCAAGTGGCAAAATTTGGGTCAATTCTGACGTCATCAAGATGGCCGAAAAAGCTCGCTAGCTCCCGAAATACTGCAAGTTGGGAGCTCTAGTTTGTTGGACACGTCTCGGAAGAGCCGCCCGCATCCACTGATTCCATGAAAAGCACTTTTCAAGTTGGGTCCGAAAATTAAAATTTCTCACAGGGAGCTCCCTGTGAGCACCGGCACTTTTGATCAAAATTTTTTTTATGCGATTTTATGATAGAAAATGATAGAGTACACATCACTGAAGAGGGTTTGTGTGCGGGGAAGGGGTCAATTCGCAATATTGGGCAAGTGGCAAAATTTGGGTCAATTCTGACGTCATCAAGATGGCCGAAAAAGCTCGCTAGCTCCCGAAATACTGCAAGTTGGGAGCTCTAGTTTGTTGGACACGTCTCGGAAGAGCCGCCCGCATCCACTGATTCCATGAAAAGCACTTTTCAAGTTGGGTCCGAAAATTTAAATTTCTCACAGGGAGCTCCCTGTGAGCACCGGCACTTTTGATCAAAATTTTTTTTATGCGATTTTATGATAGAAAATGATAGAGTACACATCACTGAAGAGGGTTTGTGTGCGGGGAAGGGGTCAATTCGCAATATTTGGGCAAGTGGCAAAATTTGGGTCAATTCTGACGTCATCAAGATGGCCGAAAAAGCTCGCTAGCTCCCGAATTACTGCAAGTTGGGAGCTCTAGTTTGTTGGACACGTCTCGGAAGAGCCGCCCGCATCCACTGATTCCATGAAAAGCCACTTTTCAAGTTGGGTCCGAAAATTAAAATTTCTCACAGGGAGCTCCCTGTGAGCACCGGCACTTTTGATCAAAATTTTTTTTATGCGATTTTATGATAGAAAATGATAGAGTACACATCACTGAAGAGGGTTTGTGTGCGGGGAAGGGGTCAATTCGCAATATTTGGGCAAGTGGCAAAATTTGGGTCAATTCTGACGTCATCAAGATGGCCGAAAAAGCTCGCTAGCTCCCGAAATACTGCAAGTTGGGAGCTCTAGTTTGTTGGACACGTCTCGGAAGAGCCGCCGCATCCACTGATTCCATGAAAAGCACTTTTCAAGTTGGGTCCGAAAATTAAAATTTCTCACAGGGAGCTCCCTGTGAGCACCGGCACTTTTTGATCAAAATTTTTTTTATGCGATTTTATGATAGAAAATGATAGAGTAGACATCACTGAAGAGGGTTTGTGTGCGGGGAAGGGGTCAATTCGCAATATTTGGGCAAGTGGCAAAATTTGGGTCAATTTTGACGTCATCAAGATGGCCGAAAAAGCTCGCTAGCTCCCGAAATACTGCAAGTTGGGAGCTCTAGTTTGTTGGACACGGCTCGGAAGAGCCGCCCGCATCCACTGATTCCATGAAAAGCACTTTTCAAGTTGGGTCCGAAAATTAAAATTTCTCACAGGGAGCTCCCTGTGAGCACCGGCACTTTTGATCAAAATTTTTTTTATGCGATTTTATGATAGAAAAAGATAGAGTACACATCACTGAAGAGGGTTTGTGTGCGGGGAAGGGGTCAATTCGCAAAATTTCGGGCAAGTGGCAAATTTGGGTCAATTCTGACGTCATCAAGATGGCCGAAAAAGCTCGCTAGCTCCCGAAATACTGCAAGTTGGGAGCTCTAGTTTGTTGGACACGTCTCGGAAGAGCCGCCCGCATCCACTGATTCCATGAAAAGCACTTTTCAAGTTGGGTCCGAAAATTAAAATTTCTCACAGGGAGCTCCCTGTGAGCACGGGCACTTTTGATCAAAATTTTTTTTATGCGATTTTATGATAGAAAATGATAGAGTACACATCACTGAAGAGGGTTTGTGTGCGGGGAAGGGGTCAATTCGCAATATTTGGGCAAGTGGCAAAATTTGGGTCAATTCTGACGTCATCAAGATGGCCGAAAAAGCTCGCTAGCTCCCGAAATACTGCAAGTTGGGAGCTCTAGTTTGTTGGACACGTCTCGGAAGAGCCGCCCGCATCCACTGATTCCATGAAAAGCACTTTTCAAGTTGGGGTCCCGAAAATTAAAATTTCTCACAGGGAGCTCCCTGTGAGCACCGGCACTTTTGATCAAAATTTTTTTTATGCGATTTTATGATAGAAAATGATAGAGTACACAATCACTGAAGAGGGTTTGTGTGCGGGGAAGGGGTCAATTCGCAATATTTGGGCAAGTGGCAAAATTTGGGTCAATTCTGACGTCATCAAGATGGCCGAAAAAGCTCGCTAGCTCCCGAAATACTGCAAGTTGGGAGCTCTAGTTTGTTGGACACGTCTCGGAAGAGCCGCCCGCATTCACTGATTCCATGAAAAGCACTTTTCAAGTTGGGTCCGAAAATTAAAATTTCTCACAGGGAGCTCCCTGTGAGCACCGGCACTTTTGATCAAAATTTTTTTATGCGATTTTATGATAGAAAATGATAGAGTACACATCACTGAAGAGGGTTTGTGTGCGGGGAAGGGGTCAATTCGCAATATTTGGGCAAGTGGCAAAATTTGGGTCAATTCTGACGTCATCAAGATGGCCGAAAAAGATCGCTAGCTCCCGAAATACTGCAAGTTGGGAGCTCTAGTTTGTTGGACACGTCTCGGAAGAGCCGCCCGCATCCACTGATTCCATGAAAAGCACTTTTCAAGTTGGGTCCGAAAATTAAAATTTCTCACAGGGAGCTCCTGTGAGCACCGGCACTTTTGATCAAAATTTTTTTTATGCGATTTTATGATAGAAAATGATAGAGTACACATCACTGAAGAGGGTTTGTGTGCGGGGAAGGGGTCAATTCGCAATATTTGGGCAAGTGGCAAAATTTGGGTCAATTCTGACGTCATCAAGATGGCCGAAAAAGCTCGCTAGCTCCCGAAATACTGCAAGTTGGGAGCTCTAGTTTGTTGGACACGTCTCGGAAGAGCCGCCCGCATCCACTGATTCCATGAAAAGCACTTTTCAAGTTGGGTCCGAAAATTAAAATTTCTCACAGGGAGCTCCCTGTGAGCACCGGCACTTTTGATCAAAATTTTTTTTATGCGATTTTATCATAGAAAATGATAGAGTACACATCACTGAAGAGGGTTTGTGTGCGGGGAAGGGGTCAATTCGCAATATTTGGGCAAGTGGCAAAATTTGGGTCAATTCTGACGTCATCAAGATGGCCGAAAAAGCTCGCTAGCTCCCGAAATACTGCAAGTGGGAGCTCTAGTTTGTTGGACACGTCTCGGAAGAGCCGCCCGCATCCACTGATTCCCATGAAAAGCACTTTTCAAGTTGGGTCCGAAAATTAAAATTTCTCACAGGGAGCTCCCTGTGAGCACCGGCACTTTTATGCGATTTTATGATAGAAAATGATAGAGTACACATCACTGAAGAGGGTTTTGTGTGCGGGGAAGGGGTCAATTCGCAATATTTGGGCAAGTGGCAAAATTTGGGTCATTCTGACGTCATCAAGATGGCCGAAAAAGCTCGCTAGCTTCCGAAATACTGCAAGTTGGGAGCTCTAGTTTGTTGGACACGTCTCGAAGAGCCGCCCGCATCCACTGATTCCATGAAAAGCACTTTTCAAGTTGGGTCCGAAAATTAAAATTTCTCACAGGGAGCTCCCTGTGAGCACCGGGCACTTTTGATCAAATTTTTTTTTATGCGATTTTATGATAGAAAATGATAGAGTAGACATCACTGAAGAGGGTTTGTGTGCGGGGAAGGGGTCAATTCGCAATATTTGGGCAAGTGGCAAAATTTGGGTCAATTCTGACGTCATCAAGATGGCCGAAAAAGCTCGCTAGCTCCCGAAATACTGCAAGTTGGGAGCTCTAGTTTGTTGGACACGTCTCGGAAGAGCCGCCCGCATCCACTGATTCCATGAAAAGCACTTTTCAAGTTGGGTCCGAAAATTAAAATTTCTCACAGGGAGCTCCCTGTGAGCACCGGCACTTTGATCAAAATTTTTTTTATGCGATTTTAGGATAGAAATGATAGAGTACACATCACTGAAGAGGTTTGTGTGCGGGGAAGGGGTCAATTCGCAATATTTGGGCAAGTGGCAAAATTTGGGTCAATTCTGACGTCATCAAGATGGCCGAAAAAGCTCGCTAGCTCCCGAAATACTGCAAGTTGGGAGCTCTAGTTTGTTGGACACGTCTCGGAAGAGCCGCCTGCATCCACTGATTCCATGAAAAGCACTTTTCAAGTTGGGTCCCGAAAATTTAAAATTTCTCACAGGGAGCTCCCTGTGAGCACCGGCACTTTTGATCAAAATTTTTTTTATGCGATTTTATGATAGAAAATGATAGAGTACACATCACTGAAGAGGGTTTGTGTGCGGAGAAGGGGTCAATTCGCAATATTTGGGCAAGTGGCAAAATTGGGTCAATTCTTACGTCATCAAGATGGCCGAAAAAAGCTCGCTAGCTCCCGAAATACTGCAAGTTGGGAGCTCTAGTTTGTTGGACACGTCTCGGAAGAGCCGCCCGCATCCACTAATTCCATGAAAAGCACTTTTCAAGTTGGGTCCGAAAATTAAAATTTCTCACAGGGAGCACCGGCACTTTTGATCAAAATTTTTTTTATGCGATTTTATGATAGAAAATGATAGAGTAGACATCACTGAACAGGGTTTGTGTGCGGGGAAGGGGTCAATTCGCAATATTGGGCAAGTGGCAAAATTTGGGTCAATTTTGACGTCATCAAGATGGCCGAAAAAGCTCGCTAGCTCCCGAAATACTGCAAGTTGGGAGCTCTAGTTTGTTGGACCACGGCTCGGAAGAGCCGCCCGCATCCACTGATTCCATGAAAAGCACTTTTCAAGTTGGGTCCGAAAATTAAAATTTCTCACAGGGAGCTACCTGTGAGCACCGGCACTTTGATCAAAATTTTTGTTATGCGATTTTATGATAGAAAATGATAGAGTACACATCACTGAACAGGGTTTGTGTGCGGGGAAGGGGTCAATTCGCAATATTTGGGCAAGTGGCAAAATTTGGGTCAATCTGACGTCATCAAGATGGCCGAAAAAGCTCGCTAGCTCCCGAAATACTGCAAGTTGGGAGCTCTAGTTTGTTGGACACGTCTCGGAAGAGCCGCCCGAATCCACTGATTCCATGAAAAGCCACTTTTCAAGTTGGGTCCGAAAATTAAAATTTCTCACAGGGAGCTCCCCTGTGAGCACCGGCACTTTTGATCAAAATTTTTTTATGCGATTTTATGATAGAAAATGATAGAGTACACATCACTGAACAGGGTTTGTGTGCGGGGAAGGGGTCAATTCGCAATATTTGGGCAAGTGGCAAAATTTGGGTCAATTCTGACGTCATCAAGATGGCCGAAAAAGCTCGCTAGCCTCCCGAAATACTGCAAGTTGGGAGCTCTAGTTTGTTGGACACGTCTCGGAAGAGCCGCCCGCATCCACCGATTCCATGAAAAGCACTTTTCAAGTTGGGTCCAAAATTAAAATTTCTCACAGGGAGCTCCCTGTGAGCACCGGCACTTTTGATCAAAATTTTTTTTTATGCGATTTTATGATAGAAAAAGATAGAGTACACATCACTGAAGAGGGTTTGTGTACGGGGAAGGGGTCAATTCGCAATATTTGGGCAAGTGGCAAATTTGGGTCAATTCTGACGTCATCAAGATGGCCGAAAAAGCTCGCTAGCTCCCGAAATACTGCAAGTTGGGAGCTCTAGTTTGTTGGACACGTCTCGGAAGAGCCGCCCGCATCCACTGATTCCATGAAAAGCACTTTTCAAGTTGGCGTCCGAAAATTAAAATTTCTCACAGGGAGCTCCCTGTGAGCACCGGCACTTTTGATCAAAATTTTTTTTATGCGATTTTATGATAGAAAATGATAGAGTACACATCACTGAAGAGGGTTTGTGTGCGGGGAAGGGGTCAATTCGCAATATTTGGGCAAGTGGCAAAATTTGGGTCAATTCTGACGTCATCAAGATGGCCGAAAAAGCTCGCTAGCTCCCGAAATACTGCAAGTTGGGAGCTCTAGTTTGTTGGACACGTCTCGGAAGAGCCGCCCGCATCCACTGATTCCATGAAAAGCACTTTTCAAGTTGGGTCCGAAAATTAAAATTTCTCACAGGGAGCTCCCTGTGAGCACCGGCACTTTTGATCAAAATTTTTTTTATGCGATTTTAGGATAGAAAATGATAGAGTAGACATCACTGAAAGAGGGTTTGTGTGCGGGGAAGGGGTCAATTCGCAATATTTGGGCAAGTGGCAAAATTTGGGTCCATTCTGACGTCATCAAGATGGCCGAAAAAGCTCGCTAGCTCCCGAAATACTGCAAGTTGGGAGCTCTAGTTTGTTGGACACGTCTCGGAAGAGCCGCCCGCATCCACTGATTCCATGAAAAGCACTTTTCAAGTTGGGTCCGAAAATTAAAATTTCTCACAGGGAGCTCCCTGTGAGCACCGGCACTTTTGATCAAAATTTTTTTTATGCGATTTTATGATAGAAAATGATAGAGTAGACATCACTGAAGAGGGTTTGTGTGCGGGAAGGGGTCAATTCGCAATATTTGGGCAAGTGGCAAAAATTGGGTCAATTCTGACGTCATCAAGATGGCCGAAAAAGCTCGCTAGCTCCCGAAATACTGCAAGTTGGGAGCTCTAGTTTGTTGGACACGTCTCGGAAGAGCCGCCCGCATCCACTGATTCCATGAAAAGCACTTTTCAAGTTGGGTCCGAAAATTAAAATTTCTCACAGGGAGCTCCCTGTGAGCACCGGCACTTTTGATCAAAATTTTTTTTATGCGATTTTAGGATAGAAAATGATAGAGTAGACATCACTGAAGAGGGTTTGTGTGCGGGGAAGGGGTCAATTCGCAATATTTGGGCAAGTGGCAAAAATTGGGTCAATTCTGACGTCATCAAGATGGCCGAAATAGCTCGCTAGCTCCCGAAATACTGCAAGTTGGGAGCTCTAGTTTGTTGGACACGTCTCGGAAGAGCCGCCCGCATCCACTGATTCCATGAAAAGCACTTTTCAAGTTGGGTCCGAAAATTAAAATTTCTCACAGGGAGCTCCCTGTGAGCACCGGCACTTTTGATCAAAATTTTTTTTTATGCGATTTTAGGATAGAAAATGATAGAGTAGACATCACTGAAGAGGGTTTGTGTGCGGGGAAGGGGTCAATTTCGCAATAATTGGGCAAGTGGCAAAAATTGGGTCAATTCTGACGTCATCAAGATGGCCGAAAAAGCTCGCTAGCTCCCGAAATACTGCAAGTTGAGGAGCTCTAGTTTGTTGGACACGTCTCGGAAGAGCCCGCCCCGCATCCACTGATTCCATGAAAAGCACTTTTCAAGTTGGGTCCGAAAATTAAAATTTCTCACAGGGAGCTCCCTGTGAGCACCGGCACTTTTGATCAAAAATTTTTTTTATGCGATTTTAGGATAGAAAATGATAGAGTAGACATCACTGAAGAGGGTTTGTGTGCGGGGAAGGGGGTCAATTCGCAATATTTGGGCAAGTGGCAAAAATTGGGTCAATTCTGACGTCATCAAGATGGCCGAAAAAGCTCGCTAGCTCCCGAAATACTGCAAGTTGGGAGCTCTAGTTTGTTGGACACGTCCTCGGAAGAGCCGCCCGCATCCACTGATTCCATGAAAAGCACTTTTCAAGTTGGGTCCGAAAATTAAAATTTCTCACAGGGAGCTCCCTGTGAGCACCGGCACTTTTGATCAAAATTTTTTTTATGCGATTTTAGGATAGAAAATGATAGAGTAGACATCACTGAAGAGGGTTTGTGTGCGGGGAAGGGGTCAATTCGCAATATTTGGGCAAGTGGCAAAAATTGGGGTCAATTCTGACGTCATCAAGATGGCCGAAAAAGCTCGCTAGCTCCCGAAATACTGCAAGTTGGGAGCTCTAGTTTGTTGGACACCGTCTCGGAAGAGCCGCCCGCATCCACTGATTCCATGAAAAGCGACTTTTCAAGTTGGGTCCGAAAATTAAAATTTCTCACAGGGAGCTCCCTGTGAGCACCGGCACTGTTGATCAAAATTTTTTTTATGCGATTTTAGGATAGAAAATGATAGAGTAGACATCACTGAAGAGGGTTTGTGTGCGGGGAAGGGGTCAATTCGCAATATTTGGGCAAGTGGCAAAAAATTGGGTCAATTCTGACGTCATCAAGATGGCCGAAAAAGCTCGCTAGCTCCCGAAATACTGCAAGTTGGGAGCTCTAGTTGTTGGACACGTCTCGGAAGAGCCGCCCGCATCCACTGATTCCATGAAAAGCACTTTTCAAGTTGGGTCCGAAAATTAAAATTTCTCACCAGGGAGCTCCCTGTGAGCACCGGCACTTTTGATCAAAATTTTTTTTATGCGATTTTAGGATAGAAAATGATAGAGTAGACATCACTGAAGAGGGTTTGTGTGCGGGGAAGGGGTCAATTCGCAATATTTGGGCAAGTGGCAAAAATTGGGTCAATTCTGACGTCATCAAGATGGCCGAAAAAAGCTCGCTAGCTCCCGAAATACTGCAAGTTGGGAGCTCTAGTTTGTTGGACACGTCTCGGAAGAGCCGCCCGCATCCACTGATTCCATGAAAAGCACTTTTTAAGTTGGGTCCGAAAATTAAAATTTCTCACAGGGAGCTCCCTGTGAGCACCGGCACTTGTGATCAAAATTTTTTTTATGCGATTTTAGGATAGAAAATGATAGAGTAGACATCACTGAAGAGGTTTGTGTGCGGGAAGGGGTCAATTCGCAATAATTGGGCAAGTGGCAAAAATTGGGTCAATTCTGACGTCATCAAGATGGCCGAAAAAGCTCGCTAGCTCCCGAAATACTGCAAGTTGGGAGCTCTAGTTTGTTGGACACGTCTCGGAAGAGCCGCCCGCATCCACTGATTCCATGAAAAGCACTTTTCAAGTTGGGTCCGAAAAATTAAAATTTCTCACAGGGAGCTCCCTGTGAGCACCGGCACTTTTGATCAAATTTTTTTTTATGCGATTTTAGGATAGAAAATGATAGAGTAGACATCACTGAAGAGGGTTTGTGTGCGGGGAAGGGGTCAATTCGCAATATTTGGGCAAGTGGCAAAAATTGGGTCAATTCTGACGTCATCAAGATGGCCGAAAAAGCTCGCTAGCTCCCGAAATACTGCAAGTTGGGAGCTCTAGTTTGTTGGACACGGCTCGGAAGAGCCGCCCGCATCCCACTGATTCCATGAAAAGCACTTTTTAAGTTGGGTCCGAAAATTAAAATTTCTCACAGGGAGCTCCCTGTGAGCACCGGCACTTTTGATCAAAATTTTTTTTATGCGATTTTAGGATAGAAAATGATAGAGTAGGACATCACTGAAGAGGGTTTGTGTGCGGGGAAGGGGTCAATTCGCAATATTTGGGCAAGTGGCAAAAATTGGGTCAATTCTGACGTCATCAAGATGGCCGAAAAAGCTCGCTAGCTCCCGAAATACTGCAAGTTGGGAGCTCTAGTTTGTTGGACACGTCTCGGAAGAGCCGCCCGCATCCACTGATTCCATGAAAAGCACTTTTCAAGTTGGGTCCGAAAATTAAAATTTCTCACAGGGAGCTCCCTGTGAGCACCGGCACTTTTGATCAAAATTTTTTTTATGCGATTTTAGGATAGAAAATGATAGAGTAGACATCACTGAAGAGGGTTTGTGTGCGGGGAAGGGGTCAATTCGCAATATTTGGGCAAGTGGCAAAAATTGGGTCAATTCTGACGTCATCAAGATGGCCGAAAAAGCTCGCTAGCTCCCGAAATACTGCAAGTTGGGAGCTCTAGTTTGTTGGACACGTCTCGGAAGAGCCGCCCGCATCCACTGATTCCATGAAAAGCACTTTTCAAGTTGGGTCCGAAAATTAAAATTTCTCACAGGGAGCTCCCTGTGAGCACCGGCACTTTTGATCAAAATTTTTTTTATGCGATTTTAGGATAGAAAATGATAGAGTAGACATCACTGAAGAGGGTTTGTGTGCGGGGAAGGGGTCAATTCGCAATAATTGGGCAAGTGGCAAAAATTGGGTCAATTCTGACGTCATCAAGATGGCCGAAAAAGCTCGCTAGCTCCCGAAATACTGCAAGTTGGGAGCTCTAGTTTGTTGGACACGTCTCGGAAGAGCCGCCCGCATCCACTGATTCCATGAAAAGCACTTTTCAAGTTGGGTCCGAAAATTAAAATTTCTCACAGGGAGCTCCCTGTGAGCACCGGCACTTTTGATCAAAATTTTTTTTATGCGATTTTAGGATAGAAAATGATAGAGTAGACATCACTGAAGAGGGTTTGTGTGCGGGGAAGGGGTCAATTCGCAATATTTGGGCAAGTGGCAAAAATTGGGTCAATTCTGACGTCATCAAGATGGCCGAAATAGCTCGCTAGCTCCCGAAATACTGCAAGTTGGGAGCTCTAGTTTGTTGGACACGTCTCGGAAGAGCCGCCCGCATCCACTGATTCCATGAAAAGCACTTTTCAAGTTGGGTCCGAAAATTAAAATTTCTCACAGGGAGCTCCCTGTGAGCACCGGCACTTTTGATCAAAATTTTTTTTATGCGATTTTATGATAGAAAATGATAGAGTAGACATCACTGAAGAGGGTTTGTGTGCGGGGAAGGGGTCAATTCGCAATATTTGGGCAAGTGGCAAAAATTGGGTCAATTCTGACGTCATCAAGATGGCCGAAAAAGCTCGCTAGCTCCCGAAATACTGCAAGTTGGGAGCTCTAGTTTGTTGGACACGTCTCGGAAGAGCCGCCCGCATCCACTGATTCCATGAAAAGCACTTTTCAAGTTGGGTCCGAAAATTAAAATTTCTCACAGGGAGCTCCCTGTGAGCACCGGCACTTTTGATCAAAATTTTTTTTATGCGATTTTATGATAGAAAATGATAGAGTAGACATCACTGAAGAGGGTTTGTGTGCGGGGAAGGGGTCAATTCGCAATATTTGGGCAAGTGGCAAAAATTGGGTCAATTCTGACGTCATCAAGATGGCCGAAAAAGCTCGCTAGCTCCCGAAATACTGCAAGTTGGGAGCTCTAGTTTGTTGGACACGTCTCGGAAGAGCCGCCCGCATCCACTGATTCCATGAAAAGCACTTTTCAAGTTGGGTCCGAAAATTAAAATTTCTCACAGGGAGCTCCCTGTGAGCACCGGCACTTTTGATCAAAATTTTTTTTATGCGATTTTAGGATAGAAAATGATAGAGTAGACATCACTGAAGAGGGTTTGTGTGCGGGGAAGGGGTCAATTCGCAATATTTGGGCAAGTGGCAAAAATTGGGTCAATTCTGACGTCATCAAGATGGCCGAAAAAGCTCGCTAGCTCCCGAAATACTGCAAGTTGGGAGCTCTAGTTTGTTGGACACGTCTCGGAAGAGCCGCCCGCATCCACTGATTCCATGAAAAGCACTTTTCAAGTTGGGTCCGAAAATTAAAATTTCTCACAGGGAGCTCCCTGTGAGCACCGGCACTTTTGATCAAAATTTTTTTTATGCGATTTTAGGATAGAAAATGATAGAGTAGACATCACTGAAGAGGGTTTGTGTGCGGGGAAGGGGTCAATTCGCAATAATTGGGCAAGTGGCAAAAATTGGGTCAATTCTGACGTCATCAAGATGGCCGAAAAAGCTCGCTAGCTCCCGAAATACTGCAAGTTGGGAGCTCTAGTTTGTTGGACACGTCTCGGAAGAGCCGCCCGCATCCACTGATTCCATGAAAAGCACTTTTCAAGTTGGGTCCGAAAATTAAAATTTCTCACAGGGAGCTCCCTGTGAGCACCGGCACTTTTGATCAAAATTTTTTTTATGCGATTTTAGGATAGAAAATGATAGAGTAGACATCACTGAAGAGGGTTTGTGTGCGGGGAAGGGGTCAATTCGCAATAATTGTGCAAGTGGCAAAAATTGGGTCAATTCTGACGTCATCAAGATGGCCGAAAAAGCTCGCTAGCTCCCGAAATACTGCAAGTTGGGAGCTCTAGTTTGTTGGACACGTCTCGGAAGAGCCGCCCGCATCCACTGATTCCATGAAAAGCACTTTTCAAGTTGGGTCCGAAAATTAAAATTTCTCACAGGGAGCTCCCTGTGAGCACCGGCACTTTTGATCAAAATTTTTTTTATGCGATTTTAGGATAGAAAATGATAGAGTAGACATCACTGAAGAGGGTTTGTGTGCGGGGAAGGGGTCAATTCGCAATATTTGGGCAAGTGGCAAAAATTGGGTCAATTCTGACGTCATCAAGATGGCCGAAAAAGCTCGCTAGCTCCCGAAATACTGCAAGTTGGGAGCTCTAGTTTGTTGGACACGTCTCGGAAGAGCCGCCCGCATCCACTGATTCCATGAAAAGCACTTTTTAAGTTGGGTCCGAAAATTAAAATTTCTCACAGGGAGCTCCCTGTGAGCACCGGCACTTTTGATCAAAATTTTTTTTATGCGATTTTAGGATAGAAAATGATAGAGTAGACATCACTGAAGAGGGTTTGTGTGCGGGGAAGGGGTCAATTCGCAATATTTGGGCAAGTGGCAAAAATTGGGTCAATTCTGACGTCATCAAGATGGCCGAAAAAGCTCGCTAGCTCCCGAAATACTGCAAGTTGGGAGCTCTAGTTTGTTGGACACGTCTCGGAAGAGCCGCCCGCATCCACTGATTCCATGAAAAGCACTTTTTAAGTTGGGTCCGAAAATTAAAATTTCTCACAGGGAGCTCCCTGTGAGCACCGGCACTTTTGATCAAAATTTTTTTTATGCGATTTTAGGATAGAAAATGATAGAGTAGACATCACTGAAGAGGGTTTGTGTGCGGGGAAGGGGTCAATTCGCAATATTTGGGCAAGTGGCAAAAATTGGGTCAATTCTGACGTCATCAAGATGGCCGAAAAAGCTCGCTAGCTCCCGAAATACTGCAAGTTGGGAGCTCTAGTTTGTTGGACACGTCTCGGAAGAGCCGCCCGCATCCACTGATTCCATGAAAAGCACTTTTCAAGTTGGGTCCGAAAATTAAAATTTCTCACAGGGAGCTCCCTGTGAGCACCGGCACTTTTGATCAAAATTTTTTTTATGCGATTTTATGATAGAAAATGATAGAGTAGACATCACTGAAGAGGGTTTGTGTGCGGGGAAGGGGTCAATTCGCAATATTTGGGCAAGTGGCAAAAATTGGGTCAATTCTGACGTCATCAAGATGGCCGAAAAAGCTCGCTAGCTCCCGAAATACTGCAAGTTGGGAGCTCTAGTTTGTTGGACACGTCTCGGAAGAGCCGCCCGCATCCACTGATTCCATGAAAAGCACTTTTCAAGTTGGGTCCGAAAATTAAAATTTCTCACAGGGAGCTCCCTGTGAGCACCGGCACTTTTGATCAAAATTTTTTTTATGCGATTTTATGATAGAAAATTATAGAGTAGACATCACTGAAGAGGGTTTGTGTGCGGGGAAGGGGTCAATTCGCAATATTTGGGCAAGTGGCAAAAATTGGGTCAATTCTGACATCATCAAGATGGCCGAAAAAGCTCGCTAGCTCCCGAAATACTGCAAGTTGGGAGCTCTAGTTTGTTGGACACGTCTCGGAAGAGCCGCCCGCATCCACTGATTCCATGAAAAGCACTTTTCAAGTTGGGTCCGAAAATTAAAATTTCTCACAGGGGGCTCCCTGTGAGCACCGGCACTTTTGATCAAAATTTTTTTTATGCGATTTTATGATAGAAAATGATAGAGTAGACATCACTGAAGAGGGTTTGTGTGCGGGGAAGGGGTCAATTTGCAATATTTGGGCAAGTGGCAAAAATTGGGTCAATTCTGACGTCATCAAGATGGCCGAAAAAGCTCGCTAGCTCCCGAAATACTGCAAGTTGGGAGCTCTAGTTTGTTGGACACGTCTCGGAAGAGCCGCCCGCATCCACTGATTCCATGAAAAGCACTTTTCAAGTTGGGTCCGAAAATTAAAATTTCTCACAGGGAGCTCCCTGTGAGCACCGGCACTTTTGATCAAAATTTTTTTTATGCGATTTTATGATAGAAAATGATAGAGTAGACATCACTGAAGAGGGTTTGTGTGCGGGGAAGGGGTCAATTCGCAATATTTGGGCAAGTGGCAAAAATTGGGTCAATTCTGACGTCATCAAGATGGCCGAAAAAGCTCGCTAGCTCCCGAAATACTGCAAGTTGGGAGCTCTAGTTTGTTGGACACGTCTCGGAAGAGCCGCCCGCATCCACTGATTCCATGAAAAGCACTTTATAAGTTGGGTCCGAAAATTAAAATTTCTCACAGGGAGCTCCCTGTGAGCACCGGCACTTTTGATCAAAATTTTTTTTATGCGATTTTATGATAGAAAATGATAGAGTAGACATCACTGAAGAGGGTTTGTGTGCGGGGAAGGGATCAATTCGCAATATTTGGGCAAGTGGCAAAAATTGGGTCAATTCTGACGTCATCAAGATGGCCGAAAAAGCTCGCTAGCTCCCGAAATACTGCAAGTTGGGAGCTCTAGTTTGTTGGACACGTCTCGGAAGAGCCGCCCGCATCCACTGATTCCATGAAAAGCACTTTTCAAGTTGGGTCCGAAAATTAAAATTTCTCACAGGGAGCTCCCTGTGAGCACCGGCACTTTTGATCAAAATTTTTTTATGCGATTTTATGATAGAAAATGATAGAGTAGACATGACTGAAGAGGGTTTGTGTGCGGGGAAGGGGTCAATTCGCAATATTTGGGCAAGTGGCAAAAATTGGGTCAATTCTGACGTCATCAAGATGGCCGAAAAAGCTCGCTAGCTCCCGAAATACTGCAAGTTGGGAGCTCTAGTTTGTTGGACACGTCTCGGAAGAGCCGCCCGCATCCACTGATTCCATGAAAAGCACTTTTCAAGTTGGGTCCGAAAATTAAAATTTCTCACAGGGAGCTCCCTGTGAGCACCGGCACTTTTGATCAAAATTTTTTTCATGCGATTTTATGATAGAAAATGATAGAGTAGACATCACTGAAGAGGGTTTGTGTGCGGGGAAGGGGTCAATTCGCAATATTTGGGCAAGTGGCAAAAATTGGGTCAATTCTGACGTCATCAAGATGGCCGAAAAAGCTCGCTAGCTCCCGAAATACTGTAAGTTGGGAGCTCTAGTTTGTTGGACACGTCTCGGAAGAACCGCCCGCATCCACTGATTCCATGAAAAGCACTTTTCAAGTTGGGTCCGAAAATTAAAATTTCTCACAGGGAGCTCCCTGTGAGCACCGGCACTTTTGATCAAAATTTTTTTTATGCGATTTCATGATAGAAAATGATAGAGTAGACATCACTGAAGAGGGTTTGTGTGCGGGGAAGGGGTCAATTCGCAATATTTGGGCAAGTGGCAAAAATTGGGTCAATTCTGACGTCATCAAGATGGCCGAAAAAGCTCGCTAGCTCCCGAAATACTGCAAGTTGGGAGCTCTAGTTTGTTGGACACGTCTCGGAAGAGCCGCCCGCATCCACTGATTCCATGAAAAGCACTTTTCAAGTTGGGTCCGAAAATTAAAATTTCTCACAGGGAGCTCCCTGTGAGCACCGGCACTTTTGATCAAAATTTTTTTTATGCGATTTTATGATAGAAAATGATAGAGTAGACATCACTGAAGAGGGTTTGTGTGCGGGGAAGGGGTCAATTCGCAATATTTGGGCAAGTGGCAAAAATTGGGTCAATTCTGACGTCATCAAGATGGCCGAAAAAGCTCGCTAGCTCCCGAAATACTGCAAGTTGGGAGCTCTAGTTTGTTGGACACGTCTCGGAAGAGCCGCCCGCATCCACTGATTCCATGAAAAGCACTTTTCAAGTTGGGTCCGAAAATTAAAATTTCTCACAGGGAGCTCCCTGTGAGCACCGGCACTTTTGATCAAAATTTTTTTTATGCGATTTTAGGATAGAAAATGATAGAGTAGACATGACTGAAGAGGGTTTGTGTGCGGGGAAGGGGTCAATTCGCAATATTTGGGCAAGTGGCAAAAATTGGGTCAATTCTGACGTCATCAAGATGGCCGAAAAAGCTCGCTAGCTCCCGAAATACTGCAAGTTGGGAGCTCTAGTTTGTTGGACACGTCTCGGAAGAGCCGCCCGCATCCACTGATTCCATGAAAAGCACTTTATAAGTTGGGTCCGAAAATTAAAATTTCTCACAGGGAGCTCCCTGTGAGCACCGGCACTTTTGATCAAAATTTTTTTTATGCGATTTTATGATAGAAAATGATAGAGTAGACATCACTGAAGAGGGTTTGTGTGCGGGGAAGGGATCAATTCGCAATTTTTGGGCAAGTGGCAAAAATTGGGTCAATTCTGACGTCATCAAGATGGCCGAAAAAGCTCGCTAGCTCCCGAAATACTGCAAGTTGGGAGCTCTAGTTTGTTGGACACGTCTCGGAAGAGCCGCCCGCATCCACTGATTCCATGAAAAGCACTTTTCAAGTTGGGTCCGAAAATTAAAATTTCTCACAGGGAGCTCCCTGTGAGCACCGGCACTTTTGATCAAAATTTTTTTATGCGATTTTATGATAGAAAATGATAGAGTAGACATCACTGAAGAGGGTTTGTGTGCGGGGAAGGGGTCAATTCGCAATATTTGGGCAAGTGGCAAAAATTGGGTCAATTCTGACGTCATCAAGATGGCCGAAAAAGCTCGCTAGCTCCCGAAATACTGCAAGTTGGGAGCTCTAGTTTGTTGGACACGTCTCGGAAGAGCCGCCCGCATCCACTGATTCCATGAAAAGCACTTTTCAAATTGGGTCCGAAAATTAAAATTTCTCACAGGGAGCTCCCTGTGAGCACCGGCACTTTTGATCAAAATTTTTTTTATGCGATTTTATGATAGAAAATGATAGAGTACACATCACTGAAGAGGGTTTGTGTGCGGGGAAGGGGTCAATTCGCAATATTTGGGCAAGTGGCAAAATTTGGGTCAATTCTGACGTCATCAAGATGGCCGAAAAAGCTCGCTAGCTCCCGAAATACTGCAAGTTGGGAGCTCTAGTTTGTTGGACACGTCTCGGAAGAGCCGCCCGCATCCACTGATTCCATGAAAAGCACTTTTCAAGTTGGGTCCGAAAATTAAAATTTCTCACAGGGAGCTCCCTGTGAGCACCGGCACTTTTGATCAAAATTTTTTTTATGCGATTTTATGATAGAACACATCACTGAAGAGGGTTTGTGTGCGGGGAAGGGGTCAATTCGCAATATTTGGGCAAGTGGCAAAATTTGGGTCAAATCTGACGTCATCAAGACGGCCGAAAAAGCTCGCTAGCTCCCGAAATACTGCAAGTTGGGAGCTCTAGTTTGTTGGACACGTCTCGGAAGAGCCGCCCGCATCCACTGATTCCATGAAAAGCACTTTTCAAGTTGGGTCCGAAAATTAAAATTTCTCACAGGGAGCTCCCTGTGAGCACCGGCACTTTTGATCAAAATTTTTTTTATGCGATTTTATGATAGAAAATTATAGAGTACACATCACTGAAGAGGGTTTGTGTGCGGGGAAGGGGTCAATTCGCAATATTTGGGCAAGTGGCAAAATTTGGGTCAATTCTGACGTCATCAAGATGGCCGAAAAAGCTCGCTAGCTCCCGAAATACTGCAAGTTGGGAGCTCTAGTTTGTTGGACACGTCTCGGAAGAGCCGCCCGCATCCACTGATTCCATGAAAAGCACTTTTCAAGTTGGGTCCGAAAATTTAAATTTCTCACAGGGAGCTCCCTGTGAGCACCGGCACTTTTGATCAAAATTTTTTTTATGCGATTTTATGATAGAAAATGATAGAGTACACATCACTGAAGAGGGTTTGTGTGCGGGGAAGGGGTCAATTCGCAATATTTGGGCAAGTGGCAAAATTTGGGTCAATTCTGACGTCATCAAGATGGCCGAAAAAGCTCGCTAGCTCCCGAAATACTGCAAGTTGGGAGCTCTAGTTTGTTGGACACGTCTCGGAAGAGCCGCCCGCATCCACTGATTCCATGAAAAGCACTTTTCAAGTTGGGTCCGAAAATTAAAATTTCTCACAGGGAGCTCCCTGTGAGCACCGGCACTTTTGATCAAAATTTTTTTTATGCGATTTTATGATAGAACACATCACTGAAGAGGGTTTGTGTGCGGGGAAGGGGTCAATTCGCAATATTTGGGCAAGTGGCAAAATTTGGGTCAAATCTGACGTCATCAAGACGGCCGAAAAAGCTCGCTAGCTCCCGAAATACTGCAAGTTGGGAGCTCTAGTTTGTTGGACACGTCTCGGAAGAGCCGCCCGCATCCACTGATTCCATGAAAAGCACTTTTCAAGTTGGGTCCGAAAATTAAAATTTCTCACAGGGAGCTCCCTGTGAGCACCGGCACTTTTGATCAAAATTTTTTTTATGCGATTTTATGATAGAAAATTATAGAGTACACATCACTGAAGAGGGTTTGTGTGCGGGGAAGGGGTCAATTTGCAATATTTGGGCAAGTGGCAAAATTTGGGTCAATTCTGACGTCATCAAGATGGCCGAAAAAGCTCGCTAGCTCCCGAAATACTGCAAGTTGGGAGCTCTAGTTTGTTGGACACGTCTCGGAAGAGCCGCCCGCATCCACTGATTCCATGAAAAGCACTTTTCAAGTTGGGTCCGAAAATTAAAATTACTCACAGGGAGCTCCCTGTGAGCACCGGCACTTTTGATCAAAATTTTTTTTATGCGATTTTATGATAGAAAATGATAGAGTACACATCACTGAAGAGGGTTTGTGTGCGGGGAAGGGGTCAATTCGCAATATTTGGGCAAGTGGCAAAATTTGGGTCAATTCTGACGTCATCAAGATGGCCGAAAAAGCTCGCTAGCTCCCGAAATACTGCAAGTTGGGAGCTCTAGTTTGTTGGACACGTCTCGGAAGAGCCGCCCGCATCCACTGATTCCATGAAAAGCACTTTTCAAGTTGGGTCCGAAAATTAAAATTTCTCACAGGGAGCTCCCTGTGAGCACCGGCACTTTTGATCAAAATTTTTTTTATGCGATTTTATGATGGAAAATGATAGAGTACACATCACTGAAGAGGGTTTGTGTGCGGGGAAGGGGTCAATTCGCAATATTTGGGCAAGTGGCAAAATTTGGGTCAATTCTGACGTCATCAAGATGGCCGAAAAAGCTCGCTAGCTCCCGAAATACTGCAAGTTGGGAGCTATAGTTTGTTGGACACGTCTCGGAAGAGCCGCCCGCATCCACTGATTCCATGAAAAGCACTTTTCAAGTTGGGTCCGAAAATTAAAATTTCTCACAGGGAGCTCCCTGTGAGCACCGGCACTTTTGATCAAAATTTTTTTTATGCGATTTTATGATAGAAAATGATAGAGTACACATCACTGAAGAGGGTTTGTGTGCGGGGAAGGGGTCAATTCGCAATATTTGGGCAAGTGGCAAAATTTGGGTCAATTCTGACGTCATCAAGATGGCCGAAAAAGCTCGCTAGCTCCCGAAATACTGCAAGTTGGGAGCTCTAGTTTGTTGGACACGTCTCGGAAGAGCCGCCCGCATCCACTGATTCCATGAAAAGCACTTTTCAAGTTGGGTCCGAAAATTTAAATTTCTCACAGGGAGCTCCCTGTGAGCACCGGCACTTTTGATCAAAATTTTTTTTTTATGCGATTTTATGATAGAAAATGATAGAGTACACATCACTGAAGAGGGTTTGTGTGCGGGGAAGGGGTCAATTCGCAATATTTGGGCAAGTGGCAAAATTTGGGTCAATTCTGACGTCATCAAGATGGATGAAAAAGCTCGCTAGCTCCCAAAATACTGCAAGTTGGGAGCTCTAGTTTGTTGGACACGTCTCGGAAGAGCCGCCCGCATCCACTGATTCCATGAAAAGCACTTTTCAAGTTGGGTCCGAAAATTAAAATTTCTCACAGGGAGCTCCCTGTGAGCACCGGCACTTTTGATCAAAATTTTTTTTTTATGCGATTTTATGATAGAAAATGATAGAGTACACATCACTGAAGAGGGTTTGTGTGCGGGGAAGGGGTCAATTCGCAATATTTGGGCAAGTGGCAAAATTTGGGTCAATTCTGACGTCATCAAGATGGATGAAAAAGCTCGCTAGCTCCCAAAATACTGCAAGTTGGGAGCTCTAGTTTGTTGGACACGTCTCGGAAGAGCCGCCCGCATCCACTGATTCCATGAAAAGCACTTTTCAAGTTGGGTCCGAAAATTAAAATTTCTCACAGGGAGCTCCCTGTGAGCACCGGCACTTTTGATCAAAATTTTTTTTTATGCGATTTTATGATAGAAAATGATAGAGTACACATCACTGAAGAGGGTTTGTGTGCGGGGAAGGGGTCAATTCGCAATATTTGGGCAAGTGGCAAAATTTGGGTCAATTCTGACGTCATCAAGATGGCCGAAAAAGCTCGCTAGCTCCCGAAATACTGCAAGTTGGGAGCTCTAGTTTGTTGGACACGTCTCGGAAGAGCCGCCCGCATCCACTGATTCCATGAAAAGCACTTTTCAAGTTGGGTCCGAAAATTAAAATTTCTCACAGGGAGCTCCCTGTGAGCACCGGCACTTTTGATCAAAATTTTTTTTATGCGATTTTATGATGGAAAATGATAGAGTACACATCACTGAAGAGGGTTTGTGTGCGGGGAAGGGGTCAATTCGCAATATTTGGGCAAGTGGCAAAATTTGGGTCAATTCTGACCTCATCAAGATGGCCGAAAAAGCTCGCTAGCTCCCGAAATACTGCAAGTTGGGAGCTCTAGTTTGTTGGACACGTCTCGGAAGAGCCGCCCGCATCCACTGATTCCATGAAAAGCACTTTTCAAGTTGGGTCCGAAAATTTAAATTTCTCACAGGGAGCTCCCTGTGAGCACCGGCACTTTTGATCAAAATTTTTTTTATGCGATTTTATGATAGAAAATGATAGAGTACACATCACTGAAGAGGGTTTGTGTGCGGGGAAGGGGTCAATTCGCAATATTTGGGCAAGTGGCAAAATTTGGGTCAATTCTGACGTCATCAAGATGGCCGAAAAAGCTCGCTAGCTCCCGAAATACTGCAAGTTGGGAGCTCTAGTTTGTTGGACACGTCTCGGAAGAGCCGCCCGCATCCACTGATTCCATGAAAAGCACTTTTCAAGTTGGGTCCGAAAATCAAAATTTCTCACAGGGAGCTCCCTGTGAGCACCGGCACTTTTGATCAAAATTTTTTTTATGCGATTTTATGATAGAAAATGATAGAGTACACATCACTGAAGAGGGTTTGTGTGCGGGGAAGGGGTCAATTCGCAATACTTGGGCAAGTGGCAAAATTTGGGTCAATTCTGACGTCATCAAGATGGCCGAAAAAGCTCGCTAGCTCCCGAAATACTGCAAGTTGGGAGCTCTAGTTTGTTGGACACGTCTCGGAAGAGCCGCCCGCATCCACTGATTCCATGAAAAGCACTTTTCAAGTTGGGTCCGAAAATTAAAATTTCTCACAGGGAGCTCCCTGTGAGCACCGGCACTTTTGATCAAAAATTTTTTTATGCGATTTTATGATAGAAAATGATAGAGTACACATCACTGAAGAGGGTTTGTGTGCGGGGAAGGGGTCAATTCGCAATATTTGGGCAAGTGGCAAAATTTGGGTCAATTCTGACGTCATCAAGATGGCCGAAAAAGCTCGCTAGCTCCCGAAATACTGCAAGTTGGGAGCTCTAGTTTGTTGGACACGTCTCGGAAGAGCCGCCCGCATCCACTGATTCCATGAAAAGCACTTTTCAAGTTGGGTCCGAAAATTAAAATTTCTCACAGGGAGCTCCCTGTGAGCACCGGCACTTTTGATCAAAATTTTTTTTATGCGATTTTATGATAGAAAATGATAGAGTACACATCACTGAAGAGGGTTTGTGTGCGGGGAAGGGGTCAATTCGCAATATTTGGGCAAGTGGCAAAATTTGGGTCAATTCTGACGTCATCAAGATGGCCGAAAAAGATCGCTAGCCCTGAAATACTGCAAGTTGGGAGCTCTAGTTTGTTGGACACGTCTCGGAAGAGCCGCCCGCATCCACTGATTCCATGAAAAGCACTTTTCAAGTTGGGTCCGAAAATTAAAATTTCTCACAGGGAGCTCCCTGTGAGCACCGGCACTTTTGATCAAAATTTTTTTTATGCGATTTTATGATAGAAAATGATAGAGTACACATCACTGAAGAGGGTTTGTGTGCGGGGAAGGGGTCAATTCGCAATATTTGGGCAAGTGGCAAAATTTGGGTCAATTCTGACGTCATCAAGATGGCCGAAAAAGCTCGCTAGCTCCCGAAATACTGCAAGTTGGGAGCTCTAGTTTGTTGGACACGTCTCGGAAGAGCCGCCCGCATCCACTGATTCCATGAAAAGCACTTTTCAAGTTGGGTCCGAAAATTAAAATTTCTCACAGGGAGCTCCCTGTGAGCACCGGCACTTTTGATCAAAAATTTTTTTATGCGATTTTATGATAGAAAATGATAGAGTACACATCACTGAAGAGGGTTTGTGTGCGGGGAAGGGGTCAATTCGCAATATTTGGGCAAGTGGCAAAATTTGGGTCAATTCTGACGTCATCAAGATGGCCGAAAAAGCTCGCTAGCTCCCGAAATACTGCAAGTTGGGAGCTCTAGTTTGTTGGACACGTCTCGGAAGAGCCGCCCGCATCCACTGATTCCATGAAAAGCACTTTTCAAGTTGGGTCCGAAAATTAAAATTTCTCACAGGGAGCTCCCTGTGAGCACCGGCACTTTTGATCAAAATTTTTTTTATGCGATTTTATGATAGAAAATGATAGAGTACACATCACTGAAGAGGGTTTGTGTGCGGGGAAGGGGTCAATTCGCAATATTTGGGCAAGTGGCAAAATTTGGGTCAATTCTGACGTCATCAAGATGGCCGAAAAAGCTCGCTAGCTCCCGAAATACTGCAAGTTGGGAGCTCTAGTTTGTTGGACACGTCTCGGAAGAGCCGCCCGCATCCACTGATTCCATGAAAAGCACTTTTCAAGTTGGGTCCGAAAATTTAAATTTCTCACAGGGAGCTCCCTGTGAGCACCGGCACTTTTGATCAAAAATTTTTTTATGCGATTTTATGATAGAAAATGATAGAGTACACATCACTGAAGAGGGTTTGTGTGCGGGGAAGGGGTCAATTCGCAATATTTGGGCAAGTGGCAAAATTTGGGTCAATTCTGACGTCATCAAGATGGCCGAAAAAGCTCGCTAGCTCCCGAAATACTGCAAGTTGGGAGCTCTAGTTTGTTGGACACGTCTCGGAAGAGCCGCCCGCATCCACTGATTCCATGAAAAGCACTTTTCAAGTTGGGTCCGAAAATTAAAATTTCTCACAGGGAGCTCCCTGTGAGCACCGGCACTTTTGATCAAAATTTTTTTTATGCGATTTTATGATAGAAAATGATAGAGTACACATCACTGAAGAGGGTTTGTGTGCGGGGAAGGGGTCAATTCGCAATATTTGGGCAAGTGGCAAAATTTGGGTCAATTCTGACGTCATCAAGATGGCCGAAAAAGCTCGCTAGCTCCCGAAATACTGCAAGTTGGGAGCTCTAGTTTGTTGGACACGTCTCGGAAGAGCCGCCCGCATCCACTGATTCCATGAAAAGCACTTTTCAAGTTGGGTCCGAAAATTAAAATTTCTCACAGGGAGCTCCCTGTGAGCACCGGCACTTTTGATCAAAATTTTTTTTATGCGATTTTATGATAGAAAATGATAGAGTAGACATCACTGAAGAGGGTTTGTGTGCGGGGAAGGGGTCAATTCGCAATATTTGGGCAAGTGGCAAAATTTGGGTCAATTTTGACGTCATCAAGATGGCCGAAAAAGCTCGCTAGCTCCCGAAATACTGCAAGTTGGGAGCTCTAGTTTGTTGGACACGGCTCGGAAGAGCCGCCCGCATCCACTGATTCCATGAAAAGCACTTTTCAAGTTGGGTCCGAAAATTAAAATTTCTCACAGGGAGCTCCCTGTGAGCACCGGCACTTTTGATCAAAATTTTTTTTATGCGATTTTATGATAGAAAATGATAGAGTACACATCACTGAAGAGGGTTTGTGTGCGGGGAAGGGGTCAATTCGCAAAATTTGGGCAAGTGGCAAAATTTGGGTCAATTCTGACGTCATCAAGATGGCCGAAAAAGCTCGCTAGCTCCCGAAATACTGCAAGTTGGGAGCTCTAGTTTGTTGGACACGTCTCGGAAGAGCCGCCCGCATCCACTGATTCCATGAAAAGCACTTTTCAAGTTGGGTCCGAAAATTAAAATTTCTCACAGGGAGCTCCCTGTGAGCACGGGCACTTTTGATCAAAATTTTTTTTATGCGATTTTATGATAGAAAATGATAGAGTACACATCACTGAAGAGGGTTTGTGTGCGGGGAAGGGGTCAATTCGCAATATTTGGGCAAGTGGCAAAATTTGGGTCAATTCTGACGTCATCAAGATGGCCGAAAAAGCTCGCTAGCTCCCGAAATACTGCAAGTTGGGAGCTCTAGTTTGTTGGACACGTCTCGGAAGAGCCGCCCGCATCCACTGATTCCATGAAAAGCACTTTTCAAGTTGGGTCCGAAAATTAAAATTTCTCACAGGGAGCTCCCTGTGAGCACCGGCACTTTTGATCAAAATTTTTTTTATGCGATTTTATGATAGAAAATGATAGAGTACACATCACTGAAGAGGGTTTGTGTGCGGGGAAGGGGTCAATTCGCAATATTTGGGCAAGTGGCAAAATTTGGGTCAATTCTGACGTCATCAAGATGGCCGAAAAAGCTCGCTAGCTCCCGAAATACTGCAAGTTGGGAGCTCTAGTTTGTTGGACACGTCTCGGAAGAGCCGCCCGCATTCACTGATTCCATGAAAAGCACTTTTCAAGTTGGGTCCGAAAATTAAAATTTCTCACAGGGAGCTCCCTGTGAGCACCGGCACTTTTGATCAAAATTTTTTTATGCGATTTTATGATAGAAAATGATAGAGTACACATCACTGAAGAGGGTTTGTGTGCGGGGAAGGGGTCAATTCGCAATATTTGGGCAAGTGGCAAAATTTGGGTCAATTCTGACGTCATCAAGATGGCCGAAAAAGATCGCTAGCTCCCGAAATACTGCAAGTTGGGAGCTCTAGTTTGTTGGACACGTCTCGGAAGAGCCGCCCGCATCCACTGATTCCATGAAAAGCACTTTTCAAGTTGGGTCCGAAAATTAAAATTTCTCACAGGGAGCTCCCTGTGAGCACCGGCACTTTTGATCAAAATTTTTTTATGCGATTTTATGATAGAAAATGATAGAGTACACATCACTGAAGAGGGTTTGTGTGCGGGGAAGGGGTCAATTCGCAATATTTGGGCAAGTGGCAAAATTTGGGTCAATTCTGACGTCATCAAGATGGCCGAAAAAGCTCGCTAGCTCCCGAAATACTGCAAGTTGGGAGCTCTAGTTTGTTGGACACGTCTCGGAAGAGCCGCCCGCATCCACTGATTCCATGAAAAGCACTTTTCAAGTTGGGTCCGAAAATTAAAATTTCTCACAGGGAGCTCCCTGTGAGCACCGGCACTTTTGATCAAAATTTTTTTTATGCGATTTTATCATAGAAAATGATAGAGTACACATCACTGAAGAGGGTTTGTGTGCGGGGAAGGGGTCAATTCGCAATATTTGGGCAAGTGGCAAAATTTGGGTCAATTCTGACGTCATCAAGATGGCCGAAAAAGCTCGCTAGCTTCCGAAATACTGCAAGTTGGGAGCTCTAGTTTGTTGGACACGTCTCGGAAGAGCCGCCCGCATCCACTGATTCCATGAAAAGCACTTTTCAAGTTGGGTCCGAAAATTAAAATTTCTCACAGGGAGCTCCCTGTGAGCACCGGCACTTTTGATCAAAATTTTTTTTATGCGATTTTATGATAGAAAATGATAGAGTACACATCACTGAAGAGGGTTTGTGTGCGGGGAAGGGGTCAATTCGCAATATTTGGGCAAGTGGCAAAATTTGGGTCAATTCTGACGTCATCAAGATGGCCGAAAAAGCTCGCTAGCTTCCGAAATACTGCAAGTTGGGAGCTCTAGTTTGTTGGACACGTCTCGGAAGAGCCGCCCGCATCCACTGATTCCATGAAAAGCACTTTTCAAGTTGGGTCCGAAAATTAAAATTTCTCACAGGGAGCTCCCTGTGAGCACCGGCACTTTTGATCAAATTTTTTTTTATGCGATTTTATGATAGAAAATGATAGAGTAGACATCACTGAAGAGGGTTTGTGTGCGGGGAAGGGGTCAATTCGCAATATTTGGGCAAGTGGCAAAATTTGGGTCAATTCTGACGTCATCAAGATGGCCGAAAAAGCTCGCTAGCTCCCGAAATACTGCAAGTTGGGAGCTCTAGTTTGTTGGACACGTCTCGGAAGAGCCGCCCGCATCCACTGATTCCATGAAAAGCACTTTTCAAGTTGGGTCCGAAAATTAAAATTTCTCACAGGGAGCTCCCTGTGAGCACCGGCACTTTTGATCAAAATTTTTTTTATGCGATTTTATGATAGAAAATGATAGAGTACACATCACTGAAGAGGGTTTGTGTGCGGGGAAGGGGTCAATTCGCAATATTTGGGCAAGTGGCAAAATTTGGGTCAATTCTGACGTCATCAAGATGGCCGAAAAAGCTCGCTAGCTCCCGAAATACTGCAAGTTGGGAGCTCTAGTTTGTTGGACACGTCTCGGAAGAGCCGCCTGCATCCACTGATTCCATGAAAAGCACTTTTCAAGTTGGGTCCGAAAATTAAAATTTCTCACAGGGAGCTCCCTGTGAGCACCGGCACTTTTGATCAAAATTTTTTTTATGCGATTTTATGATAGAAAATGATAGAGTACACATCACTGAAGAGGGTTTGTGTGCGGAGAAGGGGTCAATTCGCAATATTTGGGCAAGTGGCAAAAATTGGGTCAATTCTTACGTCATCAAGATGGCCGAAAAAGCTCGCTAGCTCCCGAAATACTGCAAGTTGGGAGCTCTAGTTTGTTGGACACGTCTCGGAAGAGCCGCCCGCATCCACTAATTCCATGAAAAGCACTTTTCAAGTTGGGTCCGAAAATTAAAATTTCTCACAGGGAGCACCGGCACTTTTGATCAAAATTTTTTTTATGCGATTTTATGATAGAAAATGATAGAGTAGACATCACTGAACAGGGTTTGTGTGCGGGGAAGGGGTCAATTCGCAATATTTGGGCAAGTGGCAAAATTTGGGTCAATTTTGACGTCATCAAGATGGCCGAAAAAGCTCGCTAGCTCCCGAAATACTGCAAGTTGGGAGCTCTAGTTTGTTGGACACGGCTCGGAAGAGCCGCCCGCATCCACTGATTCCATGAAAAGCACTTTTCAAGTTGGGTCCGAAAATTAAAATTTCTCACAGGGAGCTACCTGTGAGCACCGGCACTTTTGATCAAAATTTTTGTTATGCGATTTTATGATAGAAAATGATAGAGTACACATCACTGAACAGGGTTTGTGTGCGGGGAAGGGGTCAATTCGCAATATTTGGGCAAGTGGCAAAATTTGGGTCAATTCTGACGTCATCAAGATGGCCGAAAAAGCTCGCTAGCTCCCGAAATACTGCAAGTTGGGAGCTCTAGTTTGTTGGACACGTCTCGGAAGAGCCGCCCGCATCCACTGATTCCATGAAAAGCACTTTTCAAGTTGGGTCCGAAAATTAAAATTTCTCACAGGGAGCTCCCTGTGAGCACCGGCACTTTTGATCAAAATTTTTTTATGCGATTTTATGATAGAAAATGATAGAGTACACATCACTGAACAGGGTTTGTGTGCGGGGAAGGGGTCAATTCGCAATATTTGGGCAAGTGGCAAAATTTGGGTCAATTCTGACGTCATCAAGATGGCCGAAAAAGCTCGCTAGCTCCCGAAATACTGCAAGTTGGGAGCTCTAGTTTGTTGGACACGTCTCGGAAGAGCCGCCCGCATCCACCGATTCCATGAAAAGCACTTTTCAAGTTGGGTCCAAAATTAAAATTTCTCACAGGGAGCTCCCTGTGAGCACCGGCACTTTTGATCAAAATTTTTTTTTTATGCGATTTTATGATAGAAAATGATAGAGTACACATCACTGAAGAGGGTTTGTGTACGGGGAAGGGGTCAATTCGCAATATTTGGGCAAGTGGCAAAATTTGGGTCAATTCTGACGTCATCAAGATGGCCGAAAAAGCTCGCTAGCTCCCGAAATACTGCAAGTTGGGAGCTCTAGTTTGTTGGACACGTCTCGGAAGAGCCGCCCGCATCCACTGATTCCATGAAAAGCACTTTTCAAGTTGGGTCCGAAAATTAAAATTTCTCACAGGGAGCTCCCTGTGAGCACCGGCACTTTTGATCAAAATTTTTTTTATGCGATTTTATGATAGAAAATGATAGAGTACACATCACTGAAGAGGGTTTGTGTGCGGGGAAGGGGTCAATTCGCAATATTTGGGCAAGTGGCAAAATTTGGGTCAATTCTGACGTCATCAAGATGGCCGAAAAAGCTCGCTAGCTCCCGAAATACTGCAAGTTGGGAGCTCTAGTTTGTTGGACACGTCTCGGAAGAGCCGCCCGCATCCACTGATTCCATGAAAAGCACTTTTCAAGTTGGGTCCGAAAATTAAAATTTCTCACAGGGAGCTCCCTGTGAGCACCGGCACTTTTGATCAAAATTTTTTTTATGCGATTTTAGGATAGAAAATGATAGAGTAGACATCACTGAAGAGGGTTTGTGTGCGGGGAAGGGGTCAATTCGCAATATTTGGGCAAGTGGCAAAATTTGGGTCAATTCTGACGTCATCAAGATGGCCGAAAAAGCTCGCTAGCTCCCGAAATACTGCAAGTTGGGAGCTCTAGTTTGTTGGACACGTCTCGGAAGAGCCGCCCGCATCCACTGATTCCATGAAAAGCACTTTTCAAGTTGGGTCCGAAAATTAAAATTTCTCACAGGGAGCTCCCTGTGAGCACCGGCACTTTTGATCAAAATTTTTTTTATGCGATTTTAGGATAGAAAATGATAGAGTAGACATCACTGAAGAGGGTTTGTGTGCGGGGAAGGGGTCAATTCGCAATATTTGGGCAAGTGGCAAAAATTGGGTCAATTCTGACGTCATCAAGATGGCCGAAAAAGCTCGCTAGCTCCCGAAATACTGCAAGTTGGGAGCTCTAGTTTGTTGGACACGTCTCGGAAGAGCCGCCCGCATCCACTGATTCCATGAAAAGCACTTTTCAAGTTGGGTCCGAAAATTAAAATTTCTCACAGGGAGCTCCCTGTGAGCACCGGCACTTTTGATCAAAATTTTTTTTATGCGATTTTAGGATAGAAAATGATAGAGTAGACATCACTGAAGAGGGTTTGTGTGCGGGGAAGGGGTCAATTCGCAATATTTGGGCAAGTGGCAAAAATTGGGTCAATTCTGACGTCATCAAGATGGCCGAAATAGCTCGCTAGCTCCCGAAATACTGCAAGTTGGGAGCTCTAGTTTGTTGGACACGTCTCGGAAGAGCCGCCCGCATCCACTGATTCCATGAAAAGCACTTTTCAAGTTGGGTCCGAAAATTAAAATTTCTCACAGGGAGCTCCCTGTGAGCACCGGCACTTTTGATCAAAATTTTTTTTATGCGATTTTAGGATAGAAAATGATAGAGTAGACATCACTGAAGAGGGTTTGTGTGCGGGGAAGGGGTCAATTCGCAATATTTGGGCAAGTGGCAAAAATTGGGTCAATTCTGACGTCATCAAGATGGCCGAAAAAGCTCGCTAGCTCCCGAATACTGCAAGTTGGGAGCTCTAGTTTGTTGGACACGTCTCGGAAGAGCCGCCCGCATCCACTGATTCCATGAAAAGCACTTTTCAAGTTGGGTCCGAAAATTAAAATTTCTCACAGGGAGCTCCCTGTGAGCACCGGCACTTTTGATCAAAATTTTTTTATGCGATTTTAGGATAGAAAATGATAGAGTAGACATCACTGAAGAGGGTTTGTGTGCGGGGAAGGGGTCAATTCGCAATATTTGGGCAAGTGGCAAAAATTGGGTCAATTCTGACGTCATCAAGATGGCCGAAAAAAGCTCGCTAGCTCCGAAATACTGCAAGTTGGGAGCTCTAGTTTGTTGGACACGTCTCGGAAGAGCCGCCCGCATCCACTGATTCCATGAAAAGCACTTTTCAAGTTGGGTCCGAAAATTAAAATTTCTCACAGGGAGCTCCCTGTGAGCACCGGCACTTTTGATCAAAATTTTTTTTATGCGATTTTAGGATAGAAAATGATAGAGTAGACATCACTGAAGAGGGTTTGTGTGCGGGGAAGGGGTCAATTCGCAATATTTGGGCAAGTGGCAAAAATTGGGTCAATTCTGACGTCATCAAGATGGCCGAAAAAGCTCGCTAGCTCCCGAAATACTGCAAGTTGGGAGCTCTAGTTTGTTGGACACGTCTCGGAAGAGCCGCCCGCATCCACTGATTCCATGAAAAGCACTTTTCAAGTTGGGTCCGAAAATTAAAATTTCTCACAGGGAGCTCCCTGTGAGCACCGGCACTTTTGATCAAAATTTTTTTTATGCGATTTTAGGATAGAAAATGATAGAGTAGACATCACTGAAGAGGGTTTGTGTGCGGGGGAAGGGGTCAATTCGCAATATTTGGGCAAGTGGCAAAAATTGGGTCAATTCTGACGTCATCAAGATGGCCGAAAAAGCTCGCTAGCTCCCGAAATACTGCAAGTTGGGAGCTCTAGTTTGTTGGACACGTCTCGGAAGAGCCGCCCGCATCCACTGATTCCATGAAAAGCACTTTTCAAGTTGGGTCGAAAATTAAAATTTCTCACAGGGAGCTCCCTGTGAGCACCGGCACTTTTGATCAAAATTTTTTTTATGCGATTTTATGATAGAAAATGATAGAGTAGACATCACTGAAGAGGGTTTGTGTGCGGGGAAGGGGTCAATTCGCAATATTTGGGCAAGTGGCAAAAATTGGGTCAATTCTGACGTCATCAAGATGGCCGAAAAAGCTCGCTAGCTCCCGAAATACTGCAAGTTGGGAGCTCTAGTTTGTTGGACACGTCTCGGAAGAGCCGCCCGCATCCACTGATTCCATGAAAAGCACTTTTTAAGTTGGGTCCGAAAATTAAAATTTCTCACAGGGAGCTCCCTGTGAGCACCGGCACTTTTGATCAAAATTTTTTTTTATGCGATTTTAGGATAGAAAATGATAGAGTAGACATCACTGAAGAGGGTTTGTGTGCGGGGAAGGGGTCAATTCGCAATATTTGGGCAAGTGGCAAAAAATTGGGTCAATTCTGACGTCATCAAGATGGCCGAAAAAGCTCGCTAGCTCCCGAAATACTGCAAGTTGGGAGCTCTAGTTTGTTGGACACGTCTCGGAAGAGCCGCCCGCATCCACTGATTCCATGAAAAGCACTTTTCAAGTTGGGTCCGAAAATTAAAATTTCTCACAGGGAGCTCCCTGTGAGCACCGGCACTTTTGATCAAATTTTTTTTATGCGATTTTAGGATAGAAAATGATAGAGTAGACATCACTGAAGAGGGTTTGTGTGCGGGGAAGGGGTCAATTCGCAATATTTGGGCAAGTGGCAAAAATTGGGTCAATTCTGACGTCATCAAGATGCCGAAAAAGCTCGCTAGCTCCCGAAATACTGCAAGTTGGGAGCTCTAGTTTGTTGGACACGTCTCGAAGAGCGCCCGCATCCACTGATTCCATGAAAAGCACTTTTTAAGTTGGGTCCGAAAATTAAAATTTTCTCACAGGGAGCTCCCTGTGAGCACCGGCACTTTTGATCAAAATTTTTTTTATGCGATTTTAGGATAGAAAATGATAGAGTAGACATCACTGAAGAGGGTTTGTGTGCGGGGAAGGGGTCAATTCGCAATATTTGGGCAAGTGGCAAAAATTGGGTCAATTCTGACGTCATCAAGATGGCCGAAAAAGCTCGCTAGCTCCGAAATACTGCAAGTTGGGAGCTCTAGTTTGTTGGACACGTCTCGGAAGAGCCGCCCGCATCCACTGATTCCATGAAAAGCACTTTTCAAGTTGGGTCCGAAAATTAAAATTTCTCACAGGGAGCTCCCTGTGAGCACCGGCACTTTTGATCAAAATTTTTTTTATGCGATTTTAGGA
>OU452234.1:14775421-14840924 GCA_911728455.2 Marthasterias glacialis | reverse complement strand
CAAACATAGTTTAGTATACTAATATGCTGACGTGTCAATGTGGTATATATTAGACATCACAAATGTGTTTGCTATTATCTGTTTTCCCCCAGCTCAACGTGAAAATATCCAGTTAACAAATCCTCATTTGTTTTGGTAACCAATATAATATATATATATATATATATATATATATATATAAAACTAGTAGGGTTGATGGCCTTAGCTTTCGATCCAAACCGGACCTTCGTCAGAGGCAAAAACAAGCACAAACATAAAAACAGATCCATTTATAGAAAAACCTTGGGATTAAAATAGATGGAGAGTATCCAAAATAGGCGGGAAAAAGATAACCAATCAAAGTTAATTAAATACAGACAAAGAGATTGTTGATGACCAATCAAAATACAGCAGTGTGGACAATAGGATGTCCAGTGGTCGGTTAGTACAAAAAGGAGATTAGTGAACAAAGGAGGAAAGCTGCATGGTGGGTAATGCGGCTGACATGAAAGGACAGGATTATCTACTCAGATGAGGGAGGTGATTAAGGGTAATCTCCCTAAATAAAGCAGTAGAAGTGTAAACATTGAATAATAGAGAGGGGGCTATAATTAGAATACTAAAATGATAATGAAAACTATAATGATAATGAATACTATAATGATAATGGATAAGACCGGGATTCGAACCCACACTCTGCTGATCAGAAACATCAGAGCTGGAGTCCGGTGTTCTTATGTCATATATGTCCCATATTTATATATATATATTAATTCATCGTTTATTTTGATCACTTCATAATACGCCAAACAGAAATGCTTGTAGACATTTCTTCATATTGTGTGGCCTCTTACATTTGTTTCCTCTTATACACATATAAATATTTCATCATAATAATAATAATAATACGCAGTTTTTACATAGCGCTTTATCACACCCTATGGGCGTCTCAGAGCGCTCAGTATTTTTTTCCTGCGAGATATGATGAGTTAAGTATGAGACCTGTTCCTTTACATAGCGCCATGTAATGGTTCACAAGGTGCTGTGGCGCAATCTGCAGCCGATCAAACCAGGGCGAACCCCTTCTCTTTGCGATAAGTGTCACTGGGTTCTTTTACGTGCATTACACAACACACGGGACCGACGGCTTTACGTCCCATCCGAAGGACGAAGCAATAATGATTAAGTGTCTTGCTTAAGGACACAAGTGTCAAGACCGGGATTCGAACCCACACTCTGCTGATCAGAAACATCAGAGCTGGAGTCCGGTGTTCTTATGTCATATATGTCCCATATGTTCCCATCCATCTTACTTCCGCCAGACCACAGATAGGAATATTGCATCTCTCCATTTCTGTTTCGATAATATCTAGTTTGCTGGGATCTGTCATGCTTCTCACATTCCATGTACCAATGCGTCTGCCGCTCCTTGGGTTCATTTTGACCTTTGGTCGGGCCCTTCCGTCAGCGTCATCACAGGACCCTCCAAAAGTACTTGATTGTTGCCCCTTACTTTCCCCTCCGGGTCCAAAGGTATCACCTTGGTTTGCTGGGCTGGTGACTGCCCCTCTAGTTGAAGACTTCATCATTGAGGTTGTCTTGGGAATATAAAATAACATCTATTTGAAATGGTCGCGGTACTCGCTGCTGATAGGATTCGAACTGCCTCTAGCTGCCGGGCAAATCTCGGTGGTCTAGTTGGTAAGACATCTGCTCTGGAATGGCGGGGGTCGTGAGTTCGAATCCCACCCGAGGTTTATGCCTGTGGATTTTTTTTCACATAACTTCGGGAAAGTACTGAGTATACAGTACTGAGCACACATCGGTACGTGGGTAAAGTAATGTGCAATATGGTCTAAAAATAAGTAATGTGCAATATGGTATAAAAATTGGGGTTTATGTATACAAAAACAACAAGCAAGGTTCCGACAAAAAAATGGGTTTCTTGTTTTTTTTCCCACATCTGAAAACGCATCTGTAGACTGTACCTTTAAATGTTGTTTTTACAGAGCTCTGTTTATCAGACCAAATCGTCATTGGGTTAAACCAAGCATGACATACTGTAGAAGAAGTTTAGGCAATCCATAAATTAAGAATAAGGCGAGGGTAATAACTGTAAAAAAAAAAAAAAAAAAAAAAAAAAAAAAAAAAAAATGCCTTAAAGGAATGCTCTATCATTACTTAAACTCTAATTTCACGTAATCAAAATCATAAAAAAAACTGGTACAATATCACTCTGTTCATGTTAAATTTTACTTAATAATAACAGTTTTCTCTTTGAGAAGTTTAAAGGTACATGCATCGTTCGTTCGTTCTTTCTTTCTTTCTTTATTTTCTAAATTTATACTTGTGTCCATTAGTTTTCGAGAAACACACCTTACGTACAACCTGTGCACATTTCATAATAATTTCGGTCTCATCTTCGAGAAATCACCACAACTGTGTCACCCCTGAAGTCGAACCCCTGCCCAATACTTAAATCTAACCCGGCCCTAAATGTAGCCCTATAAATGTATTGGGCTTGTACCTAAAATAACCCAGTCCTAAATGTAGCCCCATGTTTGTGCCTAGATTTAACCCGATCATTATTTGTAGCCCCAACCCTTTGCCTAAACTAATGTAGCCCGTTTTATTCCCGGACTACATCTAGGTACATTCAAGATATAGGCCTGTACTACATTTAGGTACAAGCGCGGGACTATATTAAGGTCCCGGGCTATTAGGGGCCGCACACCCAACTATAACCTGTCCATACATTTCGTCAGGGATTTTGCGCAAATTCATAAATCGATACAGCAAAACAAATGATTAAATCGAGTATTGGGACCGTTTTCCTCACCCTAGGTTGTACTTCAGACTAAAATATTTCTAAGCACAATTGGTTCTCGCCTGTAAAAAGTAAAGTTTTCAATTAATGTACTCGACGAACGGCTTTAAGGCTTTATGAGCCTTCATGTCTAAACATTGGCGTGCAACGTGTAAGCATTTAAACTTAACAAACAAAATCAACCGTACAATTTGGGTTTTTGGGGGGGTTAAATTCGCTTAATAGACTTTGTCACCGTTGCATTCGGTTAAAAATGAAGCGCACACCGAGCTAAAAAAAATTAGATTTCTTGGTCATGAATTGCCTGGATCTTCCCGGCCTCCCAAGCCGAAACTTTCTCACGGACGGAGAAATCCCATGTCATTTTAAAGTACAGTCAATTAAGGGCCACTGATAGAATGTACTTCTGGACACCACCTGTCCTATTAAAATACAGTAAAAAACCTTGTCCCAGATTTGTGAATTATCCTCACTTGATGTTATAACATTTCTACACGATCCTCTTATCGTGAACTTCTTGAAAACTATATTATGATTGCAGTGAACGTGTTTTCCCTCATTAAGCGATGCCGCAATCTCCCTTTAAACCCTTCTTGGCCAACAACACCCCCCCCCCAAAAAAAAAAAAAACCAAAATCTTCCTGGAAATTTTAGACACTGATATCGAAGAGTTGGCGTTCTCTGAGGGTGCTTTGAAAATAATGGCATTTATGGAAGAGTCGTACCCAAAACGGTTACACAACGCACCACAAACAGGACTGATTGAAAGAAAAATAAAACCAAAAATGGCGATAACGAAGATGAAGCCCCTTTTTTATTCCCCCCTTTTTTTTCTTTTCTTTTTTTTTTTTTTCTTTTGCAAACGCCCACATTCGTGAATAAAATTGTTGAATTGATACACACGGGTACACACAAAGCACTTACAGTGAAGGTAGCCCCTGGACACTCGGACGACTAAATAACAAACGTAATCGAATTGCCGATGAATAATACGTCGAGGTGTGAACGCAAATACATGCTCATGCCAATGCGAGGACTTGCACACTAAAAAAGAACTTTGAGAGATTCCGTCTAGGGACGAGAATTTGCATTATTCATGAGTTGGCCATCTTACGTCTTATTCCCTGAGTACAAGCAGGTTGTTAACATGTACATCGTATTCGAGGTGCCCAGACTATTCTAAACCTTGTGCTGGTTTATAGCCTTGCATTTAAATGCCGTGAAGATGATTGAAAATGGCTGCATATATATTTTTTGATAAGCGGAACCTCTCTTGTGTACTAGATATTCTGCTGAATCCTTTGCTGATGCAAACAGGGTGCATGCACGCGGCGGCCACGCGGCCTCTCCGCCATAATTACTGCGCACAATCAAAAGTAAGAGAAAATTACTATTGCTCTTTTCAGATCCAATCATTCTTTCCTGATTGAGAGCTCGTAGTATTTTCATCCACCTGAGAAGAAGGATGAAGTCATGACGAAGCCGTCTTTCTATCTTGGCAAACCTTGGAACAGAGAAGAGATTTGTATCTAGCCTGTCCGATGTACGAATGTGTCCAAGGTTCCGCTCATCAAAAATATATATATGCAGCCAGGACATTGGTTTGGAACAATATCCCTGCTCCCTGTAGACTATGTAATGACGTAGAAATGCACTTCGGTAGGCATGGTATTATTAATACAATAAATGCAGACACTCTAAACGTTGTTTTTCCTAAACCTAAACATTGATTGTTTTAAACAGTCCTTTAAGTTTGCCGCTGCAAAAGTTTGGAACAATATCCCTGCTTCGATTCAGAACTCTCCCTCTGTTGACAATTTTAAGTGTTTATATAAGAAACTGTATTAAAAGAACTTATTTCCTTTTTTTTTTTTTTTTTTTTTTTACTTTTCGATAGTTTACTGTGTTGCCTGTCTTTATGTTTATTGCCTTTTTTAGTTTGTTGTTTTTGTTGACCTGCAGGACATTGGTGGAAAACAGCTTTTGCTGATCTTTTTGTCCTGTTTAAAAGATGTTGTCATAAATAAATAAATGGATAAATAAATAAATCAATAACCGGTTCATTTATTCTGTTCAAAACAACTTTATTAAAAGGCCGTAAATCCGAATAAGCGACTGCGGCTATGGCTACGGCTACGACTGTTGCTAAGGGCGTTGCTAATGATGTTCTATACTTGATGAAGCGGCGATCCAGCCGTAGCCGTAGCCGTAGCCGTACCGCGTAGCCGTCATTTCTGACACGGCCTAACAAACGGTGAGACAAAATAGCCAGGTTCATTATTGTGCACTGAGAAATGTAAAATCATTGCCGTTTTGTGTATTCGGGGATTCAAACAAAGATGGCAGCTTACAGTCATAAACGTCATTAATATTTCCACGGCTAAATGTGTCATACCCCCTGTAAATCATTGGTATCGATACATATTACACAAAGGAGACCAGACTATTTCACCCTCCAGCCTCGGTTTTGTTACATTGATTTGTATAGAAGAAAGCAATATTTAAACACCAATGACAAATGGAAATAAAGAGAGAAAAAAAGAAAAAACATGTCCTGAACCACCAGAAACATTCCCAATTCACCCCGTGATTTGCTGAGGGATGCAGTACCGCATAAAATAACAGACGATGCCGTGTTCAATGCATGTCAATTTGGTTTTGGTGGTTTTGCTGCTTCTGCTGCTGCTGTTTTTAGATACCATATTCAAATAGTGACTTTTATGTTGGATTTCCTGTTGCGGACAAACTGTCCGGTCAGACGAGGTCCGAATTGCTATTATTATTCGTTTTTATTCTTATGCGATAGATGTAGAATACAACAAACTACAGAGAGACAGTGAGTCAGAAACAATACAAACCGTACCAAATTTGTTTTGTGCAACTGTGCAAACTAAATATTTATGTAATAAACAGAGGGATTTATCGAAAAAACAAAGGGTGAATAGAAGAACAATAAATACAAACTAATTCAATAAGTAATTGATAATAATATCAATTATAACTGAAGCGTCATGCAAATCAGCCTGCAATTGGCTTTTTGGGGCTATCCCAGAAATAATCAACTGTTATTATGCTTGTTTTAATCACTTGTTTAATTTAAGTGCAAGTGGCTTGTAAAAGTTGATTCCTTTCTGAATAAAGTAATAGTAATAATAATAAACTTTTTATATTTCATGTTTGTATTTAAATTAGGTATAATAAACAGACAATTAAATTACTAAAAACTCATATTTTTTCAAATGGGGTTTTGGACAATGCTGGTTTTATCAAAGATTTGTCTACTATATACGAAAACAAACAACTGAATCTCTTTATAAGAGTTGATCAAATCAAGTTTTTAGTTTTTGTATTTTATCCCGATCTGCTTTAAATTTCTGCTTTTAAATTAAACAAATCCAACCAGGGAATGGATGCAAAAATAGTCTCTCCGTCCTCTCGTATTACAAAATGAGACAATGGTATTGGGTTAACGAAAACCTTATCAAAGATGACTCCGTGATAATAGTCATGATGACGATGTGAAGCGTTTATCCATTCTGTCAAATTAACCATCATGCCCCTTTAATGTAACTTGAACTGAAATGCACTTGCATTTGTGTGTGTATTATATTTATATATCAAATTACACTGTATACACTTCAAACTTACTTGTCACCTTTAATCAATCCATCGGAGCGCGAACGCGCTCCGATAGAGTGGGTTCCTGTAATTACAAGCTTTCATACGACCCACGCTGATCGCAATCGGGATACTGTCCCATCTTGAGTCTCTAAAATCTTGTCTTCTCCATCCCTCCCCCTCTCTCTCTCTCTCTCTCTCTCTCTCTCTCTCTCTCTCTCTCTCTCTCTCTCTCTCTCTCTCTCTCTCTCTCTCTCTCTCTCTCTCTCTCTCCCCCTATACGGGCTTTGAGAACTTCCCATTGACGTCATAATGGCCTCATCACTAAAATTACGAAGGTGATGAACAGATAAAGAGGGCAAAAGCCCCCCCCCCCCCGTTCGGGATGTCTTCAAGACGGTCATCATCCCGGCTCTTTCATCGGGGTGTGCGATTCTATAATCTACGCTCATGTCACGAACTGAAGGCGTGGGGCATTATCACCTATATAGTTTGTTCTCCTCTATGCTTTTAATTTGTGGAAGTGTGTCGGGAAAAGGTCGGATATTTTGTTTCAGCGAGGTATTGAACACAATATGAGTTCGTATCTGGTGTATTTATTGTGATGAAGTTGTGAATGTTCCTGGAAGTCAATGGCTTAACTAAAGGCAGGGCACGGGGGGGGGGGCAAGGGGGCACACGTGCCCCCCCCCCCTCATTTATGTCCGTGCCCCCTCCCCCAACCCAGGTGCTCCCATTTTAAATCTGGACTTTTTAGATCAAAAATTGCCAGACTAAAGTGTTACATTAATTTGTAAGATTTTATGAAGTAATTTGTTTTTGTTTTTGTAAACTATGTTTCCATTTACACGCAGACAGTGTATTTGTTTTTACCTGCATGTTATATCAATAATAGTAAACGGCATAAGAAGAACGCTAAAAAGGGGCTAGTTTAGGAAACTTGAACATTTTTTATTGGCCAGAAGTGCCCCATCCCCTAGAAAAAAAAATGATGCACCCCCTTGTACACCGTAAAATGTTACCCCAGATGGTTCTCTGTCATTTTTTATACTTTTAAAACTTGTATTTTTTAGTATTAAGCAATCACATTACATGCTGCATTTAATAAACTTGGAATATAACACAAACCTAAACATATTACCAATAAAAACAGGATTTGTCTCTGTCAAAAAAAAAATAAATAAATAAATAAACAAATAAAATAGATGATATTACTTGAATTTAATTGGAATGCACACGTCAGGGCCACCTAAACTGTATTTGTTATTGTTGTTCTTTACTTTTATGACATGCAGCTGGTGGGAACATCTGGTAAATAATCAGCTTTTAACATTGCTGTTAAAAATTTTAACAGTTATTTCGAAAAGATGATTACAAAACTAGAAATACAAAGTAAGCAAAACAAACTAAACGGGATTGGGTTACTAGGATTTATAAAGTCTTGTTGCTAACAGCGCAGTAGTGACTGTAACTCAAAACCATGTCAAATTTACGATAACTTTGGTATTCACCTCACGTTAATGGTAAGAACTTTACAGTCAGAAATACAAAATAATAGTCGTTTAGGGGAAAACCACACGCATACTACTCGGGTGGGATTCAATGCATGCCCGGTGAGGCAGGTTCGAATCCCGTGGAAAGCAACGGGTACCACAATGCATGTCGTTGTTTATTCAAAAAGGTTCAAATCCTGGTTGATATTTGCAAATCTAGCTTCCCCTTCCTCCTTTCTTTCAATAATCCCACAAACTGAACCCCGTATTAAAGGGTAAAAGTGAATTTCTTACATCAGTTCTTATCTGTTATAAATCATTGAATCGGTTAAATAAAAGGGAATAAAAACGACGAATGTAAGGGTGTAAATCGTAGACGCCGCGTATATTTTCTTTGTGAGTGCAAGTGCGGCTCGTTCTCCCGGTTCCGACGTGACTATATGTACGGTTGATTTCCCAAGACGTTTTGGACTGATTAGGTTAAGTGAGTTTCACAAAAGATCATAATTTCGCTTCTTCAGCTAAAAATGCAAAACTGCACAAAGGGATACGTAGAGAGTGAAGCTGGAGTTAAAAGCGTCCTTCAAAATTATATGTTTTTTTCTTATTTATTTTAAAAAGCTTTTCGCTTGTTGGAATCGACATGCTATGAAATAATTCTATCCAGTACAATATTAATAATTAGTGATGTGCCTTTGTGTTTATTTGATGTAGGCCTATGTAACGGTGGGCCGTTTTGGAAGAAGCTCTCGGTTTCGGAGTGGTATGGGGAGTTGTTTAACAATTGAAAATTGCTATTTTGTTGCAACGCACCAGTTTATATCTGTTAATTTTGTATTTATGGACATTTATGATTATAATGCATTGTTTTCTTGGATCTTTTTTGACAGTTGAATACATAAAATGCATGCAAAATTATTAATTGCGAAGGGCTGGACGGTGTGATGTGGTTTAAGTAGCTTTTATGGTGCCCGTAATCTGCACCATTCGGAATCCACAGCAGACCCACTTTTTATGCTTGACATTTTGTGACCTTTCGGACGCAATGCGGTTAACTGAAAAAAAGGGTTCCCGCATTTCAATCATTTGTTCCCTCAGTTAATGCAGATATTTATTCTTCATTATGTGTATTAAGGGTACATCATGCCACTTCTTTTCTAAACGATGTCCAAAACTTTCTTCCATCGACGTGGCCAGGCATCGATCGGCTCGCAGCATGCATGCGTGCACTCAGCCCAACGGGCAAGGCACGCGGTTTAAAACGTGCCGTGGATGGCGGCGGCTCTGCCCATCCGGGCCCATTTGGTTTCCGGTACATTACGGAACAGTCTCTGTCTACCGTTTCACTACGACTTCCTTCGTCTCTCACCCCCTCGTTGCCTAACCAGCCTCCTCCCTCGTCATCGTTCTCTCTTTCCCTTTTCTCTCTCTCTCTCTCTCTCTCTCTCCCTCTCCCTCTTTCTTCCTCTTCTCTCGCTTTGTCAAGTCGATCGATGGAAGAAAATATGAGATGCGAGCGGAGAATGAAAGGTGTGTTTAAGGAGGGGGAATTGGAGAAGATTTTTCCCGGTACCGTGGCATTTCAGAACACTGCTGCAATTATGCAGCGAGACATTTAAGCTGAGTGCGTTAGCTTTATGCTTTGAAGGGATCAGAAGAAGGGAGGAAAAAACCTGTTTGGATTTGGATTTGCTTCCCCCTTTTTTCTTCTTTCATGCACCGGTTGAAATCGTCTGTTCGATTATTCGATACTGAAAACAAACTCGCGATAGTTTCTTGTACATCCAAGGATAACATGTTTTGGAAAATGACATCCGTCTAGTCGCCGCGAAAATTTAAGTCTGCTCTCTTTTAGGAAAAAAAAGAAAGGGTCTTGTAAAAGTGTTGATTTATCGTTATAAATTGGCAATCGGAAGTTGCTGGAAAATTGATTTTGCTTAAGGTTTGGTTGTTAATGTCGTCTATTTTTTTTTCTCCCCGAAGGCAAGCTCTAGAGAATTCCTTATGAAACATGTAAACACTTATGAATATGTTTTTGGTAAATAATCCTGCTAAATGGTCCAGTACATTCTAGGAGGAAAATGTAAAGCTGAGATCATCTTCGTCCTGAGAATATTATCATAATCAGATCTTTATTTTGAGGACAGCTCGTGCGATTATTGATTGGTACACTTTACTTTAATCTCAAGTTCAACCTCTTTTAGCAAAACCCACTTCATCGATCCTATAAACTAGAAATATATCTGAAGTCACTTCCACTTTCTGATCCGAAAATAGTTGTTTTTGTTTTATGTAGTAACTATCTTTTGAGAATGTCGTTGAAAAGAGCGAGTTGTGAGAAAAAGTGTAAGAGCGACTGTGCGGCCTATACACTAATCCGAACAGCTCGTTCCATGGTGGTTCACACCACCGCAGCTATGGTCGTCGCACGCTCGCGACACGACAATAGCGCGTCGGCCGCACAGTGACCAATCAGCATTGAGGATTTACAGTGCGTGTGCGTCCACGCGCGAATGCGGCGGCCAGAGCTGCGGTGGTGCAAACACCATGGCCGAGCTGCTCAGATTAGTCTGTAAATGTGGCCCGAAATTAAAAAAAAAAACAAGACATTTTACCTTAACATAAATCTTGCCTTAATCGTGTACGTACCTAAGCGTATCCCGAACCTAAACCGTGCTACGTTCAGATACAAGGCTTGGCTACATTTAGGTCCGGGCTACGTTTAGATACAGGGTTGGGCTACATTGAACCCCCGCAACATTTAAATGTCGTGCAATATGTAGTGTCCGCACCAACGGTTTCAATGTTCATGAAAATTCTATCTTTGCCTTGTAAAACAAGTGAAATCAAATCCCTTTTCAGTTCACTCAAATTTCAATTTTGTTTTTAGGAAAAGAAAATGAGCACCTCTGACATTAAAAAAGATTTAATCAAACTTAAGCTGACAGATTGATTCAAAAGGTTAGCTCGTCAGGTCAGCGATATACGGACATTGCTGCAACAGTGTGTATGCATTTTATGAGATAAGGTAACCTCATTATTAAGTGTCTGGTAAATTGATTTTTATTGGTGATTGATCTTCCGAAAGTGTATGTTTGGCAAAGATTAACATGAATTGTGATAAAACAAAAATGAACTGGATTTCAAACATTTGTTTTTAGATTCAGAGCCATTTTTTTCTTTTCTTTAGATTTATGGCCCTTTTCATTATTACAAAAGTATGAAATGAGCTGAGCCGACGAATTTATCGGTCTCACCAAGACAGTGAATCATTTCTTTCTTAATTTTCAGGTACATAAACTTTCTCAAAACAGTAATAATTGCTTTCTTTTTGTTCCGTCAAGTTCTGACCATAAATCATTATAATATAATCATTAAGATCTTAAGAATAAAAAAAAAGTTCCCACGACATCAAAAATCAATAACTAAATCATGGAAGCTGTCACTAATCAAACTGGTTTACATAGTTTTAATCAAATTAAGCAGCCAGGCACTTGACTATAACTTTAATCAAAATGTTACCATTGTTTACCGCATTCATAACTGATTGATTTACGAATGTCTTCGTTTATTAGCAGAAGCCAAAATCTTAATTTAAAACATGAGGAGTAACTATTGCCGAGATGTAAACAGTGTGTTATATAAAAGTGCCACTGGGATAGAGGTTGTAAGTCTCAGGCTGGCGAGTGATGGTTTAATATTAGACATGTATCAATCATTCCATCACTACGACCCCCGTCTTGAGGTACTATATGAGTTCTTTTATTAGGACTGACAGCCTGCCTGATGTAGCTTGGAGTCCAAACACTCTGTGTTGGTTTGATCGTGCGGTCACGCGTTCATAGAGCCACGATGTGTAAGGATTCCAGACTCTTGGCATTCACCGCGTGCCTTAATTGCCTACATTGTGTGTAAATCAAGGATCGCAGTGAACACTAAGAACTAGATGCAAAATTGGAAAACTCTCCCTGGAAGAAGATGACGACAGTGTTTGACTGGAGCGTCTTGATTGTACATCATTCGTCAGCACTGGATGGAAAGTGCAGTCTCCTCAGATGGACTTTGCTTCCTCTTCGAATCCTTGAAGACGTTTGGACAGCCTGAGATGATGCAAATGACGAGGCCATAGCAACCCAGCGCTCCAAAGGTGTATTTATCTTATGCCACGTCTTAAGCTGAATTTTACCCAAAGAAAAATGTACTTATCTTTCAAAATTTTGTTCAGATTGATTCTAAACTACGAATACGTAATAGATTCATAAAACTATTCAGAAGAAGTAACAAATAACCCTTCCAAAAGAACTATCCCAGTTCATGAATAATGGCAGAATGATACCAAAGCCTTCTATATTCAATTGTCAAAATGAAGGATTCAGAAGGACAGAGGACTGTAGGCCCAAACAACAATTGCTTATTACTGGGTCAGGCATTCCAATCTTACCTAAGTCCAAACAGTTTGGTGTGGAGTGACATAGGAGAAGATGACACAGCCTTTAGTCTGTATGCTTTTTTTGAAAATTAACATGCAGTCTGGGCGACAAAAAGTCATATTATTTTAACACCCCTTTACGAACTGCGCTAACGTACCCAATACGTTTGGGTTTCCACCTCAAATAGTTCTTGACCGCAAAATCCTTTTTTGTTTTTGTTTTTTGTTCCTTCCCATAACCGCTCGGTTGCCCTTTCTCGTCTCTCCGTTCTTGATCAATTTTCGTGAAACCCAAACGATCCCTCTGCTGGGAAATCCATTACAAGAGACCCCAAAATGACTGATAGCATCCCGTTGCCAACACCTAACCAAGAGTCTCGTGAGAAATGCGCGCCAATTCCATCTCGAAAAATCGCGCCCTAAATATCGTCTGCCACACCGCTCATCAGCTTGGCTGACGCGGCGAGGGAAACCAGATCTGGGTGCAGATATCACTCAGAAAACAAAAGGAAACCATCTCCGTTTCTTTCAGTTTCTTTATCTTTATTGTATCTCCGCATATTGTCATTTCCAATCCACCTGGTACCTCAGGAGCGAAACGCCAAAAAGAAATTCCGATTTGTAAATTGGTTTGGGGCCATTTCCAGCGTTTTTTTCGCGCTTTTTTTTTTACTAGACTGCGTGCGTCAATTACGCAGACAGCTGTGTGGTTGTTTTGAGCGAACTGCTCTGCCTGCGACATGGTGTTTGTTAAGATTCGCTTGAGGATAGACGTCGACTTTTTAGTCCATGTATGGCCGAAGTCGCTCAGAGGAAGCCAAGCAATCAGCACCGTTCATCAGAAGACTTAAAGTTCTGCCTAATATAACAGCCTTACAGCTTCTATCCATTGCCTTTACAAAATAGTACCCGCTTTTCAAACATCAATGAACTAAACGTGGATATTGGTTTTTCGAGAAATTTACATCAATACTGAATTGGATCGTTGACGCTTCTGAGGCTGTTTAGACGTAGCTTCTATGATTCATCCACAAAACAGCTCAAAACTAGCACATTTGACCCAGGGGATTGAGGGAAACGACCCAGGGGATCGACGGAAACGAGGTCACAATTCTTGGAGATAGCTGTTTGTGTCTTGTGTTGAACTGACAAGATTGCCGGGGGCTGTACCATCCTGTTCGAGGCTTCACTGCAGTCGCGTTGCTATACAAAGCACGTAAAACCATTTTAGTATTCCATAGGCTCAACTTATTTTTATACTGTTATTGAAAAAAGAAAAGTTGACTGATTGCCAACATAATTAGGAACGTAAATAGTGAATACAAATAGTGGTCAGTTTTTAAACGTGTAACTCTTATTTTGATTTTTTTTTTCATTTGTTTATAGATTAACCTGTCTTTTTCCAAACACCTTGCTCAAAAATGGTAAAAATGCACACAGCCTTTGTTTGAGGTTCAAAAATATTATGAATATTCAAACATCGTCTTGAATATTAATTCAAACATGCAATTGAGGCAATTTGCTTCTTGGCCAATGACCAGTGGCTATTCATAGATGTATTATGAACAGATTGCGTCAACTCTACGGAGAGTGCCTTCATGTCTCATCAAATAACTTTGAAAGGAGAAGGTGTGGTAGGCATTTTCCAATTAATAAATGATATCCAATTCTATTACTATGATAGTCAAAGGGTAATGTTTACTAAATTAATCAAAGGGTGTCAGGATGATTTCCAGTAAAAATATTGGCTGAATCAACTTAAGCAGTTAATGTACACTCAGTTAATAGTCCACTGTTGCGCAATGCATTATTAACATGAACATGAATTTAATAACCAACATTTTGATCGCACAGCGCCCTCTAACAGCTGGACTAGGCATTTTGATGAACCCCACAGTCACTGCAGTTACAACGCTATAGTATCGAGTGCCATTTCTTCGGTGTTATCACGTCGCGTTATCGAGTTTCATTTTGCTTACCTGCTTCCAAAACGAAACCACTCTCATCCGAAGAAAACAAATCCTCAACCAGAATGAGCTTTTGTGTGGTACATATTTCTCAGATTTCATGGGGTTTTTCGATATTAACGTGGACCGACAAGAGTACCACGCCGTGTTAAATCGAGGCAATCACGCAAGCAGCAGTTCCCCCTCGAGTAGAGATCAAATTGCTCCTGCGTCTCCTGCCGAAGAAAGATGCTCCCATAAATTTACCTTTATTCGTTGGAAGGGGGGTAACTGATGTCTGAGGTACTCACCAAGACCAGCGTATGGTCCGAGATTACCCGGCCTTGCCGTCCAAAGCCTACCGGGCATCAGCGATGAATCATCGGGCAGGTCTGTGATTGGTGAAGGCATCCTTAATGCAGAGCGCACGTGCGGGACAGAAGAAGAGGCATCGGACCGGAAAATGGCGTCCTTATCCGTTCGCTCTCCTCGCTCCACACTCTGCCTCCCTCGCTCTGCACCACACTTGCATCTTAAGGTGCTCCTGCTATACTACTCCCTCGGGCACGCCACATACCCAGCATAATAATGCTGATGCCTCCCGGTCATAAGGGAGCGCTCAAGAGGGAAGAATCGTTTCAATATTTTAATTTTTAGAGAATAAATCATGCAAGAGTTTGAGCCAAGACTTCGGGGAGATCGACAGGGGCTGTCAACGGGACAAACATGCTTGAATTGAACGCAACGGTTAAACGATGAATAAATATATTATGCATTGCGATCCTTGGTAAAGAAACGGATAGTTCCGTAAAGCCTTCGATGCAAACTAACACATTTCGAAGTATCAGAACAATCAAGCGATGTATAACATTACGATATGTCCAACGTATGAATAAATATTGACCCTGTACATATAATACGATTAAAACAAACAAATTAAAACATTTAGAGAGAGAGAGAGAGAGAGAGCCTTCTCTGGTAAAAACAAAAATCACCAAATATCACCTCTTTAGTGCATCACCATCTGGTTTTAAGATTCGGGCAAGTCCCAGCATGCTCTGCGTTTAAGATAAGTGGTTTGTTTACAACGCCGGCATGTCGATGTTTAAATTTGTAGGGTCGGCTGTGTGTCGTACACGCACGACATGAAACTGAGGGCAGTGTAAGTGCTCTCAATAGAAAACAATACCCAAGACAATGGAAGGCTGACTTGGAGAGTAATTTACTCCAAATTGACTATTTAAAGTCTCCCTGAATTAATCACTGATATTGTTACAAACCATCTGCGCCTTCGGGGAATTAACGAGGGACAATTAATACCGAGACAAGTGCTTTTATTTCTCGGATTTACAAGGATTTTTGCTTTTTAATATAGACATTAAATTGCTTTAAAATACTCGTATACCATTTGGATTTCCGTTGGAATTGTTCATTACTCAATGTGTGACATTCTAGGTTATTTATTAAATGTTTTTTCTTACTTATAAAAAAAAGGCTTGTTCAACTGCTTCACCGTTTTCATGAAACGCGATATCATATTCAACTCAAATTGTTTAAATTATAATCGTCTTTTATAGCGCAGGAGATGCTATTCCTCGATGCTAGACGGCTGTTTCATCTATGTTTTATAATATGCTGTCGCGAGTTGATGACTCACGGTGCTGCGTTCATCAAGGCACGTCGCTTCATGTGCACAGATTGATGGTATGTCGAACACAAAATGTGAGTAGTACATTTCCTAAAACCGTTGGTTTATGTAACTAATATGCTGCACAAAATTATATTTTTGTATCTGAACTGTTGTGTCTTTTATTGTCGACCACTTCCACTACCTTTTTCTACCTTTTTTAAAAAGAAAGCGTGAGCTACCTAACGCACTATTAGGAACAAATGCCAAGTTGTTGAGTCTCGAGCGTTGTACTGAAATTCAAGCTATTCGATTTCATATCGATTGGGTTGGTTTCCGGTTTCTGATACGATCGCTTATACGTCATTGTTTTATTGATAACAAATCAATTACCGTAATAAGATAAGGTTTTTGTTTCATTAAAGTTGCCTTTTTTTCCCAAAAGTGTTTTAGAAATAATAACGCATCAACTCCGTTACATCATTGGTATATTGCTTTTTCCTTCTCCAACCTCTTGTATACAACGCGATCTTTTTTTGTTTAAAAAAAAAAAAAAAAAAAAAAAGTGCAATATTTCTTTAACTTGCAGTAAAATTGGTGACAGAGAAAATAGGACTGGCTGACGTAAATCCTGCTCACGGAACAAATTTCAATAAAAAACAGACCCTTTTTACTCGTCAAACAATAGAAAACAATACTAGGAATCTGCAATGTTGACGTCACTAAGATTTCGCTAGTAAAACAAGCCGGTGTCATGTTGCCGTCGCACTTTGAATTATACGGCGCGTCAACCGGGAATTTATATATATATATATATATATATATTTTTTACTATCCACCTCAAAACATTTCAGAAGACTAATATAATAGACTGAGATATCCGATTGTTTCTGTCTGAAATATAAGCTTATAAGTCCCACAATTGTCAGTTTTACAATTGTTGTTTTGTTTTATTGATTTCTTCGATTGCATTGTCGATTTTGTTTTTAACAAACAACCATCAAAGCAGTAGAAAAACAAACAGGTCACACACACACACACACACACAAATATTTTTAAAAGAGGTAATTGTTTTCAGCATGACTAATACTAGGTCAGTCCATGATTTTGTGTTTTTGTAAAGTAGAATGCATTTTAAAAGATGCATATGGCACCCCGGCGTTGATCAGTTTTGTTGCAAAAGTACGCATTTATTTTTCATCATCTTTTCTTTAATTCGACAGAGGATTACCTAAACAAAATATTGTCGACCTAAAAGGGAGGGGGGAACATTCGAATTACTATTAAAAGAGCAGGTACCTTAGCCGCATTTCTCCTACTAATTTTTTCACCTGTTCTCCAAATATGTAATTATTCTGAGCCAAGTTAGTCTGTGACTGGTGAAGAGGTTGAAATACTTCCCTCCTTCCCAGGGAGTTTACCCTTGTCATTAAGAGACAGATGACTTAGGTCAATATTTACCAAGACCTATATACGAAGCCAAACACATCCACTAGGGGGCCATTTCAAAATTAAAATATGTTGTTTGTCTTCACCCGCGTCGTTCAAAACATAAACTAATATGGGTTTTTTTTCCCCTCAAGGCTATCTCTTTGATATAACTGTCGATTGAAAACTTAATTTGGACGGGAAGATGCTTGCCCGAATGTCTGTCCCCAGGATAAAGCATGTCCCGTCAGAAAAGCAAAATGTCACTTGTAAATTGATTTTATTTTACTTGAAAAGATAAGTTGAGAGGTGAAAGTTATATTTCTTGATCAGGCAAAGATTCAAACTCCATCGCCTCATAAACTACTTGTAGCGTGTCATGCATCTATAATAATAGGCTTTAATAATTGGCAGAAGAAACAAGTTCTTAAAATGTCATGGCCTTTGTAATTTGGAAATTTGTTGGCGGGAATAAATCTCGACCTTTGATCATAGGATGAGCGCAGCGAGGGCGACTATTACAGACGAAAGTAACGGAATGTTTTGTACAGATGCATCACACCCGTGCCGTGAAGATTATCTACGATGGCCACTACAGGTCGTTTCATTTATTCGCAAAGGGATACTCTTGTAAGATTGATCAATCTAAAAATAAGACATCACGACGATTCCCAACTGACGGGAAGAGAAGTTCGGACACCGTCGACTCGTCTTGGTAACCATGGCAATATTATTTACCGAGATGTTCGGGGTTTCAATCTCTTGTGGATATTATTACTCTTACTGACAGCTGCCACGCAGAATATTGTGTACATCAGATTTCTGGCGGGAAAAATAATCCAAATATTGATTGATTCCATCAGGATGTCAAATCACGTGTCATTATTCAAGTATCATGAATGCATGTGCGGGTTACGTTGTAAATTATTCTGCATAATTATCGTCAGATGAATCAGGTGAGATGGGGCATACAATTACGCGTAGTTCTCCTCACATGCATCAGAAAGTATAGTAGAGTTTCTTGTTATAAGAACGGGGAAAGTCAACTGTCAGTATGTATTTGAAAATGAGACACGATGTGTGTGTGTGTTTAATTCTAAGCAACCTCCCAAAATGAAACCAAACATGTTGACTTAACATCTTTTTATGAAAATATGAATCTTTATAACAGAGGCAAATCAGATTCTTAAAAAATATTAAATTTTCATTTCATCACATCGAAATTCAAAAAGCAGGACAACCTTAAAAAAAAAACACAAAAAAAAAAAAAAAACACTTTTACAGCCTTTCCCCTCGCCTCTCGCGCGAGTACACCCCACCATTTGCATAAACTGGACGAAATATACACCGTTGATCAAACAAAACCCAATCCCGAAAACTCGTCCTCATGTTTTAGCCTTTTTTTAAATTGTTGAGTGTTTATACCACCCGCAAACATCAGTTCCGTCGTGCACAAGCAAACAGGCAGCTAAGCCCCTTCGCAAAACAAGATATATCTCTTGATAAAAATAAATACGCACAGCCAAGGCGGCTCAGATGCCAAAGCACTTTGCCTCTTCTTAGCAAACCGTAGAGGGGTATCATGTGTCACCCCCTTGGAAAGACGAAGGAGGTCATGCTGAACACTCACCTTACAATCAGAAGAGGGGGGAAAATTGAGGTTAAAAAAAAACATATATATATATATATATATATATATTTTATAGATGAGGTGATGGGTAAAACATTCCCAAAACGATTGTAAGAGAAATTAATACGTTAGGAGTGTAATCGCTTCTTTCGATTATTAAGATGGATGAACATAAAGTTGTATTTAGCGAAGTTGTGGACGTGTGGTTTCGGAGGGTTTCGGGTTGCCGTGAATATCGGAGCACTTTTGTACAAATGTCCTCATGTTCTACCCCCGTTTTGTTTTTTGAGGCGCCCCATAGTTTAAGATGTTCACTGATACTGAACGCCCTCAACGTTTGTTTCTTACTCTAAACCGGTCCGTCTTGTTTTTTAAAGAAGCAGCTTTTACAGTCAAAGGAGGATGCATAACACCATATTACAACAACAATATATATGAAAAATAAGGACGGCAGTGAAACCAGAGCACTGTTTGACCTTTTCAAGTGAGATGACATTTAGACGGCCAGTGGGGAATGCACGATGATGAAAAAGAAGCAGGGAGATTTACAAGTACGAAACGGTTTAGCTGAAAAAAAGCATGAATCAGGGGCCGAGGTTGCGTCAAACAAGTTGCAGGAACCGTTTCAAGAGAATCTGGTCAGTTGACATGTTCAGGAGTCTGACATGCAGCACAAAACGTGACATGAATTTGTACTCGACGGAAGGCCGAAGGAAGAGTCAAAAACTTGGGGTTGACATTCATCTGCATGTTCAGTTCGCGTGAGAGAAGCCTCAAGGGTTCGCACTTTTTTGTTTTACTTTTTTTTTTCGAACTTTATGTCTTTGTTTGTACTCTTTAATTCGTCTTCCCTTTTTCCCTTCTCAGAGTGTTTCTTGTCCCGAACGCGGTGGGACCTTTCATTGGTCATTCCTCGTGAGTGGTCATCAAAATATCTTCCTTTCTCATTTTTAGTCAAACTGAAATATATTTTGTTTGAACTCCAATTCACTCTCTTTCATTATAGACTTTTTTAAGCCTCTGCTCCGACTCCTGTGTTTTCCTATTTTCCCTGGCGGATAATGTTACTTTCATCCGTGAAAGTTTTAGATATTTCAGCCCCTGGGAAGAGACCGCGCTCTACGTCTAACAAACATGGAGCCGTTGACTTCAACTCGGAACGTTTGATTTCTCTAAATCCACTTGCTCATAACAAACTTATTCTGCAGAAAGAAATCCAACTGTTTGTCAGGTTTGGAAATCTGCATGGGGTGATCGAAAACGTATTGCTTGGATGTGTACTTGGTTTCTGACGGTCGTATTGTACATTCTTTTGGTGTTATTTGCTCCGATTGAAATATCGATTACTTATTGCAACTGATCTGTAGTATAACTTATCAATACAAAAACACCCAATCCACTGTACTTTTTTTTTTTTTTTTTTTTTTTTTTGAAGAACGAGCGCGTGGGAGGTCGACAATTATTTATCTGAAGAAGAAGAGTTAAGATTCCCCCTTATCATTATTTGAGAGGCATGTCTAGGGAATATCAGGGAAATTAGCTTCTGACTTTGAGGGGGTGGAATATGAACGGGTGGACCCGTGTGACTCTTGGAACAATTGATGTCAGACAAAGGGAATGAAAAAAAGTAGATATAATACCACACAGACAGACAAACAACGCCATGACGAAAGGACTGGTCCCCTTCATACGAAAACCAAAACATTGGATATAAAAAAGAGGGACGAACAGACTAGTCGGAGCAGAGTAGTTGAGGCAAAGTCAATAATTGTCAGACGGTCAAGAGAGGGAAAGATTGACAGCAAATCCCGGAGATTTTCATAAATGAAGAGAAAATAGCAGAGATTATGGTGTGGAGCCATATGCAGGCATTATCAATCATTCGTATTGTGACTGCAAAACGTCCCTTCACTCACAAAACAATTGTTGCATGTTTGTGGGGTATAATTTTTCAGTGAAAAGCAGTTCGTAATGTTATTATCATGCGTGAATATAACTCGACGTCGAGCACGCCCTCGGCCTCGATTTCAAACACATGCATTAAGCTCAAGGCAGGTGTTTATTAGGGAAGGGGGACAAGGGCGAGGGTTCACGTGGTAATCAAACAGACCTCCGTGGATTGACAGCTTGAATGGTGGAGACATTACCCGACATACAAGGCAGACACTCAGGCAGACAGAACAATCACAGTCAACATCAAACACATACACGTACGCGAATTGAAATGAAGCACAACAATAAACCTCCAAATTAGTTTCCCCCTATCCGGAAGTGACGTCACTATCCCCGAACAGGGCCCATCCAATTAAAACAGGACTTAGTCAATGATTAAACTCGTGATTAATAGAAGCAGCAGGAATAACAAAGAACCTGGGGGGGGGAGATTGGCTGATTACGTCAGCGTCTCACCATCTCTACCCTCTGCCAACCTCACTTTACCCGGCCTCGCATAGCTCATCCTCATTTCTACTCTGACTACCCCCGGGGGGAATTACGGGCGATCGGTATAACTGCGGATTTGCCCGCTGCTTCGTCTGGTGTTTTTCAGGAATTAATGGACGGCTGTAGATGCACAGAGTGTCCCGGAATGACAAGCCAGTCGATTTCAACCAACATATATTGTGTGTATGAATATGTAGCGAGGCTTGGACAGGGGAATAAAAAAAACAACAGTTTGTGTACTTGCTGAAGAAATCTGGACTTCTAGAGGAAAATATTGAGCTTATGAAAATAACTTGATTTGCTTGCATTGTGAATTTACGTCTTAGAAACATAATAAGGCAATATGTCATTACCATTGGCTTTTCATGTTCTGTTGGTTTTGCTTGTCCGATACGCCAATTACACAACGGAGATACCATATTGCTATCTACTGAAGATAGCAAAACAGACCAAACGTTACCGAACTTATTATACGGTGAATAGGCTGCGTGATATCCGGCTAAACGATGGATAGTTGTTTGTGTTTGTTTCGAGTGAAGCCTAGACCATTTCAATACACGTATACTTTTGTCTTCGGGGATCGGATATGCAGCGTTTGAATTTTGAACGTGTTCTGTTGACCGCAAGTATGTGGTATATTCGGTCGTACATGGCAAGATTTTTGTTGAGGGCGTGCCGGGTCTTTGTCCCCCGTCGTGCGTTGTGATGGCCTAGTTCTCCAGACCGCTTTTCTCATATTTCCCGGTAGCTGCTAGCTTGCACTTCTCATACAACTAACCCAGTGGAACCATGAAAAGACTAATTTGCCGCAAACAACCGCCATGCGGGTCAGGTTTCACCTCTCTCGGTTCTCTTGAAATGTGGGAATTATTACTCGGAGAAAAGTGGAGAGAGCGAAAGGCGGGGCTGGGGCTGAACGCGCCGGACGGGTACTGCAAGCTATGGAACAAACACAGAGCTGCCGAATTCGCACTTATTCGCCCCGGAGCGCCAACGGTTCATTCACACAGATGCAATTATGAAATATCTCGACACAAAATCGTCGCCATGATCGCCAAAGGGTCTGCTTCCATTATTAGAAGATTCTGCCCGCTGATTTCAGTCTGCTATATCGGGGAAATCAGTTCCCAAGTTTTTAGAAACGAACTACATAAGTTGATGTTGCAGCGTGCATTTAGCTCCAAGTTACGATTTCAGATAGCTCACAGTTCTTTCCTTGCCCCGTGTTTCAGTGTAAGGTTATTATGAATCAAGCTCCAGAGGGCGTGTGCCAGTGTCGATACCAGCAGGATAACGACCCAAAAAGAGTGCAAAAGAATCGATTCTGGTTATGAAGAAATGTTGGGGAGGGTGGGGGACAAGGGAAGTATCGACACTGTCTTGGTTTGTTTGTTCACGGTATCAGATAGGATTTGAGGGGTAAAGTGATTACTTTGGAATTGCATCGCTAGAGACTAAGCCGATAAACGGATGTCCCCCGCTCTGGGGTTTTTAAGTCGCAATATCTCGGCGACTTCAAAGCGTCTTGGGCCCCCGAATATAGGGGGAACTTTTCATTAGTCATGCCTCGTGAGTGGTCGTATTAATATCTTATTTGCAGACGCGTGCGATTAGTACAAAGGGACCCAATATATCTAATTATGATAATTAATGTACATAAAATCAGCCTCTTCCGTAGAGCTTGTTTGCTTGTATATGCGTGATCAGCATTACCCATGAATTATACATGATCCACCGGTAACGAACTGTTGGTCAGCGTACAGCTTGCCAGAAACAATCATTTTAAAAGCTCATGGTGAAAAATCAACGCCGAAAGCATTTCCCAAATCGGCTCTTGAAAAATTGGGATCATTTCTGCAAACCAATTTCGTTTTGATGGAGCTTGTCATTTTCCGTCAGCATTTTTCAAAGAGAAAGGTCAGATGGGGAGAAATACCAGTCTGTCACTTCTTATAGACTCTTTCTATTTGTATTCCATTATTTATTGCTGTCAGTTTATACGGAAGGCGATATGACAAACGAACCTCGGAAGTGCTTCACGAGTTTTTTGTCCCTTGATGAAAATCGATTTCAGGTGGAAATACGAAGATGTGTGGACTCGTCATTCTGAGTTCGAGTTCGAAATGTATTAAGACGAAATCTCTTCGGAACCTACTCATCGGCTATTTCAGATTCCATTCACATTAAACCACAAGGTCTTTGTCAAGGGGGTTATGAAAGTAACAAAGTGGAAATAAATATGATGTTTTACGGTCTGTTGACTGACAAGGAAGAGAAAGACGAAGAGCACTTTGAGCTTTTTTTTCTTTCTCTAAACCAAGGATTTTAGCTAGAGTTACCTTACACTCTTATCTAGAGTCAGAATTGATCCTTATGAGGGTTGGGTACAGACTCATATGGGTCAGAGTGACCGAGTTTACTGTCTCGCTTTCAAAGTAGTAACATCAACTGAATATATTCTGTAAAGGAATAACATTTCTTGACGTCGCTTTCTAGTCAGACTTGATCACGGCAGGGACTGAATTAAAAATCCCCTAAAATGTGACGGCTGGATTAATTGAATAACCTAAAACTTATGTCTCGCCGTCTCAATTTCTTTGAAATATCACCTTAGACGTTTTTAGAACGAAGGCAACTTGATACCTCAAAAAAGGGGATTCAAAAACATACTTCCGTTTAAATATAAGACATCTTTTCGCTTACACGTGCATATTTCTTTTAACTTTTCTGTCCTTACTGCGCCGCAAGTAGTGAATGCTGAGTCATTTATAAGTTACACTATATCGGTGAAATAGAAAGAAAAAAAATGATGTGCAAAAAAAGAATCTTGCCCCTATATTAAATAAAACGACCAGGACACCGACACCTTCACAAAGAGTGCAACATGACCGACCCTATCCACCAACCGTACCCCCGAATTCAGGTCAAGATGGAAACCTGACCCCGCCGTTAAGGACCGTTCGCCTGTCCCATCATCAAATCTTCTCCTTAGGAAACCAAAAGGAAAAAAAAAACTTTCTTTTTTTTTTTCGTTTTAACGTGAGGCTACTCTCGCTCAAGGAGGTTCCTCCCATTTGAAACGGATACCGAGCGGCTTTTTTTTTTTAGTCAAAATGCAACAGGTCAAAACAACTCTCTAAGAGATGTAGAGCTGTGGTCGGTTGCACGTCAATTTGACAAATGTTGTTGATTTTTGTCCTTATTAGGCCAAAAATTGCTAAATATTAAAACCAAAACAGCAACAATAAAAACAATATCAACAATCAGTTGATGGCTACTAAATGATTTTTAGAATCACCCTCTGAAAAAAAAAAAAGACTCTCGTGCGTTTTTACAACTCGATCCGAAAGCACATCAACATTTTTCTTCTTTCGTGACCTACATTTAGACAAATGACTATCTTTAGCCATTTGCTAACTAAGTAAAGGATACAAGATCATTACAAACAGGTCAAAACAACTCTCTAAGAGATGTAGAGCTGTGGTCGGTTGCACGTCAATTTGACAAATGTTGTTGATTTTTGTCCTTATTAGGCCAAAAATTGCTAAATATTAAAACCAAAACAGCAACAATAAAAACAATATCAAAAATCAGTTGATGGCTACTAAATGATTTTTAGAATCACCCTCTGAAAAAAAAAAAAGACTCTCGCGCGTTTTTACAACTCGATCCGAAAGCACATCAACATTTTTCTTCTTTCGTGACCTACATTTAGACAAATGACTACCCTTAGCCATTTGCTAACTAAGTAAAGGATACAAGATCATTACAAACCAGAGATTATGACATTTTTAGTAAGTAATAGTGCTTTAGCTCTTTTCTTCTTCTCATTTTAGTGTTTAGGCGTTGGGTACTTTTCTGTTGTATAGCTTTTGATTCACAGATACTTTTATATTTAATATATTTTCTCTTATGCATTTCGCAGCATAGTCATGAATACATTTCTATTTTTTCAATGTTTTTTTTTCTTTCTAATGTAATTTTAATGTAAATTTTTAATATATATTTTTGTACATACTCATATCCTCTGTAAAAATTGTCTCAGTTCGGCCTCTGGCTGCGAAGACGTTTTTATTAACAACTAAACCATTTCAATGCAATTCAAATCAATTCTTGATTAATTTCGTGAGAATGGAGCAAATTCTTAGATTGAAGGTTTTTTTTTTGTTTCATTTAAGTCTGGCTCTAACTTTATACCAGAGATCAATCTTCCCAAGCTCGCATTCAAAGTCCATTATCCCATTGCTCTTCAGCTTCCCTTTTTTCAAGTATCTTTCTAAACATTAACCCAAACCGCAATTCAAACAAACTACCAACAAGAAACGATTTTAAATGCGAGAAGAAGAAAAACAAACAAAAACAATAATTTGTTTTCGCTCCTGGCCTGTCGATAAACAAATCAAACTATTCAGTGAATCGCATTGTAAAATGTGTCAGCTTCAAGTTACAAGTTAATTCTGATCGTGGGTTGAACTTAACAGTTGTATAATTAATTGGTTATCAGGTGGATTCAATGTACCCGGCATAAGGATGAAAGGGTTGCTAAGAAAGTGAATGATTGTGAAACTTTGATCGTTTTTTTTCTCCTTCTGCCATCCATAACTAATTGTTTGAAAGTTAAGTTCCGCACGGGCAAATCGGAGTAATTCTAGCAACAAATATGATAGGTGTGCCCCCGTTTTGTTTCGCAGAATCCATTTTATTGTTTACGACCTTCTGTTGGGCCAAACTGTCCCTCAGGCACCTGTTGGTTTTTAAAGTGTGCTTCTAAAAGTAACAAATATAATACTTGACCCTATTTCCTTGGAGACATGAAGAAATGCTTGAAATTTAGTTCGATTCCTTAAAGGAAAAAAAGAAGAAGATGGTTTGGGCTTGATTGTACAGGTTGCAATTTTAAAACTGATCATTGTATTGCAATGAAAATTAATCGCGGGTTGTGCACAAGCAAATAACACTTCAAATGAGTCAGGGAACAGTCGTAGACTTTCATTTTCGAAGATTTGTTTTAATTTCCGGCAGAATGCATTGATTAGACTTCAGCAGTGCGGCTAAACCGACGAAGGAAAAGGACAGAAAACAAGATTGGAAAACTGGTTTATATCTGAGGTGTGTAAACCCAATGATGTCGTCAACCGTGAGGACTCTTTTTGTTTTATTCGCTTCGCTGACCAGCAACTCGCCAATGAATTACCCAAACTGTCAGGTTGCGTTATGCTGGTATTAGCCAATCACGTGCGGGCAGTTGAATCTGACATTCTCATTGGCTGTTGTTAAGCCTTGGCATTTATAGATCCCGTGTCGCCCTAGGGTCCTGATTTCACCTCCGTCAAAATCATCTGATATGAAAGGTTTGCTTTTATTAGAAAGACGACCGCTCCACCGAAATGAAAACAGCAGTAAAATGATACTAGTTCACTTCCATCCCAATTTAAATCTAACTGTGTCATTCAAATGAACATCGGGCCAATTCCACAGAGCTACCGAAGGCCCGTCCGAAATTGGCGGCTTCGGCTGCGGCTGTACCTAGATCAATTCAACTGCCTATTCTTCAACGTTGCATCGAAGCCAATTGTCGTAGCCGTGGCCACTTTTTTTTGACTCAGCACAAGACACATAATTATAACAAATAAATAAACAGAAGCTGCGGAGGGAAAGTGTTGCAAAGCAGAGTCAAGTCACTAGTAAAAATAATACAAGTGCATGTTGTTCATGACATGCTCCCTGCTTGTTCTTGATTAACAGATAAACTTACTATTTATTAATCTTTTTGAAATTTTGTTCGTTGAAATTATAACTAAGTAAGCGTCTGATTGAGTTTTAGCATCCCCATCTGCCGTCGGAGACAAATGAGTTGATGAAAGATGTGTCTAATGAGAAACATATTGACTTGGATGTTTTTTTGTTGTTGGGGTCTTATAGAAGCTTCTAGCATATGGTTCTGGAAAAAGCCGGTCTTTTAAAACTTGACGTTTCGATTAGTGTACTCGTCACCAACATTCTCAGTGTTCAATTCTCAAACATTTATTCGATTATCACAAACATAAAATCTGATCTCAAACTTGAAACCATTACGGTGAAACCAATTTGGACGGATTGCTGGCCTGAAATTCAAATAGATATTACGGATGTTTTTGTCCAGTGTGTTTTTCATTCAACACTCTGGCAGAACATGCATTCATCGTGATTCGTGGGCCTTGTGTCTGAGTTCCAATCTAGCCCTTCCAATTACCGCACACAAAGGTTCCCTTCTCATGTTTGATTATTCTTACCTATGAAAACCATCTACTTTGAGTGGTGAAGATCAATAATGGAACGCACACATCTACGTTTTGATTAGGCAACTTCATTTGAGTTTCAAATATTTTGATGTACTATCCCATTAGGGAATCTCCGAGTTCAGAGTACGGTGATTGTATATCAATCGACTGTGGTCTATGCTTCGTTTTAAATTGGAACCTTGACAAGAAAGGGAAACGCTTTTGTGTAAGAACTGACGATCTTCTCTTTTTTTATTTTATTTTTTTTATTTTTATATTTATATATTTTTGATATAGCATCAGAGTCCAGCTTCTCCGAAGACGATCAGAGCATACTGATCGAAACGTCGAGACTATTCTCTTCACCGGTATTTTTCAGATCCACCACAACTTCTATAAGAGTTAGTTATATGTACATTGTGTCTCCGCAAACCTCACTAGATTGTGTATTTCCATCATGCACCGTTTCAAATTCTATGTGATTTCTATCGTTACTATTATTTATTTAAATATTTATCTATTAATTTATTCATTTTGTTCTATTCTGAATAGATGTTCCACCCTGCTTTTTTGTTTTCGATTGTAACCATACTAAGGTCGGGAACTAAGAGGAGAGAGAAAAACAATATATAAAAAAACAGTTGAGTCCCTTTAAAGAAGTTTTAAAATATGCACTTATAACTATAATTGTAACTGATCAAAGGATGGGAAAAAACACACGACATGCTCATCGAAGAAAGCTTTGATATAGGTGATGGGTTTAATTACTTGAAAGTGGCATATAATGGTTGGAAGGACTAAAAGCTTTTCTATCAAAAAAAATTAACAAGACAAAAAAAGGATCATTTTAAAATCAATTATCGTCGTTCAAAACAATCATGACACACATCAGGATTTCGATTTGCAAAGAAATGGAGAGTGCTTTACTTAATTCAATGTAGGGCCTATGATCCGAATATTTAAAGGGATGGGAAAACACTGGGAAAAAAGCAATATCGTCCATCAATATTGCTTATTGCTTTGGTAGCACATCTCAACGACAGTATATATTGGTTATAGGTTTAATCTTTTACGATGTCGAAACCCGGACTGTTTTATAGCCGCTCTTTCATTTATTGCAAATTCTGGAAATAATTTGGCACTGACATTTTGCTGAATCTTATCACGGGAGCTTTAGAATCCTGACATTAAGTCATTCTCGTAGCATACAACTCATCCAAAGACTTGTCCTTGAACGAGCCTAATCGTAGAGATTTCTCCAAGCAGACATGATGATTGGCTTAGACCGACCACGTGAGGTCCGATAGCTACAACGCATTATCTCCGTAACCTCATCACCCCCTGCAGCGTGGGTGAGTCGCCAATCAGCATAATGCCACCAAGGCCGGTCTGGATTGGCTGAGCCCTAACACGTGACTGATTATAATTTGTGAAGGTTGTTTTCCTGAGTCGTCATCAAATCAAGCCCGTAGAATGAACGATGAATGAAATAAATATAGAATGTACAGAAGACAGTATTGTCAGCAAGGTACTCGTAATTCAATAGAAATGCTCAAATAACAACCACGGTTCCCCAGCGATGCACGGACAGAGAAGCAACTTAAAAATTCAGAAACTATGGCGACACCAAAGCGTAGATTTATTTTTAATTCAGTGCAGAATATAAGATACCCTCTAATCACATGAAATCGATAATGGTCAGTGGAAAAACGCGTACCGATAACTAAGGTGTATAAATTAAATGAAATAGTGATGTGAAATGTAAAGCCATCTCGATCACAATAAGCATATCACTAAATTAGGCAAGCAGTTATGACTAATTTCTTGAAAGTGGTTGTTAGACACGATCGGGCTGTACATGGTGAGACTATCCAGCATGTGCTAATCAAACATATCAGCGGTTGATCTAATGGTTGGATGCGTGGAACCGCTGCTCTAACCAAAGACCCAGCCTCTTCGTATATTTACCACATCATTATAAACACGCTGTGAAACAACCCAGTCTAAAAAAAAAACCTTTATACGTTCAAAGTTCGAACCACTACCGCTCACAATGTAAATATCGACACGTGAGAAAATGAAGACTAGTTTATAACCATGGCGACAAATTGGACCCAACCGGTGAGTGCCCGAGTATCAAGTGTAAAGATTTATGCGAATCACTGGGAAGGGGGAAAAACAGGTGGAATTTTGAACTCTATGTTGAAGTCTGGACGGTTGGGAATAGTTAATTAGCTCCGCTCTGGTTTTGGCGATCGGTCTCTAATTAGTTCGTTTCAACGGCGTGGGACTGTCTAATATTATCATTTCAAAGACATTGGAATTACATTATTCTAGCCAATGGAATGTAATGAGAATCGGTTAAATATGGCGTGTTTTGTCATGATTCTATAAAAAACGATCGAGGTTTTTTTGTTTTAATGGTAAACACAAGTTTCAACAATGAAGCACGTAGCAGTTCACTGCCATTAGGGAAAACAAACAGTCCAACAACAAAGATTACAATTTCATTTCCCGCGCAAATCATTCAGCAAACAATGTTACGGGGAAAATAACCATCGACATTTCTTCGGTTTTTGTTTTTTAGTTATGCTTACATCAGACCGACCCCATTAACCATCTTACCTAATAATAACGTGTTAAACAACATTTGTTCTGTGTTTTCATAGTAATATTGCCTGTCATCGCGCCCACAAAGCGTAGCGAGCCGGTCACGCTGCCTGGCCCGGGGTTTATAACGTCTACATACGGCGTGTGCATCTCGCCGTGGCAAAGCGGGGCGTAGCGAGAGCGGACTCGAATGGCGGCCCATCTGCCGATGTGTCTCGAGTCAGCTGAGACGCGTATATGGCTTCGCTGTTACCCTCGACCAGAGTTCAACTGTAGTTTAATATCTAATGCAACCTGTTTTGTATTTCATAATTTGAATTGACATAATTATGCAAGCGTTTTATGAACGATGACATTTTGAGAGCTGATCAACCACAACGTTGATAAAACTCCCGATAAAGCTAATATCTTACACACTGCAGTATCTATACATTGAAAAAAAAACACGTAATATTGTTTCGAATCTAATTCTCACCGTACACATTTTTGCTAACAATTCCTTTTCATATTATTATAACTGTAAAATGATACAAATAATTACATTGATATAGCTTGCAAAAATCCATGAGGCTCCGAAACAAAATAATTAGCCGTTTTCACCACTGTGAATATCCATTGTAAATAAATAGAAAGAGTTTTATGTGACACATTTCGTAAAAGTATATAAGAGAATTAGCATAACAATAGAGGTAACAATTATACCATCCCTTTATGATAAATAAAAAAAAATATCGAGAGTTTGGACGAATGCACTCTTCCTAGAACCAATGAGGTACAGGAACCGGTAACACTCTTCTTAAAAACTGGGGAATTAAAAAACGAATGCTCACTTATGAAATCAAATTACACAGCATCCATTTAAGTATTAGGAGCGGATTGAGTCAAAATCAAGATGCAAAAGCTTGAGAAAAAGTAACCGTGCAGTTGTGTGAAAGAATCGAATCGATATTTTCATTTGATGTACTTGCCATTTTGGATTTAGCTTTTCGTCTTTCCCCTCCGTCCGCCTACATATATATTTTTGCCTTATGTTGAGCCCGCGAACTAACTTGAATAATACCGGTACGTTGTGACTTTTCCCACATTGCTCAACGAAGTGCTTCAAACGATAACAAAACTGTGACGTATGTTACGCATCATTACGTCCGACATGGACTAATTTGTTCGACTACTATTTTGAACCATCATGTCCGACCCATTGTGTCCAACGACCGATTATGTCCAACCCATCGTGTCCGACGGACACAATGGGTCGGATGCAATGGTTTGTCGGACACAATGGATCGGATATAATGGTTTGTCGGACACAATGGGTCGAACACAATGGGTCGGACATAATGATTCAAAATTTGCTCGTCGGACATAATTGTCCCTGTCGCCAACTAATTGTGTGTCGTCACAAAATAATGTGAAATGTTGTCAGGGTCAAAATATTCCCATGTAAAAATAACATTTAAAACGAAAAACACTATTTGCTAATGAAAGAAATATTAAAAAAAAAAAAACAAGCAGCCACGATTGAATTGCATCTTTCAATTTGGAGTCAACAACTAATAAGTGATTGTTTTGTTTTCTTTCACTGCGTATAAAACTCTACCATATGGAGGTTGTGTCGTCAACGATTCGCCAGTCCTTAACATAGAGTTAAATTCTTTCCGATATGTGAGAACTAAATGAAACATGGAGTGAATTGCCGGTTATGTATAGCTTTGTTAGAGATAACATAGCGTTTCACCCCCGCTGTTCTCCCGCCATATCGTGCAGATGGTTTTTCAGCACGCGGGGATAAAATGGCAGAACTACTTCACATGCTTTGACCACGCAGGCGCAATATTTAGTAAGGTTTTCAAATTGGGCTCGAGTGCAGCGAATGGAATTGATAAAAAAAAAAGTACTGACAGATCGTAAGCGTGGCTTGGCAAGAGCGTAGGACCCGAGTAGCCCCCGGCATCGTTTTAACATGAGACACTCTGAAAAGACTCGCCACTTCGTCAAATCTATACCACATTAGTTCTAATCGTATAGTAAATTAGAAACCTTTGCTTTAGTGGTATATAAAACAGTAGCATGTTTCTGAAGTTGATGATACAGAGTGACATTGTCAAATATTATAATAAATTGTTTAATGTAAGTCGAGTTACAAATTATTTATTTCATTTTTTTGTGAAGAAGTGACATATAGTTCGGATTTAACCGGTGTCTCTTTTACTTCTCTCAAGTTTGATTGATAAAGCCCCCTGCACACTAATGTAACCCTTCCAAGAAGAACAAGCGACAGTTGACATTTTTAGCTGTCTTACCTAATTTAAAAACAATCACTTTCAAGTAAGGTTTAGTTTCTTTACATTAGGAACAGCCTACCGATAATCCACACGTCGGTTCCCGCAGTAGCGCGGACTTCACCCGAACACAAAGACCGGCAGGTCGGTCTGGGTTAGTTTTAGGCATGTCCGATGGGGATTTTAATAATTATTCACATTTTGTAATAAACCAGGCTTCAGATGGGTTGCTTTTTGGTGCTTTATTCCCTCACAGATCCAGTGCTCTCTGCCTGCACTCTAGACGTCATATCATATTTCCTTATAATGTACTAATTTTTTTTGCATATATACGGGGGGACAAACTGAAGGTAGAGAATTGTTCACATCCGGCCGAGCAATCTTCTAAATCACAGCGGGCGAGTTGTGCCCTTAAGACGGCCGGCCCATCGCTCTCTCTCTCCCTCTCCCTCTCGCTCGCTCGGTGCACATCGCCCGTTCATTCTTTTGTCTCATCCCTCTGGCGGCTCTAGGCAACGTCAGCTAAAATTAAATATAATTCAGGGAGACCGGCCGAGCTTCGTGTTAGATTCCCACTCGCTCTTTTGTTGTAGGACGTGCGCTGTATCAGCAAAATTCATATTATTATATATTTTGTTTATCAATTTAAGTGCTGCATAGCGAGAAAAACTGGCAGGTTTTCTGGACTGCTCCAAGGCTGTTGTTTCAGATATACTTCTTTTTGGGTTTTGCCTATTAACGTTAAATGTGAAATCTGCCAATCTGACAAAATGTGCCATGTGGATTATACGAAATATGCAATTGTTAGAAAATATCCTTTGATAGTTTCTGTTTATATCTGGTTGTTGATCTGGGACTAGTCGACCCTTTATCAAAATCGCTGGAGTACTAGCTAGCCTGAGCGAAATTTGAAAAAACTCACGATTGCTGAAATTCAGCCGACGTCAGCCACCTTTGTCGGCGACGGGAAAAAAAGACAAATGATAGGCGTTTTAGGCACGATTTTGCCGAGATGCCCTAAACTGGAATAATTAAAAACCGTCTGCGACACACGGGCGTGGGGGAAAAAACCTCGAAGGAAAGCACAGAACGTGTCTGACTGTCCGTTTGAAATGTCACGACGAAAACAAGAGGAAGTCCTCTCGATGACGTCGATACCGAATAATCGAGTGGCGATAATCGATTCTATTTCCTTTCTCCGGATTTGTTTGCTCTCTCGGGCTATGGTCTAACTCCCGAAGGATTATCGCCTAAACCGAATAACTAATATTTAAATTGCAATTAATATCGCGAAATGTTGGTCCATCACGCTACGGCTGATAGTTTGACGAAAGAGAAAGAGAAAAGGGATAAACGCAGTCAGACAGATTTTAGTCTTTAACTAAAATCTGAGGGAATTGTTTCCATAACAATTTAAAAGAACACACACAACAACAAATTCACACGTCAGAAAACTATTATTCAACACAGAAATATGTGATACATACATTAACCGAACAGTTCAATGATAGAAATTCCAGAGGCTAAGGAGGCATACATTTCAAAATGACATCATAATAATAATTTAGAATAATAATAACTACCCTTGATCACGCCGTAATAAATGCATTGTGGACGACCCCCCCCCCCCCCATCTGGAGATGTCGTTATTGTGTGGATGGTACTCCCCGCGTAACGCATGACGGACTACACTTTATAATGAATAATGAACAGCCGCCGTGAGCTGGTGAGACTTCGTATATTGGCTTTCACACCTTCAATTCCCATCAGCTGATAAAATAATAATTAAGCCAACAAAATCCATCACAAACTTCGAACTGCGAAAAAGCTGCATGCACGGCGCTCTGCATTTGGTTAAATTTTAAATTAGTATGTTTTGAAGTAGCTGAGGGGATAATCAGGGAGCACTTCGAATTGTTTGTTTGTTTGTTTGTTTGTTTGTTTGTTTGTTTGTTTGTTTGTTTGTTTGTAGGTTTGTTGGTTTGTTTGTTGGTTTGTTTGTTTGTTTTTTGGGTTGTTTGTTCGTTTGTTTGTTTGTTTGTTTGTTTGTAATCAAAAGTTGCTAACTAAAAAATGCTAACTCAAAAAGTTAATAGTTGATACTGACATGCTTGGATACTCATCTAAGATTACTATGAGGTAAGGATTTTGATCTATCTTGACGCGACATGTGCTCAGCATAGTGTATAATCACGACGGGGGGAACAGAACAGGTTAAAGCAAGCTGTCAGCTCCCCCCTCTCTTTCACCGTGTTTCCGCAGACCTGATCCCAGCGTAGCCCGCAGAGCAGGTGCCGGCAGATGACAGGGACAATTTTTTTTTTAGCTGAGAAACACGGCCCGAACCCCCCAAAGCCGCAAAGACGGACAGAGAGCGAAGCCATGCACCTGCCGATTAAACCCACGGCCCATCTTACTGCTTAATTAATTTTCCTCATTCCTTTTTTTTTTTAAACAAAGAGAATTTCCATACATTACCACAAGGTTAAAAAATTGTCCTAAAATGTATATATCCCACAGATGCAATTCAGTACCATGGAGTTGAGATTTCGATGTGATTTGAACAGTCCTAAATTTAAAAGCCTGTGGTTGAGTTTTCCCAGCAGGTTGTCAAGGCCTCAGTTTCGAGGTTGAAATATTGAAAACGCTAAAAAAAAAAAACCCATGTGGTCATACGTGAACTGCGCCTATGTCCATAACGCAGTTCGGTCGCTCCCAGAAGCCCCCGGCACGTGCCGTGCCACACAAAGAAAATCACACATATTGCAGATTTATATTAGAGGTTTGGGTGCGCTTCGCTGGGTTTTAATAAAGAAATACTAAGAAGGGACCGTGGTTGAATGTGTGAAAACAATGCAGCACACGGGTCTTATGGCGGTACGACCGGACGAATGTACTGACGGCCGGCCAGCCTTGACACTTTGGGGGTAGTGCAGGTTATATGAACTAAGGAAGAATGACTAGGGGCTGCTCCAGGAAGGATGGGTTTGTGTTTCCCGTACAGTCCATATGGCAGTGTGTATTTAGTTCGACCAGGAAACAATACCCTCGTCAGGCCTTTCATTAGTGAGTGAATTGTAGTCTCTAAAGCAGGCGTGCTCCATCTATAAATATATGAACTAACCACTAATCCCGGAGACTGAATAGACAATAATTTACCGGAGAGCCTAATGACAAGCGGGAGGGGAAATAAAGAAATGGCGGCCCGAGCTTCTAGATGTGTATCACGCACTGATTGCATGAGTCATCATGCTGTATTAAGGACAAAATATGCTGAGCAATTGGTCCAGAAGGTGATGTCTGTTTAAGATGATGGTGTGGTAGTGATTAGTGATAATGTAGGACAGAATGAGGATGGCGAGGAAAGAGGAAGAAACGGTCATACTCACGTACAGATGGAAAACCACCTTGCAGCGATGATCTCATCCGACAAGGTTCTCTATGCATCACCCGTAACGTAGCGATGATGTAAGGCAGGGTGCCCAAGATGCGAGCTCGGAATCTTCATCTTCCTTTCGTTTCGCGGTGATGAGACTAGGGAGGAGGAGGACTTGGAGGGAGAGAACGGGAGGACGATGTTCTCCGGTTGACAGTCGAGGCGATAAATGGGGGAGAGTTTGTCAGCCTGCTAAGTCATCCTTCGTCCACTCAGAGTGAACCCTCCCGTCGAACGCACACGCGCACGGTACACACAGCCCCAGCCTCGGAGGACACACGCTCTTATTGCCGCTGCCTCCCGTGCACACAACAAGGATGACGCCCGTATTATAAGCCTCTGAATATTCATGACGGAGAAACCACTGCGCCTGCGCTGGAAACAGGCAGCAAATTAGATTTGGCGTTCGCGGAGATCAGGTGCAAGCATTCGGATGGGAATAATTCTTTCTACCTCTCTTGCTCTCTCTCTCTCTCTCTCTCTCTCTTTCTCACTGCTACGGAGGGGGAAAAGAAATAATTAAGACTCTCGAGCGTGCAGTATTATAATTATCTCCACAACGAGGGCATACTAATAAAAAAAACTGTCTTGCTGCTACTGCATCGCTAATTGTAGGAATAAGGATTCGATATGAACTTGCAATGCATGGTGGTGACAGCTGCAAGCGTGATTTAGAAGTATGCTCTGAGTTTAAAATCGAAGATGATGGCATCATACAACTGTTTCATCTAGACTTCAAATTTAACATTTACCATCTCCCCCCCCCTCCATGTTACAAGAAAAGCAATATCTTTGTATTTAATTTATTCCTTTGCTGATGGTGTAGAAAACATGAAATTACACGAAATGGAATTGTTTTAAGGTGGGTCACATTAATTAGTACTTGTGTCTGCTGGAAATCTCACATTATATTTTAAAAATAATGCAAGGTTAGAGAATGAACAAAATACTCGTTTACCCCTTGAAATATTTTTTTCCCCAGTAAAACGACTGTCGGGCATGCCTCAATTCTTCATCCTGCCCATGACTAGCTGACCATGAGTGGGTGTCTGTGTAACTGTTTTATTTATTTAACCCTGGCATTCAGTTCCTTCGCATGATCAGATAAATTATTTCATTTTTATTTCTGCTCGGTGGAAAAGCATAATTATATTTCGGTAAAACATATCTTTGACATTTAACTGAATTGCTTGCACTAGGAATGGCTATCCACGCGTACAACGTGCGACACGTGTAATTTCTAACCACTTTTCAATTTAAAAAAAAAAAAATACAGCAACAAAAAAATAATACTAGTGAAATCTGAGATTAAAGATTTTTTTTCAAGTGCAACAGTAAGCAAAATTCATGTCGGGTTTCAACTATTATGAGTTTATACACTGATCCGTATATATCAGCAATACCTAAAACAGAACCGTCTCTTTATTTTTCATCAAATTAATTTCAGTGAATTAGTTTCCTGGTCAACCATAATGAAGCTTTTTAATTCATTTATTTAAAAACAAAAACTGTCACCCAAGCATTAAGAAATAACTCTGCATTGGTTCAAAAGAGAATTTTTACTTTGTAATTAGAATTATTCACCCGCGTTGTATCTTCTAACTACATAATGCTAACGCAAACCAACACTTGGCTGCGTGCTCTCCGCAAAATAATTAGGTAACCTTTGTAAATTAAAATTGTAAATTCCTTAATTATATTCCACATGTTCTCAAATTGGTTTTTTTTTTTTCGAATTAAATAACAATCCTCGAAAGACGGGGGTGGGAGAAGGGGAATATTTTTGGTTAAATCATCTACCTTATGGTGGTATAGTTATTGACGTGAAGAAAGCCGGTATGTAGATTTATTATGATTAAATTGTTAACTAACCTGTCCGTTGAAATCATCAGTGTAGCCCCGTGCCCATCAACCTGGTTCCTCGGTTTGTGCTGCCACCCTTTACCCACGCTGACCCCAGACCGCACGGTCACGAACGGAGAACACGGATAGTCTGGTACTTGAGCAGACGATATTGAACTTAGCTCTGACCAATCGAGATTGAGCTTCTCTCCCGACTGCGCTTTCCTGTATTAAATTAGACTCCGTGGGGAAAATGGCACCTCCGGCAATGCGCATTTTCAGACATTTCATTAATAATTCAAGGTGCACACTAACATTCTGAGCTGACTTCAATGTAATGCTGGACCATTTTTTTCCTTCTTCTTCTTCTTCTTCTACAAGACGTAGTTTTCGGGATGATTCATGTGTTTTGATTTGAGATTTGACGCGTGCAAATTGGAGCTCCGGTTTTCTGTAACTGTACACATATACCCATCCAGTAGTAAAGAAATATTTCAAGCTGTCTCAATTAAATCAAATCATAGGAACCGTCACAATATTTGTTTTTATTTTTTAAATTTATTTCCCGATGATTTTTTTTTTTTTATATTTTAGCATTAGGTAAAATTTCTGTGTAATTGTCGACAAAGAAAACAATTGACCTTGAAGACTATATGGGGTAAATTGCTTCGAGGTGGCGCATTCGCATGTATACTCGTTTGGTAGGTTAATTTTGTAGGCACATTTATGTTACATATCAAACTAAATTAAACAGTAAAAACACATTCCCTTCTGTAATCCAATGGAGACTAGGCAACTCATCTTTCCCGTGGCCGCTCGTGTTTATCACGCTTTTCCAGCAGGGAAAAAAAAATACCATCCAGCATTGCAAAGGGGCACTTGCGAGGTTTAATTATGACGTCATCATTTATTTATGACAATTCACCCGAGGGTCGTTCGGTGCTCATTGCCCGCCATGGTCTGCTTGTAATTGGAATCAATCAACCCTTACGTTAATATTTCAAGTCATGTAACAGTCGTAGATGATCGGGTCACATTTTTCTCGAACATTGACTTTCAACAGTTCTTGCACAAGATGATAATAAGATTCAAGAGGCGAAATCTTAAAGTAGTGTTTACCTCGCAAGGATCGATTTGTTTAAAATGGAAGGCCTGCTTTCTTTAGAGAAGGTATCACTTCGTTTATTTCAAGAGTGAATTTTGCGCCAGATTTCACTAATAAAAACATCCAACTGTGAAAGTAAAATCTGTAAGGGGTCAGAAATTTGAAGGGATGTATCAATATTGTCAAAGGGTGCGTAAGATAAGATTGAAAATATAATCGTTCACAGATTTACACACAATGGCATAACGTGAAATGGCCAGAGTGAAAGAAAATCCCTTGACACGAGATGCTATAGTTTGTGAGAAATGATTAAAACAATATCAGTTTTGACCTAAAGCGAGTTCAAAAGGTGATGTCTGAAAGCAGTGAAAACAAACAATTTCTTTATAAACTTTTTTTTCTTGACTCCGAAGACCGATTGCGCTAAAAATTCTTGCAGTCTCATTGTTTCATGTAAAATGCTTGTTCACTTATAGTGCGGGTACTTGCCCTTAAACAAATTCACGTTGACCGCGTACTTGAATGTGGTTTGGTTTACATTTTACACATGGTATGCGGTCATCATAGGCAAACCCCCACCTCCCCCCAGTGCCAAAATCAGTCACTTCTTGCCAATTTATTTGCTCATCAGATGAGAATACAAGCTTTTACATAACACCAGTGGCGAAGCCATCAGTTTTTATTTATTTATTCATTTATTTTTTATTTATTTTTGGACGGGCACAAAGGTGGCACAGATACTTGCAGAGGGGGCAAGTTCAGTTAAAATTGCCAGATAATTTGTATTAGGGGGGCAAGATGATCCACTGAGGGAAAGACGTCCCACTTTACCCCCCCCCCACCACCACCCTTTGGCCACGCCACTGAATAATACCTAATTAGGACCTATAATATAACTATTCTCGGCATGTAATTATGACGTCACATCACATTGATACAATGCCTGATGTTTTTGGTTGTCTTCACCTTCAGTGACATTTCACGATTTCCGAAAACTGCTTCCTGTTAAAGTGGGGCGTTAGAACGGAAACACTTCTCAAGACGGTCGAGTCTTGCGTACCATCTGAGCTTTGCTTAAAATGAACTTGCTACCAGTACACTTCATTTAACACTAGGTTGTTACCATGCGATGTCATGTTCGAGTAACCATCTTAATGGATGGATGCCATCTTAATGTGGGGTCAGTTTTATATGAAATAAAAAAAAACGGCATGTCTCTTGTTTCAGAATTTAAATATTTTTACAATATTTTATACACAGCGCAGACGAACACTCTTCTCCCGAATTTTCTTAGATAGAGATATAATAGATCACCGTTTGCATTTAACCCTAAAGATGATGTGGTTGACCTTGTCGGATTCCCTGTCTACCTCGTTCTAAGGTAAATACTTACTTTCCCTAAACTAATAAGGGGCCAGACTATTGTAACTTCAAGCCTCGATATGGTTTCATTGATGTCGATGTTAGAGGTGAAACGATGGCTACACCTCGAATCGCGTCCGTATGGACCTTTCCATTGTTGATAGACAAACCGCACTGGTTGGCATGGACGGCCAAAGGTAGCAAAACATTCAAGTCTTGTTGACAGACGTTGTGACCAAATTCAACTTTTTTGCAAATTTTCCATGTACAGAAAATACATCCCATTATCAATTGGTTTGTTTTCAACAAACTCTGAACAATCTGTGAATATTTGTATAACATTTTTTGCAAACTGTGATTATCTGTTTTTGCTTTGCATTGCGTAGTTTCTCCATCTCGGTTGGCAAAAGCTCAGGCTGTGGCGTTGGAAAAGAAAGGTCTATTTTGGGAGCTAGTGAATGAACTTTGTGAACTTTGACCTTCTCACTTTATTAAGGCCAATGTCATCCCAGGTTGGTAATTGTGTCACTGGTGATCTTTACGTTGTCATCATTTGCATCCGAGTGGCATCATTGAAACTTACCTGGTCCTGTTCCAAACACTTCAAAGGTTGCCTGAGCTCATTGTGTAGAAACTCAAATCTTGAGAGGCAGATCGCCCGTACGAAACCGAAGTAATCGAATCGTGGGCCAGTTGTCAAAACATCTCTTGAAATGGTGCTTCCTTCCGTCCGCGATACGCAAATGATCTCAGGGCCGGGGGACGAATCTTGGGCCGAGGTACAGACCCATCAGACGGGCCACGACGCGCCATCGACCTGGCATCTTTCGCTCACTTATTGAATTGTCTTGAGTGAGAGAACGCCAGCCGGACCCCAAACCAAGGCCGGTGGATAAGATGCGTTACTCGCCCCCTGAATGCCTTGGAAGTAAGCAGGGGCGAAGTGGACATAACACAGGGAGTTTCCTTTCAAACGCTTTATTAACACTCATATCTTCGACACAGCTATCAACTATAGATAGCATAGAAGTTTCCTATACCCTAAGGAAGTATGGAGCCAGTGGGTCTGCCGCCCGCTCGCAAGGATCGAGCTTTTCTTGGTAGTATTTTTTCATTTAAAGTTTCCAATTCGATTTACTTGCCAGAAAAATGTGGAAATGAAGAGTCGATTTGGCACATTGGAGTAGTGTCGGTTTTCTATGTAGGAGGTACGGTCTGAAACGTTCCTTTGATTTTCTTCAATTTGAATGAACAATTCAAGAGGCAGGTACTAGAACATGTGCACAATCCGGTGGGTATTGCTTTGTATTGATTAGTACATGAGAGACGACTGGAATTTTTTTTTTTCAAGGCTGTCCGTTTTTCTAGTAGACTGACGCCGGGGTGATTCGGTCGTTTGGACCCACTGCATTTCACCAGTAAAGACTGCATCAGAAGAGTTTCTCTTCTAACTTGTAACTATACAGCATTCCCCTTCTTGCAACTGATTCGTGTCTTTCTAAATCTTCTCTTCGCTTCCTTTGCTGTTCTTTTGAATGTTTCTGAATGAAAATTGCGTTTTCGCAAAAAAAAGGTTCATCTTTAAATGCACAAAAGAAACCCCTGCGTTCACACTGAGGTAGGGGAAAGGCAGGAGCGGGTGTCGTTTCTGCTTCTGTGTATTGCAGTGTTTCATACAATGACTAACAATGTTTTTGTTTTTTTTAAGGCTCCAAATGAACAATATTAATACTGAGAGAGATTTTCAAGCAGAGCCGAGTTTGTCAAAACAAAAATTCTTAGATTTTAATATCAAATAGTTGTCTTTCTGTGATGGGCTGTTCCACCGTGTTTCGCCACCAAGGCCAGAGCTCAGCCCGCGCATACCGTTACTGCATAAACACAGTTGTTTGTACGCTGACCCAAGCGATACGTAGGCAACGGCAAGCCATTAGCATCGCCTCGTGGGACTTGCATCTGGGATGTTTTAATAACCACTGGGTATTAAATCTCGATAGTAACTCGTACCAGATAATCTATAAGTTCATGGCTGTACAAATAAGATTTTCGGAAACTTTGTTTTAAGGTTGAAGGATCGATTGACATGGATTTCTCCGTCATCGGATTAGCAAACACAATCAAGAAGTACACGCCTCGCCTTGGAGCGGTATTGTTTATTTTGCAAAATGACACCTGAGGGAGATGCTGTTATGGTTTTGTATTAGGGGATTTTTTGAGTAAGGAGTCAAAATTGTTTGTCAGTTGGGTTTTTATGTATTATTTATTTATTTGTAGCCAGAACGTTGTCGTCGGAAACAGCCATAAAACTATTCGTTGGCGAGGAAAAACAGTACATAAATAAATAAATAAGTTTAGTTTGTAGAAAGTGACGTCGGACAGGAAAAGTACGGATTAAAGCCTAATAGTTTAGCCACGGCGATTCTCTGAAAGGAATTCTTGATTAAATAACAAAAATTGAATAAATACATTTTTAAATAGGGTAGCGTTGTGGTTGTGTACAAGTCCATGAGAATATCACCAAATGAGTTCACATTCTTACAATGATTTATAATGCTGTACTATTGTGTGACGTAAAACTATGAAAGGCTCTCAATATTGGTTCACTGTTTGTTGCAAAAAAGAAATACCATTTAAGAAAAGTGGTAATAAAATTAGAACCATTTTTGCAAATGTTGCATTTCATAAATACAAAAACGAAGTAATCTTTGTCGAATAGGAGCTGAATGATAATATCATTCAGCTCCTATATACGTATGGATAATTTTGAAGATAACTTTTGCGCATTTGTTGGTTTCCAATAGAAACATCAATAAACCGTATATTGTGTCCGCACATACGTACAAAAATACCTTTTTTCAGGTTTTGTAATTAATCTTACGTTTTACCTTAATGGGGTTTTGGGGGGTCAAAATTATGGCAATATTGCAGCCTTTTTGGTGACGTGTCAGCCTGAGGAAGTCGCCCCGTATTCAAACATGCTCGAAACAGTCTGTTCTTTTCAGAAAAGGGGGGGGGGGTCTGCCACCAGACGGCACCAAAAATACATACACAAAATAATCACTCGATCTTTTCCCGCGCAAAATCGTGAGCTGCATGAAAAAAGGCGGGAAGCGTGTCGCTGTCCTCTAAGCTATTGCTTCTCCGGGGGGGTGTATGACGGGAGCCCTATACTAGAAAACCCCCTCGGGAAAGGGAAGTGTCGTGGGTTGAATTTTATTTTAGTATTTTCTCAATGAAATGATATGACCTGATTTTTTTCTCTTTTCTTCTCCCGTCTGGTCTAAATGATGGTGCTTATAACTCGGGCTAGTGCTACCTATTACTTTCGTTCGAGTGCATCTTGAAGACGTGAGAAAACTGCACAATTAGGGGCAACAATCGATGTCAGCACGCCCGTCCTTTAACGAACCGGCCGTGACTGAAATAATAAGAATCGCCATTTGCATTTCAAATGATTTGAAAACAGCTTTTTTTTTCTTTTTCTTTTTTTTTTTGCTCGAGAGCAAACACGGTGGAAAAAAGGGTTATCAATGCTAATATCATTGCGTGTGGATGGCCCATGTGCTAAGAAGACTCAGTAAACCGTTCAACTGGGAGCCACTGGCTACTGGGAAGGCTTAACATTTTTAAAGGCAGAGTTTCTACAACATTACCCACACACACAAAAACGCTTTATGAGAAATGAAGTTGGATTACAGTCCATCTGGGAGGTGTTTCCATTATAGATACACTACCCTCTTTGGGGTAAAAAAAAAGTACATGATTCCGTTATTATAACCTGTCATAGGTTTAGCTAGTTTTATTGTTATTTTTCTTTTTTACTCACACTTGCAATAAAGCGAACAATTGTTTTAAAAAGTAGAAAATAAATTGGAGCTACCGATACTTGAAGCTCCAGCTCAACATTGGTAAAGAAGAAAAACATAAATGTTCACAGATTTACATACACCTTTACATGGTATAAAGATAATGATGGTAGAAAACTGTCCTTGAAATATTTCTGCCTGAAGTGTTATCGTCTTTTTAAATAATAACTGAAATAAGAATCAAAATTAGTTTTCGTCTCAGTGAGACGAAAACTCTGCCAATAGGAATGCGTACAAAAATGCAAGAATGCATTTTTACCGTTTTCTCGCAGGTAACTAACGAAATGAGCTGACATTTTCACATGTTGGTTTTATTACAAATATCTTGATTTGTGCAAAGAATGGAAGCATTTACAGTCAGTTTACCATAGGTGTACTTGTAAAAATAACGTTGACGATAAATCAAATAAATTATACAATTTATACCCAAGTTGTGAAGGAAGTACAAAAAAAGACGACAAGACTTGTAGCTATTCCAATTAATCCACCCAAGAGATAAGTTACAGGATTTCCGAATCCCGAGCTCAACCTTGGTAAAATGTCTGTAAATCTTTCCATTTTTACACAAATCAAGATAATACGCATTAAAACCAAGCTGTGAAAAATTCAGCTCGTTCCGCTGTTTCATTTGCGAGAAAACGGTAAAAATGCATTCAGCAATTTTAGGCAGAGTTTCGGTCTCACATGAGACGAACAATATATTTTGGATCTTATTTCATTAATTATTTTCAGGCAGAAATATTTAAAAGAAAGTTTTCTTCCATCACTATCTTTGTACCAAAGGTATATGTAAATCTTTGCACACTTTCTTACCAGTGTTGAGGTGGGTTTTTTATAACGACCGAATGAATACAATCTTGCGAAAGCCACTGATGTTTCGTCCCATTGTGATATGCTTATTAAAACTACGACGATTGGAATTAGAGTTGTATTCCCCATAGAACCAATGGTCCGTTTGTAAAAAATCTATGAAAATCTGGAGGAAAGAAACAAGTGTCCTCTTTCTAAAACGATGGAGTCCATTTTTGTGACATTTTTCCTTAAAACTAAAGAGCTTGAATGAAACAAATATATACACAGAAAAATAAACAAGATAGAAAGGAAAAACCATGCTGTGTCACATTAGGGTACCGTTCGTTCCACTACGGGTTTTCCAAAATAATTGAGAGCCATTTTGTTCTCTTCCATTTGAATAAATGTAACCAAACCGAGTCTAGAAGACAGAGAGAAAAAAAAACAGTCTAAACTCTTTTGCTGTAATGAGATTCAGCATTGAGTATCGCTAATGAAGACAGGGGACACACTCTACGAAAATGGCGGCTGTATGATAAATGTTTGCATACATCAAACTATATCATTTTTTCCAATTTTTTTCCCTTAATAAATCACTATCCATCCACACAAGACGAGCGATTTATAATTAGGCCTAATGTTGATTTATAATTAAGATGCAAAGTGATTAACCGATGATGATCATCAAGTTTAATTAAGCCATCAAATTCCAACTTGCCGGATAGTGCTACCGTTTTATCACACAGAGTGTTTCAACTAGATTCGATCAAATTGGTAAAAAAAAAAAAAAAAAAAAAAAAAAAAGTGGAAAAAAAAAAAAATTCAATAAACTTTGAGCGGATTCAACAATAATGTAACATTTTTTTTCTTCAAGTAATGACAACCGCTGTATATTCTGCTCGTCGTTGTAGATGCATGGATTGTAATGGTTCAACTCTATCTTTAACGTGGCATGTGTATTTGTTATTTGTCATTGCATGTCCAGTATGAAAACCTTGCCAGATGTATAGTTCATAAAATACGCTGCTCATTTACAGCAACTTCTCCCGACCACACACACACACACACACACACACAAACACACACCCCACCCCGGGGGGGTTAGCATCGGGTGAGTATAACCCCTTATGGCATCGTGTTGATAAGATCAAGGCGAAATCTGGAGCAATATTGGATTTACTGAAGTCTCTCATAGACCCTCTGAGCAAAGGAGCTAACGAACTTGCTACTCAACGGCCGTTCCATGAGGCTATTCATCAAGTTACTATATAATGATGTTGAACTATTTCAAACCGATAACATTGAACTTTGTACATAAATCTCGATGAGAGGAAGAAAAAAAACCATTTCCGATTGATATTTGAGAATTGTGAGCGAAATCTATGAAACCAGAACTGCTACTACAAGTTGAAAGAATTTAATTTTCCAGAATATTCAATCGATTGTCCTCTTCATGTAAAAAAAAAAAAAAAAAACGCCCAAAGGGTTAATCGAAATTAGTTCGGGGTGGTATCAAATGATGGAGGTTGACGAGGAATTAGGTTTCCATACTTTCAGTTACGTTGACCATGGTTCGAATCCCACATTGGACTGGAGCCTATGTTGGTTTCCCCCACATGGCGTTGACCCAGCAGTAATGTACTAAGCTTTTGTTTATGCTGAGCTTGCACATTAGAATCCCTCTTCCGACCAGAGGCAATGTGCTCCGCCCCTACTTATTTTAGGATAAGGTTGATGTAATGATTATATTCCTCTGACCCCAGTTCGAATCCCACAAAGGACCGGAGCCTATATGCTGGTTTCCCCTACAAATTGTTCATTAGTAATACTCTACCAGACTTGTGTTTGACCCTGGTTAGAGTCCCCATCGGCCCAGAGACTTCGTACTCCCCCACCTTTTGCGATGAGAGTTGACGTAGAATGATCATATCCTAGCCGTCATTTTCTGACCCCGGTTCGAATCCCACCATGACCGGAACTGGTTACGTGGGTGAATTCTCAGCCTTTACCTGATTATGCATAGCCTCAATAGATAATGATTTCTTCCTTAATTGTTTAACTGGACATTTCTTCATCGTTTTTTTCTGGAATGGTTTTTAAGGGCCAGCAAGATGCCAAACAACCAGCAATGCTCATTTAAGGCTTCCCTGGATCTCTTTGTACAAACTAGACATATCATATAGGAAATATCTCGTCGGTAACAAATCACCACCCCACGATTTGTATAGCCACAGATGTAAACCATGCTAGACTTCCCGCTGCACGTTTAATTTTTTCTTGACCAATGGGGCTTGGCCACCTGCATCCCGACTCCTTACTCCACTCTCCCTCCAAGGTACACTAATCCTTCCCACCGATTTCCAATCATTAATCTTCATGATTGCAAAACTTAATTAATTTCCAAGAAATCTAAATCAGTCATTGATTAGCTCATTGACCAGTCACTGTTGGAGTCTGGTTGCTGAACAGTAATTCCTACGATTATTCGATAAGTTAGCCAAAAACTTCAAGGTAAATTCTAAATTTCCAATCTCAAAAGAGCTTAATAATTGTCTTTATGATATAATATTGTCTTATTATCGGATAGGCGCAAAGCTTTCTTAATAGTTTCCAGGAGTAGGTTAAGTAAGGACAATTGGGATTGACAATTATCAATTAGGATAATATTTGTAATATTTATATTTTCACTGAAAGCTGCAAGTACATAGAGATAGAGAAATCGAGAACAGCTGGCGTACAGGTGTAGGCCTCGTTGCCTAAATTTTGAACAAGCTATGCGTCAGAAATTCGTGCATTGAAATATGTATTTGCCAATCGAACAATAACATCGACTCTTTTTCGGATTTTCTCCTAAAGATGACCACTTTATGCTGATCGAAACGTCGAATTGGAAATCAAGGCTATTTGTCGATTCAACACAACTCACAGAGAGACGTTTTCTTGTCGCTAACACGTAAATGTATTTGTACTCTCACACCAGCATCATTAAGCATTTATAGTTTGTTTCGTGTTTCAAGCGTTGTGTCCCATCTTTTGCTCGTCTTTGCACCGACTACCCATCCCCCAACCTTCAGTGATGGTTTATTGACAAGAATTTAACACCACTGTCTCTTTTTTCTTAACAAAGACAACTCTGAAGAGATGTTTGTTGAATCACAAACCTCCACAGATTGGAGGTATTTCACCACTGTATCTTTTCTCGCCACCACAATTCGTAAGACATCGGCACTACCGAAGACTCCCCAGAGATTGAAGTCTCAAATCCAACATGGTTGCAGCTGCGAAACTCAGAGGATAACATTTTAGGTGTGGGTCACAAGGAGGTGCACAGTTTTTTTCTAGGGGCCAATTAAACGTGTTCACTTTACCTAAACAAGCCCCCTTTTCAGCGTTCTTGGTATGCCATTTAAGACATGGAAATAAATAATAAAACAAATAGACTGTCTGCGTGTAAATAGAAAAATGGTTTACAAAAAAAAAATGAAATTACTACATAAAAGCTTACAAAATGTAATATTCATATTCTCAAAAGTCCAGATTTCAAATGGGCGGGAGAACATCAACGGGGGAACGTGCCCCCCCCCCCCCCCCCATGTGACGTCACTGCATGGTTGTTTTGTCATTATAATGAACAAAAATACATCATATGGATGATACGGAATAATTAGATTAGACAAAATTAGATTTGTCTTGTGGACAGGGCATCTTTTCAGGGTCTTCACACTCGTAGTTCTTTGGTCAGAATTGACCCCGATGCGTGTCACAGGGTGTGCCGAATTGACCCAGAAGTCGGAGTCACTTTGGGTCGAGGGAAACCATCTTCTTCGATGGCCGTCAGTCAGACATGATTCAGCGTGATTGGCCTGGACGATAATTTACATATAATCAATCGTCTAGCCTACTTCTTGTTCTGTGCTAATTGTCCTGATTTCCAACCAGTACCTTATAATTGTTTACCCTACTCTCCCCCTAGAGAGAGTGGGCTGGGATTTGTTCCAAGATGAAAAACATGTTTTATTTATTTTATTTTTAATAATTTAAGCCAGTGGTCAAAACTAGTCAGGAGGACATGTTTTAAGTAGTGATCCGGTGCAGTAAACTTCGGGGTTCACAATTTCAGCCAAATTATAGTTATGTCCCCTAAAAATACTACTTACAAAACAACGTAAATAAAGCTTTCAATAGAAAAATCGCCCGTACCTACGAAGCAAGACCGCGAATAATTTGCAAAATCCATTGACATTGTTCACCCCCACATCCACACAAAATGGTAATTATGCAACAGCCGTCGGGTGAAGTTGATCCAGTAAGCGTGACTCAAGAACCGCTACCTGCCCGCATCGTTGTCTTCGTTTTTGCACCCATTTTTTTTCTTCTCCTTCCTTCATTTTCTTCCTTGGCATCGAACGGGGGTCCTCTGCATCCACTCTCCGCCATCACACCCGAGCGTTTCTACTCGCTCACAGGCCTAAGGGACGATCGCCAGGGATTAATTTAAGAGATTGTACTTAATTAATAAGATCCTCGCCGGCCGGGGCAATAGACTGCGGGGATGGTTCCTAACAGAACGTCGACCCCACTTTGGCTTGGATTTCTTAGCTTTTCTAGTTTGTCAGGGTCCGGCATTTATTAAATCCTCACCGGTCATACGCAAAGAGTTCTGAATGTCCCAATTGCCGACTAGGGTACCAGCGGATATTGTTCTTCCATAAGCTCCGGGAATTGTCGCTGCGTTTTTTTTCCTTCTCCATCTTTCTCTCTCTCTCTCTCTGTCTTTTTCTATCCCTCTCTACAACATGTCTGTCACCAGTTATCTTGATAGAAGGTTTATTTTCGTACAGCAAGATTGATTTTGTGGAATGGTTGTAAAAGATGATCGTGACAACTCCGCGTACGGGGGATGTCGATCCGACATGTTACTGACCTAGCGAATACCCGTCCGATTGTCACGCCGTCGGATAACGATCAGACGAAATCTCAATATTTGGGCCAGAGTCTTTGAACTCTAACAAATCGAAGTCTTTCATCGATTCAACTTTTTAAACAATCTCAAATTATTTCAGTTTTGTTTTGTTTTGTTAGGTTTTGTCCCCCCCCCCCCCCCCTGTGTATATAGCCTGAAGCGGGCCAGGGGGAGGTTAGTGTTGCCGAAATTAGGGTAATACAAATTAAAGCATATGTTAAAATATTAACTAACTACGAGTTCGTATCCAGAATGCTGTACTGATAAATGCTTGTAAACACCTTGTAATGAATTGAATTGTTTTGTTGTTTATTAGACTATGGTAGCTGAATTACCGGAATTAACCGGCATTAACCGTCGCACAGTTCTTAAATGGTAATTAATCGTCATCAACTCTCAGTTTTATTTTCAATGTTTTATTGTATTGCACTTTACCCGGGCAAAACAACAATTTAAACACACATTGTATCTATGACGGGCAAAATATAAATTGTTTGCTTTTCTCAAATCAATGCGATGTTTTATCATTAATTTAAAAGAAAAATAAATTCTCAGAAACAAAAAAAATTAAATAACCATTCTCAAAATTAATCTTTTTGTTTATTTTATTTGTTCATTTTGTCTTCGTTTTATTAATTTTATTCATTTTGTTGATGTTGTTTATAGAAACAATTTGACTTGTATATATATTCCTATACATTTTTTTTATGAATTATTTATTTTTAGTAATAATTTCCATTTCCATAAGACATTTTAAATGCATGTTATTGCAAATGTTTTTCATTTTAAATGTAATCAAGTTTTATTACCTTGAATATTTCCTTTTTAAATTCCTGTCATCAGTTAGCATCTCGGGTATTGCATGTTTCTTGTCTAGTACTTTTGTTGGTATGAAGACAAATAAATAATAATATTTATAACCAAATATGAATAAAATAAACAATCCGACGAATTATATATATCATATCATTACACCAAAAAAATTCAGTTGAGCAATTGCCTTATTCATCAATTAAAGCAAGCGATATGTATTTCCGTCAAGCAGTCAAATTCCAAAACTAATTTTGCCCCCAAAAATATTTTAAGTAGGCTTTTTATTCAAAGTTGGCTATCTTTTATTGGCAACCGTAAAAACCAACTATCCGTAATGAAGTTATTTAGTTTGCAATTTTGAATCATCGATCTGATATTTTAACGTGGAAAAATACTGTAAAGAATATCAGAATATCTGCAAATGTGTTTTGGAACCCTCAGTTAAAACAAAAAATCTACGAAATAAAATCTTTGAAGCACGCAAAATTGGACATGAAACATACAAAGATGGACATGTTACATTATTTATAATGTTTTTCCTTATCGGGGTTGTTTGTAAAATGTTTTATTTAATATTCAAAGCACACTACATGTAATGTTTTGGGGATATTTGCAAATTATCGGATTCCTCACGGAGCAATTGAGTTTGTAAAACGCATACAGAAATACAATATAGATATTTTGCAAAAAAAAAAAAAAAAAAAACATTTATTAGATTTACAGGCAAATGCTGTATTTATTCAGAGCTGGAGACATGGACTGTATACAATTGTTTTTTTTTCCTGGAGAATATTATTCTCTGCAATAGTTCTTTGCTGGCCCTCAGAAATAACCAAATCGGAGCAATTGAAACGCACTTAGTCAAAACGCCCTTAACTAAATTTGCAGCTCCCCAAATGACACGTGCATCTCAAGTACATCTGTGTATGGACAAGGCTCTGACATTAACATCGCTTACAGAGTTATTTCTCTAATTTAATATGCAAATTGCCGAGATTTGTAATTTAATATACGATGGGCACATGATAATGTGGTACGACTATGCATCAGAGGTCGTATGCAGACACGCGATGATGCTGTGTGCAGGTATCGCTCTATAGTCGAATCTTCAGTGGTTTTTTTTTTTTTTTCTGAACCACTTGACAAAAATGGCGTAGTCGTGCATAGCAGTTGTTTAAATCTTACGCAGTTGAATTGAAGATTGTTGAATTTATAAATAGTTATGAAGCAGCAGATCAATTTCTTAAGTCGTATCCAACTACAGAATGGTTAATTTCAAGTAGGGGATGAAAATGAATTCAATTTCGGAGTGGCATTTTCGATTTCTCGTGATCAAATTTACCAAATCTTCATTTTGTTTTAATCTGAAACGGTTGTATTCGAAGTAACATGAATGACGATGTGTTTTCTCTCTCTCTCTCTCTCTAAAACGACTCTGAGAGCAAGACGTTATTAACAGTATAACAAAAATTTGAATTTACATAATCATTATTCCTATAATAAATCATACTTGTGCCCAATCCCCCCCCCCCGGTTATCACGTGATTGGAGCCGGTGAAAGGTCATCGGTTCGAGTCCAACCCGTGTAACCAATACATCAATAAAATAATAGTATTAATAAAAAATAATAAAATGAATGAATACAAAAATAAATAAATAAACAAAAAAAAAATAAATAAAAAAACTCTTTCATGACGTTTATTTCGTATGCTAAAAATATATTATTAGAATAAATTTCAAGCCAACTTTTTAAATGATCTGCCGGCAGTCTAGACATAATTTATTCAAATAATTATGATAGCTTATGTGGTCTAGTCCCATAGATTGAATCTAGTGAGGTTTTTTAGAGATACACCGTGTAACTGAAAGCTCTCCCAATATGACTTGTGGTGGTTCTGAAAAAGAACCGGTGGTTTGACAACTCCCATAGATTGAATTTTGATTTTACGTGTCACAAAGACAGAAACTTCTGTTCATGATTGATCTACTTTCATATCAAATCTCATCATCTTACAATGTTTCGTTTTCATTTGTATTTATTTATTATTTATATTGATGTATTATTTGTATTTATTTGTTATTTATTTATTGTTCTTTATTTAGAAAATTCACATTCTAAAACAATCTGCACTTGTATGAAATTATAACAAAATAAGCAAGGTACTAATTGTACTACCTTTGCAGCAGTTAGACGTACATTTTTATCTGAAGCAACTTGCGTTAATTTAACAAACCACAGACTTTTAAAAAGAAAATGATTTGCTCAACCTTTAAAATTGATTCTTCCCTCCCTCTTGCCCTTTCATTCCGATGCTAACTCACATTCTGCCTAACAACTCGAGTACCACCAATTGACACAATTACAGAAGCCTTTTTGCTACTAAAACCAACAAGAAGGGATTTATCCCGGCCAAACAAATATTTGTAAACTGCACCAACCATCTTAAAGGGTAAATACTACAGTTTTCTCCCGGGCTCCAGCGCACTCTCACCCCCCCCCCCATCTCCGGCTTTTCTTGCTGTCAATTTTTGAACGGCGATCACCGTTCGTTTCGTTTCATTTCATTTCATTTCATTTCATTTACAAAGTCGACCGGAATCTCTCTCTCCGATTCGCTAGTACAGGTTCCAGGGTCAAACTGGAAACCACTCGACTGTAATTCACTGACAAAGTCGACTTCAGGAAAAAAAACAGAAGGAAAAAAAACATGATGAAGTTTTTTATTTAGTTCAGAAGGTAGATTTTTTAGAGGGAGTAACCATGCGAGTAAATCTATGATAGTTCAACCATACAAGGACGTACAGGGACCGGACTAATTTTTTGAATAGTGGTTTCTTGCGTCCAAAGTCCAACAATAGGGTTCATTGATCGAGCCAACAGGGAATTGATGTTTCATTTACTCTTTTTGTTTGTTTGTTTGTTTGTTGGGTTGTTTGTTTGTTTGTTGGGTTGTTTGTTTGTTTGTTGGGTTGTTTGTTTGTTTGTTTGTTTGTTTGTTTGTTTGTTTGTTTGTTTGTTTGTTTGTTTGTTTGTTTGTTTGTTTGTTTGTTTGTTTGTTTGTTTGTTTGTTTGTTTGTTTGTTTGTTTGTTTGTTTGTTTGTTTGTAAATTTGTTTGTTTGTTGGGTTGTTTGTTTGTTTATTGGGCTGTTTGTTTGTTGGTTTGTTTGTTTGTTTGTTTGTTTGTTTGTTTGTTTGTTTGTTTGTTTGTGGGTTGTTTGTTTGTTTGTTTGTTTGTTTGTTTGTTTGTTTGTTTGTTTGTTTGTTTGTTGGGTTGTTTTGGGGTTGTTGGGTTGTTTGTGTGTTTGTTTTTGGGGGTTGTTGGGTTGTTTGTGTGTTTGTTGGGTGGTTTGTTTGTTTGCTCGTTGGGTTGTTTGTTTGTTTGTTTGTTTGTTTGTTTGTTTGTTTGTTTGTTTGTTTGTTTGTTTGTTTGTTTGTTGGATTGTTCGGTTGTTTGTTTTTGGGTTGTTTATTTGTTGTTTTGTTTTAAATACACGCACAAACAAATAAAAACCTGCTGTAATACCCCATGATGATGTTTCTTGAAAATTAAATGGTTTGAATGAAGGTACCCTTCCAAAAACCAACGATGTACCATAACTCACCACCTTGAAAATTAGAGGAATATTTTGTAGATGCCGTCTTCGATGGTTGGGATAAATGTTTCCCTTTCATCGATGTACCGTCCCTTTAAGGTGCCAGAAGCAAGGCATCTTCCGATCCCGAAGAAACACATAATACAGAGGAGAGTGTCCTCCCTGTCCGGCTTGTTTTTGCTCAGTGAAGTTTTGTGATGGATAAAGCTGGAATGACAGACTATCCCCTATAACACCTGACGTGTTCACATGATTGACGAGAACCAATATTATCTCAAATCACATCGGGTGAGATGGGTAAACACGCTCTATGGATATTTACGTTAGCCTCAGTACCTCGTCAAAACCATAGATGCTGTCTAGATCACATCCGACGTAGGGATGAATATCACTCAGATGTGTTTTACATCGAAGTCATCGTCAAGAGTTAATATCAGCTATCATTGAGCCACCTTTTCATAAAAATGGCTTAAAACTGTCAGTCTTCGAAGGAAATTAATTTTAAAAAGTCCATAATTTATAACAATACAAGATTATTAATTGTAGTATTTACTTTATTCCCAGATGCATAGTCAGTGAAAGCTTTGGGATTTAAATCGACAACTTACCTATCTAATCATAACTGTCAGTAAAATTGATATAGAATCCATGGGTGATGTGACACCTCCCCGCACCCCCAATAATTTATCTCTAAGTATCTTAATAACAATGATATTAATTTTAATCACAATTGTGATCCACAGTTGGCTAGTGAAATTCTTTATTTATTAGGGGGAAAAAATTGGCAAGCAAGAGGTTTTTTTTTTTTTTAAATTTACAGTGGGGTTCCGTTCTTGGCCCACCAATCTTTCCTAAGATAGTGGAGAAGATTGGTCAGGCCTGCGCTAACGGGGGTTGCTGTGGGTGATGCAGCATCCCAACGTTTTAGACGGGGTACTAAAACCTACTACAGCCCCCCCCCCCCCCCCTATTTTCTGAACATATAAAAGTTCATTCTATCATAAAAACCAACTCGTAACCACTTAAGATAGAAATCATAACTCATAAAATTTAAACATGTAAAAATTCGAACTATTTCACCGCCGCTCCCCCTCCTTTTTTTACATCTCGCTTTCATGTCATTGGCACAAAGGTCGGCAAACTGGCTTCCGCACCCCCGCCCAAGAAAACACCCTTGCTACGCCCCTAATGGAATCTGTATACGATGGAACATTTAAGATTCGTTTGTTAATCGCTGCTAATCACACGAATTAACTAAGCACGGATAAATCAAACAGTGCTCAGCAAAAATAGCTCTACCAGATAACAAAGAGTTAGAACCAAGGATGTAATGTATGTTTATGATTTCTTACTTAATTTGCATTTAGTAGAAAAACAGCTCGAACAAAGCAGCTCTGTGAATTGGGGCTAGAAACAACGGCATACTGATGTTCTATATTACATACTTCTATATAACTTACTACTTCTATACAACTTAACTGTCCACGTATTTAAATAATGCTTTTATTTTCGTTTATAATCAAGTTTCTATTTGACTTCGAATCCACTGTGCGTTACTGTATTCTACTTTTTTATTGATCAATTAATAGCTTTTTCTAACTGTCTGTGTTTTTGTGTGTGTGTGTGTGTTTTTGGGTTTTTTTTTCTTCTTATTTTTATAAATTGTGTTTACTAATGTAAAGCTTGCCATAGTTTTATAAAAAAAAAATTAATTTTAATATATTTAGGACTTTATATCTGGAGATTTTGTTGGGTCCGGCGACACATCTGTGATAACAGTTTGTTTTTCTTTACTTTTGTCTTGACCCGGACAATTTTAAATGTAAGTGTGTATTTTTAATGTCAGAATAAAATAAAATAAATAAATACAAATAAATAAGTGCAGGTTAAACAAAGTCAAGTGTGCTGCAACTGCATACGATTCAACCAAATCTTGGTAGTCTGTGCATGACCTCCGAGTTCGTGGGTGACGTTAGTCCTAATGACACCACATCACAACGGCGCTTCATTTATTGATTGGTAGATTTAGGGTCAGGTATCGTTGGGGATTTGCACACATTTCACATGAACAAACTTCCGTTTGCGATGCCGTCAAATTAAATCCGGAAGACGTTGGTTCGAGGTGTCCCGAAGGAATTTCCTCGACAAACCGAAAAACATGTCGATAGTGACTTCCCAAAAGTTATAACAGAAGTACAGACACGAGACACGTTGTCTTTTCTGCCATGGGAAGTAGGGAGCACGTGCACCGGGTCCTCTGTCCCCATTTCACCTCGTCTCCCCCCCCCCCCTAAGGATTTGCTTCTGTGTTGTCTGTTTCTCGACAAGTTATTAAACGAAAAAGTGGACACTGAATTTTGTCACTGATGAAAACAACTTTGTTTAATGCAAAAAGGAGGAAGCACGCGTGCGGTTCTGTTCACACTGCTTGTAGTCCAACAGAAACAAAATAACCATAGATGCCAACCTTGCTCTCAAAGTTCAGCTGAGACATTTCTTATACCACCGGTATCGCGAAGCGCCAAGAACGCACTAGTCTGGTTCCCTGACTGAAGATTCCTTGACGACTCTTGTTGAAAATCTTTGGTCAGGTATCGCCCACGTTTAAACACAGAGCATTGCGTAACATAATTATACCAAATATCCATTGCTTGTCACCAACGGTGGTCGATGTCATTGGATAAAGAGTGAACCGCCGAGGGCGCACTTTCCATACTTTTAAAAAGCCTGGGATAATCACAGTTTGTAAAAAATGCTACAAAAAATACTCAAAAAGAAAGGGTTGAATTCGTTGGAACAAACAATCAGTAATGGGATGTGTTTTCTTTAAACAGAAAGTTTGCAAAGATGTTGAATTTGGCAACAACGTCTGTCAACAAGATTGAATGTTTAGCTAACATTTGGCCGTCCACACCATTCAGCGCAGTTTGTTTGTTGACAGAAGAGAGGTTTATACACACGGCCGAAAATGTCCAACCATCAACGATATTATCCGAATGTTGCCGACAACGAGTTCGGAAAGTTTCGGATATTTTCGGAAAAGGAGGAATGCCTCCTTTTTGATCACGAGACATTGGGTGATACCGGACTATTGGGGTCTGGGAACCAGACTAAGAGCTCACCGGCTTTTGGTATCTACCCTTAGAAATATATCCAACTCCTTGTATCGAACACAATGGGAACAAGGTTGCTCCCCAGGCCAGGAAACGGCAGGGGTGTTTCGGTGTCGATTTCGTTCCCCTGACTTTCTCCAAATTAACTACGTGAGTTGATTGATGTTCAGTCAAAAAATCCATGTACGAAATAACATAAACAGGTAGTTAAACCCACCGTCATTGCAACCGTTTCGTTTCAAGAAATTGCCATATAGAAGATTGTTACATCATTGGTTATATATTTTATTGGAAGAGTACATTCATTCCAGTTCCCTAGTTTTCAAAAAAAAAACACCAAAAAGAGATGGTACATCATTGGTTATTGGAAGAGTAAATTCATTCCAATCCTCTAGTTTTCAAGAAACATATTATAAAGGGATGGTACATCATTGGTTATTGGAAGAGTAAATTCATTCAAATCCTCTAGTTTTCAAGAAACATTTCAAAAAGGGATGGTACATCATTGGTTTTTGGAAGAGTACATTAATTCCAATCCTCTAGTTATCAAGAAACATATCGTAAAGGGGTGGTACATTTATTACTTATTGGAAGAGTAAATTCATTCCAATCCTCTAGTTTTCAAGAAACATTTCATAAAGGGATGGTACATCATTGGTTTTTGGAAGAGTTCATTCATTCCAATCCTCTAGTTTTCAAGAAACATATTACAAAGGGATGGTACATCAATGGTTTTTGGAAGAGTACATTCATTCCAATCCACTGGTTATCAAGAAACATATCATAAAGGGATGGTACATCATTGGTTAGTGGAAGAGTACATTAATTCCAATCCTCTAGTTTTCAAGAAACATTTCATAAAGGGATGGTACATCATTGGTTTTTGGAAGAGTTCATTCATTCCAATCCTCTAGTTTTCAAGAAACATATTACAAAGGGATGGTACATCAATGGTTTTTGGAAGAGTTTATTCATTCAAATCCTCTAGTTTTTAAGAAACATATTATAAAGGGATGGTACATTATTGGTTAGTGGAAGAGTACATTCATTCCAATCCACTGGTTATCAAGAAACATATCATAAAGGGATGGTACATCATTGGTTTCTGGAAGAGTACATTAATTCCAATCCTCTAGTTTTCAAGAAACATTTCATAAAGGGATGGTACATCATTGGTTTTTGGAAGAGTTCATTCATTCCAATCCTCTAGTTTTCAAGAAACATATTACAAAGGGATGGTACATCAATGGTTTTTGGAAGAGTTTATTCATTCAAATCCTCTAGTTTTTAAGAAACATATTATAAAGGGATGGTACATTATTGGTTAGTGGAAGAGTTCATTCATTCCAATCCACTGGTTATCAAGAAACATATCATAAAGGGATGGTACATCATTGGTTAGTGGAAGAGTACATTAATTCCAATCCTCTAGTTTTCAAGAAACATTTCATAAAGGGATGGTACATCATTGGTTTTTGGAAGAGTTCATTCATTCCAATCCTCTAGTTTTCAAGAAACATATTACAAAGGGATGGTACATCAATGGTTTTTGGAAGAGTTTATTCATTCAAATCCTCTAGTTTTTAAGAAACATATTATAAAGGGATGGTACATTATTGGTTAGTGGAAGAGTACATTCATTCCAATCCACTGGTTATCAAGAAACATATCATAAAGGGATGGTACATCATTGGTTTCTGGAAGTAGAGTACATTCATTCCAATCCTCTAGTTTTCAAGAAACATATTACAAAGGGATGGTACATCATTGGTTTCTGGAAGAGTACATTCATTCCAATCCTCTAGTTTTCAAGAAACATTTTATAAAGGGATGTTACATCATTGTTTTTTGGAAGAGCACATTCATTCCAATCCTCTAGTTTTCAAGAAACATAATTACAAAGGGGTGGTACATCATTGCTTAATGGTAGAGTGATTTTTCTGTCTGCATGTCTGTTTGTTGGGTGTTTTTTGTTTTATTGTTTGTTTTTTCTTTTGATTTTTGTATGTTGACTTTTGTTGTTGATTTTCTTGATCCATTTTTTTATTCCATCTGGTTTGATTTCATATTGTATATACTTTTATTTATTTTTCTTATAGAATTTAATTTTATAATTTAGCTGCGATGTTGTTTTTTATACATATAAATAAGCCACAAACCACAAACCATAAACCAAAAACCGTAAACCATACACAGTAAACCATAAACTGTTAACCGTAAACCGTAAACCGTAAACCGTAAATCGTACACCGTAAACCATAAACCGTAAACCGTAACCACAAACCAAATATTGAACGCAAAAAATACCCCCTTTGTTAGCTGTATATACAGCGCTAGCTTGGACATATCCCCTACTTAAACGTTGGGTTCACAAATCACTAGATTTACAATCCCATACTATCCCATAACTAGCCAAGTTTGATGACGCTACACTAGGGAATTGTATCGCTGATTATTCCATCACCCCATATTCGATCCTTTCACACCTCTTTCTCAATTTACATTTCATGCATAAAACTCGATGCATAAACCATCGACTAAAAGATTGTGTATACCCACACGGCACACCTTTATAACTCAATATTGGTCTTCAAGGGTATATACCCCAAATCAGTTATCGATCCCGTTGGCAAAATCTCTACGATGACATTTTAACTGAGCCCAATCTCCAACTACCCCCCCCCCCCCCCCTAAACCCCCGTCCCTTTACCCCGGCATCCTCTGGTTCAATAACTCACCATGGATTTCATACATGCAAGTTTTTTTTTTTAAACATCAGGCTGTATAAAGTGATATCAACCGCGGTACATGTTACAACACCCAGGCGAAGATGAGGGGAATTGCAAACGCGGTCGGAAATATTCATGAGTTGTTTTTTTAAGCGAGCTTTCTAGAATGTTATGGATCCCCTTCCTCTCTGTCTCTCCCCCCCCCCCTCTCCCCCCCCCCTCTCTCTCTCTCTCTCTCTCTCTCTCTCTCTCTCTCTCCCTCTACCTCTCTCTTTTTTTACTCTACCTGGCCCGTTTCATTATTAATCGAAATGCAGCTACTCCCCGCTAAATAGGAACAGCTCGCGTCCGCAGCCGGGCTCCGAAGGTGTGATATCTGGCGGTGTAGCCGTGAAATGCATGCATCAGGGTTGCTGCTGTCGAGTGGACCCAGCCCCTAATTCCAATTCCATCGCTAGTGCACTTGTCCCGGTCATCCATCTCGAAGGTTTGAAGCACGTGAAATGCTCCCGGTCATTGAGATTCATCTCTTATTTGATTTGCCCCTGCGTTGAAATATCTACAACCCGGAGACCAAAAAAAAAAAATTATCTTTGTTTTCTATTTATTTTATTTTTTTTCCCCAGTCTGTTCTGTCCACCGGGCTCACCATCCCAAGATGCGTATACGTTTACTCCACGAACTCGCTTTCCCGCCAAACTGTAACGCATTAGTCGGATGAATTTCCCGCCAAAATCTGATTATTATTCAATCGCGCGTGTTTTGTCCACGCTGTTTGTTCTTGCGGGCCTATCTTGTTAATTGGAATAGTGTCCTGGTCTCTCCATAGGAGCAGCCAACAAGAAGAGGGGGAAAAATGGGTCAAAGATATTACCTCTCGGATTCCCCCCCCCCCCCCCCCTTGACAGATACCGTCACACACACCCCCACGCATCCCACAACAGTAATCCACTGCACCGCAAATCCCCCGGTGCGTGATCAATTTACTCGGCTTCTTTCCAAGCGTTAATCAACGGTAATGCTTGACAATGCCCCACCGATCCGATTAGGGGCCCGGATGATCTCATAATGCCCTCCCGTAACCGCCGTCATGGGACGGTAGTAGGATGGGAACGACGACCCGAGCGAAAAAAAAGGAGGCACCGGACCCTCAAGCGAAAATCCTGCGAGCAATTGGGAAAGTTTGATAAATATTGCAGGATTTTAACCTTGCCTTGAACATAATCCATCTCATGGCTTTTTTTTTTTTTTTTTTTTTTTTTTCTTGGTCAGTTTCAAGCGGGTCCCGTGGGAGTAAGATACTTGATGCCCTTCATATTGTTCTCGAGATGTTCTTCTTTTGTTTAAGTTTGCTCAAATACCAAATGTTAACCACATTCTGCTATCTTTCTCTGTTTCCCTAATTTATTTCTCTCTGCAAAATTCAATAACACATTAAAATGCACAAGATTGATTAAGAAAGCGCTAAAAATATTCATGCAAATGTGGAGAAGGCCGGACTGAGGAGGACAATGATCAGAAAATGTTCCTATAGCCGAACGGTTCAGTCTGTTCATAAACTTGTTTATAAAATGTTCGCACAAGCATTAACACATGAAAAAATTAAAACATTAACAATTAGAAAAATGTCGAATGCCACTTTGAATAAAGAAATAAATGTTAAGCAACGAATATCTCATGCTTGATACTATCTGTACTAATTTACCCTTTAATGATTCTATAGTGCTATTTTTTTTTTTGGCCTTCGGTCAAAGCGATTCTTTGTTACACTGAAATACAGGGTACCAGTTTCTTAAAGGGACACGTTGCTTTCGGATTGGGCGCTTTGAGGCTACGCAAAGCGTTTGTTACGAAATGAATATGGTTGGAAAGATATTTTAGAATATAACGATTCACATAAATATCTCTTGAAATTGTGTGGGGTTTTTTTTGTTTGTTTTTTTATTTCGTGACTGAACACGGTCCGCCATTTTGTAGAACCAGATTTTTTTTTACTTTATTAAAATGGCGGACGGTACGTTTCTATAGAGAGTGTGGTTCCGCTGGTTGTATTTCCAGAGGCAAAATGTATGTGTTTTGTTTTAATCACTACTCTCTACTCACAACACACTGTAGATGGGTCATTCCATGAACATGGAACCATAGGGACACCGTTACATCGTTACCACCTATGATGCTTTTTCACTACTTCACTAGTCTACTTGGTCAATCTTGCTTTACATAGTATAAATAACACCAATTGTGAATCATAAAAAGGATTTACTTGATTACTGTGGTGTAAAATAAACATGATACAGTGCCTGCACTGATGTAACAGGGACACCATGGGTGTGACATTTGGTGTCCCCGTTACATTGTGACATACATTCTTAATTTTCTCAGCCATGTGTACTTTAATACCCATGAAGGCAGTTATTTTTCTTATGGATTTGGCATCAAGTTGAGCTGTTGAACATTGTAAATTTGTTTATTACTTCCATAACATTGACAAATATGTGTTACAAGCATGGTGTCCCTGTTACATCGTTACCTCGAATTTTTAAGAATATTAGCAAAAATATCAGGTTAGATGGTGTGGGAAGGATTTGAAACTCTCTGAAACACTTTCAAAACCTCAATAAAAGGTGATGATTAATAAACATAAATTAGAATCAACATTTTTTTAAACAAAAATGATAATATTGAAAAAATGTCACAAAATGGGCCCTACCTTCATGGAATGACCCAGATGTTTTATTGCTAGAACAACTCTTAAAAGGATCAAGGGGCAAATTCCAAGCACCAACATTTTAAGAGATTTGAAGGCAATGCGTCCATATTAGACGAAAGCCTCTTTCTTCTTATTTTTCTATAAGCCGATACTAATTATATTATACAAATTATATGAAGAAAAAAAACAAACAAACAAGCTACCAAACATAATATCATTCTTAAAAACGTGTGATTAATCTTTTTTTTTTTCTTATTTTTTTTTTAAAGAATTTTGCAGAGGTTAAATTTATGAAATTACGTTTCTTGGAAATCACAAACAGGTTCAGAATGAATGTACTTTCAACTTACATGGATACATGACGACTAATTAACAGATAGGGCCTACTTTAAATCAATTAAGACGGATCGCTACATTGAATAACCTGAATATTCATACGCACAACTTTCGGATGACATTTTAATTCCCACTCAGTTTCTTTCTACGAATCCTCACAGCTGCGTGACGTCATCTCTGTAGCTTCCAGTCTCGTAGACATGTTTATTTCACAGCATGTCAGCCGGTTTGGCTCGGAATATTACCTCGTATGATAACCTCGCCAATTTCTCTTTACAGAGTCGAGTTCATCACATCGGAATACTTCTATTTAAAAAAAAAAAAGAGGCATCCCCGAGGCCATTGCGTCTGCCTGCCCTAATATTCTCAAATTGTGACATTTTGAAAGAGGCAAGCTATATTTAGAGTGCATCATCGAAACAGTCCGTCTTTTTTCCTATTACCGGTAGGTCATTTAGTGAATCGTTGATGAGACATTTTTGTTGATTTGCTGATGTATTTACGCTAGGTCGTCCTAGAGAGAGAGAGAGAGAGAGAGAGAGCCGGTTAAAATGCCTTCAGCCATCTTGGAATTTGTTGCTACGGTGTCCAACAACGACCACATACAACAGATTAAATTAGGGAGAATGTTTGAAATAAAAAATTCATTGACATATATATTTTTATCAACACTAAACTAAAATGTCTCGAACTTAAAGTTTTATCAACAACATTCGAATTAGGAATAAAAACAATTTTGACTGAGTAAAATAGTGTGGCTTTTGAAGAGAAGGCCTAGTTTTACAGTTAAATTGTTCTTGATATGGTTGTATACCCCCGCCATGAATGGCTTTTATCTCCTCGTTCAGGTAGAGTTTACAATTAAAACAAAATATACTGTTGATATAATGTCCGACTATGTAAAGTGGTTACGCTGCGCCATTTAATCTACTTAAAAGAAGTGATTTAAAATTAACCCCTGCACTGCTGGGACTTTGTGTTTTTGCAGTGTGGGTATTTAACTGGCCCCACGATGCCCGAAACAAAGCATTTAACGCGGCTTTTCTCCTTCCCATTAAGGGCTTATCTGGAAAATGCAGATCGTTAAAGATCGTTAAAGCGACGAATACTAAAAATAATATTGATGCGTAAACTCAGTGTCTCTCGCGACTCGGCGTTGGGTGGCTTTAAGCCTTTCCCACCGCGCACCGTTATTAGCAAAACATCCTTAGGTTATAAGGGACTCTTTCTGTCAACACAATCGCTGTAATAAAGATATCGGGACAACTAGCGAACTATTACAGGACACTGTGCCACACCAGCAACATTATATGAGAGCATTATGAGCCGAAATAAAAAGCTTTTCCTTTTGTGTGTGTGTGTGTGTGTGTTTGAGTGGGTTTTTTTAAGGACATTTTTAATGTTTTTTTCACGGCACCTTCAGGCGAGGGAAGAAGGGGGGTTTCTTAAGCGAGTCTTCCTAGCAATTAAGACGCTGTGGCGGCACACCTTCAGAGAGACGTGGATGTTTTGGTTTGATGAGGCCATACAGTCTCCTGCAACCATTGGCACTCTCTACTCGCCGTCGGAGAGGGGCGTTTTTTTTTCTGTCTCTTTCTTTTCTTCTGAGACGGTATTCGCACCAATTAAGAGCCGTCGAAGCCAATCTAAGAAAAACGGTTTGTGTTTTTGTAGTGGAGTTGGGGGAATACAGCGCTCGGTAACCAGCTTGCTTGTCGTGCACTCAGACCTCATTCTCGCCGTACGTCAAGATATGCACTTAACAGAACCTAGATGCAAATGTTTTTATATTTATATAAAATATTTATTAAATGCGCACTTTAATCCTTCAGAAGTAGAAATATGGTGAGATTTATAGGTAATAGAATTTCCAGAAAGCTAATTGAAAATGTGTGTGCATACACCGATGCTTCTCTTCGTAAAAAATCATTCCCGACAACATTTTGGATCCGATTAGATTTGATCTGCAAGTAAAAACAATATTGAATCAGAGATGGGTTTTTTTTATTTACAAATGGTTTCAAAAACATGTATAAAAAGGAAATTGTTAATATTTCTTTCCCACTTGTGTATATATATATATAAATAATATTTTAATAAGTTATTTTTTTAGCCCACAGGACGATAGCGTAAACTATATTTTGAGCTACATTCCGTATCATATGTTAATTTTGATGAAATCCTTGAAAATTATATACAACGAATACTTTGATTTCTTGAGGATTGCAGACACGTATTTCAAATCTTTTCCAATTCGTTTTCCAGTAAAGTTT
>OU452234.1:14727996-14775321 GCA_911728455.2 Marthasterias glacialis | reverse complement strand
CTGGTACTTGGTACTTGGTATCCGTTCCCTCCAAAAAATCTCCTTAAAGAAGTTTAAACTGGAGGTTCGCGGAGGGTGGACTAAACTATTTTGGCGAATGAGGGGTCAGAGAGGAGGACTGTATTAAATTTGACTGGGCCTTTAAAGTAATTAACAATTTTTGTATGCTTTTGGTTCGGATTAAGAGTAGAATTAAAGGGGATATGTCGTCATGAATATATAAGTAAATGGAATAACCCAGTTACTAAGCGCGTGTGCGCTGGTGGTCACGTCACAGTTTAACAAAGACGGCACCCTAAAGCTTTGTGATTTGACCGCAAGCGCGCGCGTGCGCAGTATCTGGGCGAGAATTAATCTTCCCATGCTTAGCCACAGGATCGCTTTAACCATGATGACACAGCCCCTTTAGTATATCATTTTTAATTCAACTCCATGTTTATTAAAATTACAAATCATGGACCAGGTGCCAAATTGCATGTGACTGTACAAAGATTGCAAAATTCATATGAAAAATTTAAAAGATTTAATAAGATTTAATGTCAATGTATTAATGTACTTGTCAACTACAAAAGAAGGATTGCAACTTAGTCCAAACAGGTATGGTTTGAACTACGCACACAGCCTTTTTTTAAATTATTACAATTGATGAAATGACAACAGACTCAGTAGCCTGAGTCTCTCTCGACCTCAAACATCGCTGAGACTTGCATGATTTTACTACTAATACAAAATAACTAGTTCTAATATAAAGCGCATTTCACAACAATGTCTTAACGCGCTTAACATTGCCCTGGTCGTTGGGCCATAACATTCCTGTAATCTTTCTCAACCCAAGCTGCCGTGGCGCTCTGAAGGTTTTTTTCAAACACAATATCAACCTCTACCCTCGCAGGTACCCATTTATACCCATGGGTGATAAATAAGGGGCAATCACAATAGAGCATCTTGCTCAAGGACACAAGTGTCCTGACCGGGATTTGAACCCACACCCGGATGACTTGACCACCAGAACTTGAGTCCCGTGCATTGGATTGATTGGCCATGGCACGCTGGGAAAGACCGGCCGTTTTCGAAACCACGGCTTGGCCTCAGGCTTCGGCTTAGGCGCCGTCCGCCTGTTTGAAGTCCGGTATCAAATGTGCACGTTTTCAGAAATACTGACAGAGCCTAAGCCAGATGCTGTTGGCCGAATATGTGGTTTCGAAGGTGCTCTCATGGTTTTACTCTTCGTTGATTCTGGTATAGTATGATACATTGTTACTTCGTTACTCATATTTTATTTTGTTTTATTTTAATTTTGCCATTCGAAACACTTCTTATCATCGTGACCAAACTGAAGTTGGAAGGCCCCTTTTTGTGAAATGGGACTTAATAGAACGGCAGCACGGGAAACGTCTATTCTATTTCGAAAAGTATTTCAGAAATTGGCTGCATTGCACCGAATGGTGGCGCTAGCACCGGATTCGGTTCGTAAATTTTAGACAATCAGGTTTTCACGGTGATGGAGCGGCGAAACTATGGTAACATGTTGGGGGCAAAAGGGGGGCATCATTTTTCCCAAGGGGGCCAATTAAAAATGTTCACTTTGCCTAAACAAGCCCCTTCTCGGCGCTCTTTTTATGCTATTTACTATTTTTTTTTATAAGACAATATGACGTGGAGGTAATAACAAATACACTGTCTGCGTGTAAACAGAAAAATAGTTTGCAAAAAATCATTGAAATTACTACAAAGCTTACAAAAGGTATTATTCTACTCTGGTTATTTTTAATCTCAAAAGTCCAGATTTCAATCGGGGGGGGGGGGGGGGGCACGGACATCAATTGGGGGTACGTGCCTCCCTGCCGCCCCCCCCCCCCCCCAGTGCGCCCCCCCCCCCCCATGTTATACTTTGAAGATAGTTGTTCCAAATCAGCTGAAGTCTCGTTCAATGCACTACGAACATTACAGACATCAATAAAACACCAATTAAACCAAAAAAAATACTTCAACAACAATATTTACTAAAATTACACAAAGTCTGTTTATCTCCAAACAAGAATGAGTATTTTAAAGTGGATGAAATCCTCTTCCGTATCTTTCCGCACATATCTGAACAACGAAATCCTTAGGGAAAGTGAAAACCAGAGACAGTTCTTTTGAACACTATATCAGAACGCTGTCATTCCAAACCATTGAACACACCACTCTATCAATATTTGAAAATCCAAATTCCTTCCAGCAAGATACAACTTAGCTCATCATAACTACTTAAGACAAACTCAATGCCTTGAATCCTCTAAACTGTCAGAAACTGTCTCCCATGCACACTTTGAGACGATCAAACATTCATTAATATGATTTGATATTTTTTCCGGCAAGGAACTGTATACCGTTCCTCAACGATGGCCAAACATCTTGCAGCATAGTCCAACAGCCAGCGGCAGAAAGTTTTCGAACTAATCTACGGCAGGAAATCGAATTTGTAAGCCAAGTTAAGCGTATAAATCGATCTCATAATATCCACCTGCTAGGCTGGAGTGCTGAAAGGCACTATTTGACTCAGTATTGTTTTCTCTTCTTTTGTGGTGGACATTCGTGGGGAGCATTCTGCCTTCTCCCCAATAGAAACATGGCGTTTTATACAGCGATGGAGTTGTAAAGATGAAATTACCAAAAAGCACGAGTGGATTTTCGTTGTATTTAAAACGTTTTAAAAGAGAGTGTGGTTTTAAAGGTGTATTGCATCATTGGATTTGGGGAAGAGGAAATTCGTTTCCATTGTGGATAGTTTATCCATCCGACTTGAGAAAATTCAATCAAAATGTGAACACGTTTTTAGCGAACCAAATGGTTTATGGTTTAGTCTAGAATTGTGTGCACGTCTAGGACGGTTGAGGCAATCGAAACAAGCAACGCTGATTTGCGGGGACTGAAATGCTATTTTTCTCAACTTATTTCAGACGATGTCTTCGAAGAAGTTGGACTGGGATGAAGTTTCACATTGCTGAGCTCGCAAATAGTCATTTTGTATTTTGTAATCACCAAAACCGTACTTTGTCAAAGAGGATAGCAACCTCCAGCTGTGGATGATCAGACTTTTTTTTTAATCAATGTACAAGTTATATATAAACAAAAACAGTAACCTGAACACGAAACAGCCGTTAGATCGTTTTCGACCTGAAAGAGTTGTTTCAGTTTGATGTTCGATCGACAAGGGAGAATATGTAGATGTTGTTGTTGAACATTAAATCGGTGTCATGTTAATTTGGTAACCGTGGGCACGTTTTGGGCTGTGCAACTGTATACGATTTCAAGGCATTCGAACGTGATCGTACCCAGTAATTCACAGTTAACCTCACCCTGGCATATCTAACTAGTATATCCAATAAAATTGCCATGAAATATCTCACCGTTGTTAGTTTTTGTTGCTTTTGTTATTTGTTATTTTTATAAGTTCTTTTTTTTTTCCTTTAAATTTAATCCCTTCGTTAAAACAAATTTATAACATTTTTTGATAAGTGTTTTTTTTTTATTTTTTAAATTTCATCAAATAAGATCGTCACAGTTAGGGGAAGCAGCGAGCAATGGTTCATGTTTTGTCAGATATTTCGTGAGCGTCCATGTTAGATGTTATGCATAGTTCGGTTTGACAAATCGAAACATGAGAACATCGTTCGGTAAATATCAACTTAGGTCAGGAAAGAAACTGGGGCTTATCCTACCCAAGTGTAAAACCGAGCGTTTTTTACAGAAGATTTTTTAATCGTGGAGGTATTCATGGCAGGAAAACTTTACCGGGATCAAAGTTTAAAGTAAGCTTTCACTTTAAGTCGTCAAATTGTTTTTCGGTCAGTAATATTCATGTATTGTTCCTTTAAAGGAGTGACCTGTAGCATCTTTATACTCAAAGGCGTCAGGTCCTCTTTGGAGGGTGACGACAGGGAACCAGACAAAACTTCATGCATATTCATTCTGAGCTTAGATCACAGGTCATATGTCATAAGGCTGCGTCCAAATCACAGCGACTATGGCTATGGCTATAGTTGGCTGTAGTGACAACGTTGGAGTATAGGCATTTACAGCAAAATGAGCCATAGTCAGATAAGCTGTCAATTCGTACACGGCCTATAATAGATAGTCAACTTTTGATTTTGTATTTTTGTATTTTTGTATTTTTGTCTTTTCATTTAGAATTGAAGCTGGTTAAAAAAGATTTAATATTGTTATCATAATAATGTAAACCAATGATGCCCATCAAAGTGAGTTTTCTTATACCAAAGCGAGGTCGAAAGGCTTAATAGTCTGTTCCTCTTTTCTGATAATAAGAGTTGCTTGCTATCGGGCTCCGCACTAGACTTCATACAAAGATGGCTGACATTATCTGTGTCACCTTTGATATTTCACGACTCAGTTTAGTCGCAGCGTGCAGTCATTGCTCCTGAAGCAGTACGGTGTTTGTGTGAACAAGCCAGCGACATAAACTTAACCTAATGTGCTTCAAAAAATATTGATGGCTTTCGCAAAAGGTGTTTCTACAAGCAGCTACTGCTTCTACCTGAATGCAAAGTAGAGCTTGAGTGCCGTATTCGGGACCCGTATAATGTGCAGCATAATAATTTATACAAAATGTTGAATTCCTTCCCAATTCGAAGAATCCCTCTGCGTCAACACTGATGCAGCTTAATTCAAATCAGATAGTGATGAGACTAACATTCCCGTGCTGACCAGGCGAGCGGGAATCGCAGGCGCGGGGGGAACCTTCGGAGTGCGTTTGGCCGGCAGTGGCTGCCGGCATTTCACGGAGGGTCGCCCCCCGGTGATTGAATCATAGCCTGACAAGGCAGGTGGGGGCATCAGCAATTGAATTATCTTCCGTGGAGTGCTGCCACGCTTGGCGAAGCTGATGCGAATTCTGTATTGATTTCTGGCCCGATGAACTTTGACGCATTGAGGCTTCTTGGAGATGTTATAGCTTTACATCCCCGGTCTTTGTTTTTTAAATTCCAACTCCCAATCGTGGCGAACGTTGCATATATTTACATGTTTTGATCATAAGGGACTTCGGTTGCTGGATTATTTAAGAGCTAGATTAGGCTAAATTGTTTTAATTACCCCCAAAAGATACCAAGGAAAGTACAGGTTTACGTCTAGAATTAAATAATTGTTTGTAGAACAAAGCGTTAGAGACAACGCATCAACATCTAAAATCTTCACTTTACCAGCGCGAACCTATTGTGCACTCTTGATTAAAGTCTACGCATCTTGCATGTATCATTTTCTTTTCTCTTTTCTAAGTGTTTCATTATCAATTTGTGAACTATGATTTAACAAATACATGAATGAAACAAGTCAGAGAAAAAAAAAGAACCCAGGCATATTTAAAAATTTCCAAAAGCAGTTGAAATTAAAAGCAGTCTCTGGATTTATGAGTTATGACTCTTTATTTGTGACAAAGTGAAAGAGGCAATACTTGTTTAAATGATAACTGAGAGGAGAAACTTCCATTAATGCAAATACACCTGTTCGGAGACCTAGTCCAGGTCTCTGATCAAGAGAATATTTGAAGCATCACAATGTTAAACCCATTTCATGCCCGTCGTGAAATTAACCTATTAAAAACAATGTACCCCTAGGCCCACTTGCCCAACAGGCAACCTCAGTCACATACAGTTTCCTCCGCGCTAAGGTCACTCAACACCACAGTGTTTGGTATTAAATAAGATCGGTATGCCTGGCCCAGTTATTTGGGCCTACACTCCTTAATCCTCCACAATGCTCCACTCTTAAGTCACTTCACATCAACATGTTTGGACTTGGATAAGTTTGGTATGCCTGGCCTAGTGATAAGCAATTGTTATTTGGACCTACAGTCCTCAATCCTCCACAATCCTCCACTCTTATGTCACTTCACATCAACATGTTTGGACTTGGATAAGATTGGTATGCCTGGCCTAGTGATAAGCAATTGTTATTTGGACCTACAATCCTCAATCCTTCAGTATGCTCCACTCTTGTGTCACTTCACATCAACATGGTTGGATTTGGGTAAGATTGGTATGCCTGGCCTAGTGATAAGCAATTGTTATTTGGGCCTACAGTCCTCAATCCTCCACAACTTTCTAAAGAGGAGTTTGGAGGATTCGGGAGGGTTAAAAAGCGGGCCAAAGATCTTAGGATCTGGTTCTTTTTTTTCTTTTTTCTCCCCACACCCTTTTTTTTGGGGGGGGGGAGGATTGCCAGTGAGGAGTTGAAAAAAGTATTTCAACAGTTGTGGCAACATATTTTGTAACACACAGGAAATATTTATTTTGACTTCAATATCATATTTGGTAGTAATTGTATTATTTCTCTATTTTTGTTTCACAGCGATGGCTAGGTCATATTAGCCGTACAATTATTGGCAAAGTCTACGGATGTGACGAAAAGAAAATAGTACATGTAGGTCTTCATTTCACAAAAAATATCTTGTCCGATTAAAATGACAAATTACAGTTCAAATGGTCAGATGATTTCTGCATCCAGGTCTCGATTTGGATGCATAGGCCTACAGTGAAATGAGATAAACAAGAAGGTTGCGCCACGACGAAGATCCACCACAACTCCTAGACATTACCACATTTTAGTTGTTACATAGAATCATAAACCTTTGCTCTTTTTCATTACTGTGAATAATCTTACATTTTTAATCATGTGTAAATAATTAGCCTGCCACTATAGAAACCCAACAGACTGGGTTGCCAGTCTAGTCCCGCACAAATTTCAGTTTCGAATGGCAATTTAAAGCCCGCCCTCACGTGAATAATTATATCAATATCGGGTGGTATGAAATTGGACCCGATTTTTTTTTCGAAATGTACTGCTCCTTAATTACCATCTGGACACAATCGTACATATCACGTGGATCATTCTATTTAATTTGAACGGAAATTCCCACATTAGTGACTTCAATTCAACTTTAATTCGATCCCAGAAGAAGACGTTCTAATTTTGTTCCCGTAAGACTTTAAAACCTTTGCCCCAAATAACTATCCAAAAGCTCCGTGGAGTCTGTGGGGTTGTTTTCTTATAATATTCCTCGCCAGAGTCAAATGATCGCTCACCAAGGCTTGCCTTCGTTAAATGGTCTGGTAGATACAGACATAAAAAAAGAAAAGCCACCCCCCCCTTGGAAATTCATGAAAAATAATGACCATTTTGTCATTCCAGATTATAGTTCTCATCACCGCAGGAAAAAGGAATCGTTCAAATTTTGCTCATTTTCTTTTTGTCTGGTTTGTTTGGAATCCATGAAGCGCCTGGCGTCTCAGACTAAGTGGCGATTATTCAAAAGGCCGAGATGAAGGTACCTGATGTGTTTTTCGTTCATCGCGGCAGTATATTGATGTTTAGGTATGTAGTTTTATAGCCTGTCCTGTTTTCCATTGGAATTACTCCATCTCAAACATGATTATTTTGCTATTTGACTTACTCTGAGGTTCATCACTTTTTTGTTATGCGGTCAAATTAAAAGATTAATTCAAACGATGGTCTTAACAATATTACCCTTTTGCCTAATTTATTTATTTAGTAATCTGTTCATCTCTTTGTGAGTTCTGTGCTTCCTCTCGTTTCACTTTGAAATGCAAAAAGACAATTGATTCTGCATTCGACCTTTATCGTGTCTTCGTCGTGTTCCAAGTGTACCTCAGCAATAATGACTACTGATTCTGTATACATGAAAATAGGATCAGACTATTGTTGCCCTTCAACCTCAGTTCGGCTCCATTGGTTTGAATGGGGTGACAAGACGGCACCATGATGAATCAAAAATCCACAAAGTATTTCTTACTTCTTTTTTTCCCCAAAATGCTAATTGGACATTACAACACACACATACAAGTGTACTAGTTCCACCAGTATACTTGTATACGTGTTGTGCTGATATTTTAGCCTCTGAGAAAGACTCAGCTAGGGTCGAAACGTGAGGTCATTAAAAATGTTGTGCATTTATACAACAGATCCTTTTGGTTGGTAAGCAGTTTGCAAACAGCTGATTTGATTTTCTCTTTAACTTCCCGCTTACATTAGTATTCTTCGTGGCGCACGTTTAAGTGGCATACCGCCCTCTATTTCAAGTCGTGCGTCTCGTCCTCCCCGGCGACAAATTAATATTAACGAGGCCTGCATCAGCAGTCACGTCATCTCGATATAAATTACATTCCCTCGGACAGATGGACTTTGTTTTTATCCAAGACGGAAAAAGATAAATTCGTCGTCTGCTATGGGATTTGATGCCACTCAAAAAGGGCATATTGTTAGTTGTACTGAGGAAACTCACCATCGTAAAAGATTAAAAACATTACCGTGCTGCTGTGACAATCAGGTAACAATGAATTTTTATTGCGTTCGGCATGACTACCTCTACTCCCCATTTATACAATATACGCGAATATTAATTTGATGATAGTCGCAAGAGAATTATTTTTGAAGTGTATTTTTACAGATCCAATAACTGAGTCCATCCTAATGAGTTCAAACCATAGAGTTATATATAAGAACTAGAGGGCGCACAAACCATGCGAGACGGCCCGACAAGGAGCATTTTTGTCCATTGAGAAAATGGCGCGGACCATTCATTTACACTGGTCACGCATCCGTTCACACAGCAGCCATTTTCTAAGTGGACATTCGTATGCAAGTGACCCATAGGGATTTTCGCCCATGGTGAGTCAGTGGAGTTCCGTGCGTGGCATCGCGAGTGCTCCCTCTAGTTCTTATATATAACTCTATGCTTAAAACGAAAAGACAGAAATAGTCCTACCTCATAATTCCGCTGGCTTTCTCAGATCACTAGTGCGCCCTCTTGAGTCACCCCCCGTGACGAACCGAAGTCTATAAGTCCAAAATCGCTAAGTGAAATTCTCAACTGAAGAATGTGATTTTGAACATTTTGGTCGGAAATCACCTTCCAATGTCCTTCAGTTTTTAGAAATGGTAACGTCTGAAGCATCTTTTCCTGTGGCCTACATGCACTACATGATAGTCCGATATGGTCTGTAAAATGGGTGTAAAACACTGTGCTCAATGATAGTGCCAAGAGAGACTTCAGGACGGGCAAACATCCGAAAGAGAAGTGAAGCGTTTTCCTATAAGAATCTAAATCTCACGAACTGTACACCTTAGTCCAAGCAGTCACTACACTAATTGTGAAGCCCCATAGCTTAGACTCCAACCGCGTGTCTTACAATAACCACCACCGCAACGTGGCCTACGTTTACAACACCGCGAACAACGAGTACAAAAGACCAAAGGAACCTGGTTCGAGTCCTGCTTGAACTGGCACTGTATGGAATGTGGCCTATGTGCGTGTTACTGTGACATCACACCCATTGTGTTTCCGGAAGAGCACAAAAACACGCACATGTTCCCAGAGGACAAGTTTGCATTTAATGTCCTTGTCAAGTAATGCTTAGAGACTTTTGGATACGGTAGGTGGCAGCAAACACATTAGGTAAATTCATTGTTTTGGGAAATAATATGCGCATGTTCGGAACTCCGTAAACAATGGAAAATTTCCTGGTAACTCTGCTGCCACCTGGCGTTCCAAAAGTCTCCCATTTACTTAATTTAGTTACTTTGCGTTTCGTTGATTACCAATTAAACGGCCCTTCTGTGTTTTAAGCCCAGTTCTATTATTCCATCATTAACCACTCCCCTGGGATCCGCCACGGTTCAGTGCCCCACGTCAGATCATGTCACTCGAAGTGAAGTCACCAAAGCGTCTCGGGAAGAAAGTCGGCAATTCTAATAATTATCTATGAACCCCATGTTGGGACCCCACCGCGGGAGTCGAAGCACCATCCTGTGCGGTGTATGCCTCTGGTAATAGATTCCCTTTTCCGAAACAGTGGGAGGGGGAAAATAAGTGAGATAAAAAAATAACAGAAAAAGGGAGTTTCTATGATTCAATGGTGACAAGGAATTGACAAACCCAGGTTATTTAAGACACTCGTCTAATGATTATGAGATAACGCCCTCGGACGTCCATTATTCACTGATTACCCCCAGTCGATGCCTTTGACTTTGGTGTTGTACACGATTTACCGCCCACTCATAGGTTGACTGAGTTCCAATATTACATGTAATAAATTCAAATTAACTTGGTAATGAGTGTCGACACACTGTCCAATGATTGGTCTGTTGTGACAAGAGACGTGGACCACGGCGTCAGGATCACCAGTGGGGATCCTGAAGCTGTCGCCTCCCTACGGTGGCTTCAAAGAGACATCAGACATCACAAAAGCCCCCTGTGATTTCTGATGTCTCCCTTGGACCATAAACGTAATGTTTTTTGTCAATCAAAAAGCCAAAACTTCGCAATGTAAAAGAAGAACATTATCCTACCATCATAGTGTCAGATTTTAAACTTTGCATAGTGGGAATACAATCTGGCGAAGTTTGTGGAGACACAACAGTTCACAAAACTCTCTCTATGAGTTGTGGATGTTCTGAAAAGCACCGCTGGTCTAATTCGACGTTTCGATCAGTATGCTCTGATATAAAGAAAAATAATGTACATGGACATGACGTAGAAGATACCACGGCGGCCATTTTAATAGTTTGGAAGATATTATGAAAAAAATAAGTGGAGCTATATTGTTCTCGAAAAGTTCAGACCAGTAATTTTATAGAAAATATCTTGCAAGGGAAATATTATATGATTTATAAGACTAATCTTTTCCGTAACTAGTGTAGCTAGTGAGCTCTACATAATACATATTTTTTATAGCTTCTCTCCAATTTAAACGGGTGAAAACTATATATTGACACCCGAGGGAATCGAACCCATAACGACCCACTCCCTGGAGACGGTTGTTTAACCAGTCTGTCACGAACTTGCCCAGTGATGATTGGTGATCTAGATTCACTTAGCGCAGAGCGTCATCTGGGTTATTTTTTACCGGAAAAACACATAAAAGTCTTTTTAAAAAAAACTTAAGAACCGCACTGGTAAAAGGATGAATATTAAATTGACTAGACAAAAAAAACGAAAATCTTCATTACTAATATTTTATTTGATATATTTTTTTTATATTTGGCATCCAATCTGTCTTCTTCTTTTTGTTCTTCTTCTTGATCGTTTTTTTTTTTTTTTTTTTTTTTTTTTTTTTTTTTTTTTTTGCCAAACCCAAGTTGCGCCTTTCGCACACTGAGCTTGAGTAGAGATGGTTGCAGTCAGTGTCTTGAAAGGCAAGAACGTATAGAGCTTAAACCAGCTTAAAGTACAGTTTTTTGATGCACTCATTGCAAAAGTAGACAGAGTCCTAATGAAAGTTGAAAAACGTTGAAAACATCTTTAACCCCGCGTTAAAATTCTGTAAAATGGCATTTTAGTTTTTATTCTTTCGGAGGAAAATTTTAAACATGACGTCATTGGATATCAATAATAAATTGGTCTGATAAATAAATAAATTAATTAGTATCATAAAAATTCAGAAATGAATTAAGACAGTACCTGTACAAAAATATACAGATCATTTGAAACGTCACGTGATTGGATGTTTTGGGGATGTTGGCAAAATTCGCCCTGAAAGAGTATTAAATACAATGACTTGGTAACTTTTTTCCCACTTTCAAAAGAACTATATCTATAGACCAATCCATTTAGCCCCGCCCCCATACGTGTTGACCAATCACAGCCTCGGGTACGCCATCGAAAGTCTGACAAAAGTCCAACACGATAAAAATCCTATTGAAAAATGTAAACATGCGTGCGCGTACTTAAATCACTATCATTATGTCGGACAGTGTGGCATTAAAGAGACGCACATAGGTCAATAAGTTTAGGGGCGGGGCTTAGTGGATCGGTCTATTGGAAAATGGGTGCATCACAAATCTGAATTCAACCTTGGATCCAATTTTTAACATGATACAACACAGAGATACACCAATTGATTTCACAATTTAAGATATAAAAACGAAACGTAAGAATGGGATCTTTTCATAGAAGCATTTTTAATATAATCATTGCATATTGGTTTTTTTAAATGTAAATCCGGACTTTAACGTTTATTTCAATCTAAAAAAAAAATCATGACAAATAATCAATTATGTTATTGACAACATTCAAAGTCGAGTCTAAAGAATTGGGCTTACAAACGCAATGTCCGTTGTCCATAAATCTGTTTACCGTGAGCGAAACATCGGCGCTTAATTGAAGGCCAATAAACTATTGGGAAGATCAAAAACCAACCAAAAAAAATTACACAAAACTTACACGGTATAAAGTTGGTAATGATGATGAAAAACTTCCTTGAAATATTGTTGCCTGAAGTGCTATATAGTTTTGAGAAATGAGTAAAACAAATAGTTCTGATCTCGCAAAACTAAAAACCAATGTTCTCAAACAGTGAAAACATTATAAAGGTGTTTTTCACTATTTTATTGTGACTCCAACGACCAATTTAGGCTTAAACTTTCACAGGTTTGTTATTTCGTGTATATGTTGGGTCACATAAAGTTCGGATGTTGGTCTTTGACAGATAGCAAAGTTGTACATTGGCTTCGACTGGAGCATTATTTAAAAGGTAACTTGGGAACTTGTGCGCGTGCGTTCTTCTCGTTTAGACTAGGCTTTCTTTGTTGGCTCCTCCAATAGGCAGGTCACGGGCGTCCTGGTCACATGCTATGTAAGTGGCACGTGATGTCAACGCCTGAGTGTGACTGTGATGGGTCTGCCGATCAAACCGCCAGGCACTTTGTCGGTGAGGATGCCCCCATTTGAAAACTGGAGGGTGGCATCGGTATTTAGCTGTGACCCGATTGCGACACGGTGGCTTTCGAACATGGACCTTGTTATAGTATGACATTTAATTTGGTGTTGCAGACGAGAGAAGAATTTAACGCGCAAGTTTGACTCTAAACCCTGTGTAAAGTGAATTGAATGGCGACAGTACGCGCAGCATTCCGTAACAGAGCCACCAAACTTTCCCTCTTTTTTTTAAACGAAAATGAGAACTAACCTATCCGAGTTATACAATAAAGTTTCGTTAGAAACAAGTTATTAGTCTTTCTGAAGAATACATCTCTCAAAAACCGGAGAGGGAAGATAAAATGGAGTTTTTGCTACTCTCTAAAATGTAACAGAGTCAAAAAAAACAACACTCGTTTTGTCCGCCATACCACTCTTGCAAAAAGGCACATGGCAGACAACTCTTTTTTTTTTTAGTGAAAGATGGGTATTTTCAACTTGATTAAGAGTGAAATTCGCTCAAAATTCACTCAAAAAGGGTGACGCACATTGATTTTCACTTTCACAAGAGCCAAAACACCACTCGGGCGTAAGAGTGACATTTTCACTCTGTTACACTTAGAGAGTATGGTGACTATCAGATTATGGCATTGCTAATGGTATCAAATAAGCTAAGGTGCCGGTCGGTCTGATTTATAAGCAATCGATTCAAGACGCATCATCGAGACATACGACTTTGTCTTGCGGTGCCACTTCGCTTCCCTCATATCATATCATATATTCATCATTGCTGATTAAGGGAGGACAAGTTTTAAAACCCTCCTTTTTTTAAGAAATTGTGTCTGGGCATCTAAATGCAGCCCTAGATTTTCCTGTATAGCCTTGGCAGGCCACATTTATACCCTGGGCTGTGTTATAAGTTAATGGGGTGGTGCTCCCAGGCTATGTCAATAACTCTGACTACATTAGGTGCCTCACGAATGTGTCAAGAAGGGCTGGTACCAAAACAGGGATAAGAGGGGGGGGGGCTCAAAGATCAAAAAATTAAATTTTGTGATGCACTCCTTTTTCAATAGATGGAGCCCAATTGTGAAAGAGAAGAGAACAAAATACCGATCCATTAAGCCCCGCCCTTGCTGTATTGACCAATCACAGACGTGATTGCGCAACCAAAAGTCCGACAAATGCGTCGGTGCATGTGCGTGGCGCGCGTGCACAGTGGGCGGGGCTTAACGGATCGGTCTGTAACAAGTTTCAAAATCTCACGTTGAAACGGAGAAAAATGTCATTCTATTCTGTTTTCTTTCACAAGCGGAATTTAAAACATGACGTCCTTGGATGTCAACAATTAAATGGGTCTCTACATTCCACACAGGAATTTGTTCGTTGGTCAAAAAGGTAAATTCAGAGCCCTTTTCGATAAAATATCATGGAAATTTAGGAATGAACTGAACATTTCCCGTGCGAAAATGTACAGACCTATATTACTTGAAATGTGACGTCATTTGATGTTTTTTTTTATATTTAACAAATTTCGCGCCTTTTCCACTTTTATAAGGACTCTTATCTTTTTCAAAAATAGTACGTCACAAAACTGACTTGATCAGAGAGATCCTGTTTAAGAGAACATTATTTTACTCTAAACCTCTTGTTTTCAAAACATTTCATAAAGAAATTGTACGACATTGCCAACCCCGCCCCCCCCCCCCCCCCCACACACACACACACATAGTATTATTCATTCCAATCCCATTGCTTCAAGAAACATATCATACAGGGATGATGCATCAATGATTTCTGGATACTCTCATCATCAAATTCATAAATATCAACGTTTGAAAATATTAATAGTGAAACAGTACTTTTTTTTCATGAAATGGCGCCTGGTTCGTATGTGTTATTTTATCACTTTAAAGTTTAGACGAGGTTTCAATTTTAAAAGTTCGGACATTGCTCCATATTTTTTTTTAACCAGATTTGAGCTTTGCATGGATCCATCTTTACCAGGGTAGTTGGTGGTTGCAATAGTTTTACAAACAATTGCCTTCTGATGAAATATTCTGGACCAACAGCGTTGTCTTTTATATAATACTTTGAGATTAAGCTTGAGACAAGACAGCGTGTGACATTTGTTGACAAAAAGGACAGTGAAAATAATGTTTTTAAAACGTTGAGGTTGTTTTATCTTCCTGATGGCAGCCGATCAATAGTGTGTCTGTACACCCCGGATCATACAACGCGTACGCTTATAACATTAACTTTTAATCAATTATAATTAAAACAGATAACTTCTTATTGAGTGGTCGCATCAGTCCCATGCTGCTCAGCCAGTTGAGAAAGTGTTAGGATGCTTCAAGGTTTTTCCACACACTGCTGACACGGACTTGCATACGAGTTCTGCGTAACTGGGTGAGGTTGTAGGAGTACGGGTGACGCGGCCGTTGGCACTTCTCTCGCCGGGAACGACGGCACGATCGCCGGCGTGCCCGCCGATGCGGATGATGGTGCCACGTTCGGGCTCTTCTCCTGTGACAGATAACTTGGAAACGGATAGCCGCTGAAGTACGGAGGAGGTGGCGAGATGTGAAGCTGGGATTGATTCACGTAACTCACCATCCTCTTCATCTCCTCAAGGGCATTCGCCTGCATCAGTATGTAGTTCTTAGCCAAAAGAAGGGTGGCTATTTTAGAGAGTTTCCGCACGGAGGGACTGTGCGCGTATGGGATGACGGAGCGAAGTTCATCGAGGGCATCATTCAAATCATGCATGCGACGCCTCTCTCGAGAGTTAATACTCAAGCGGTTGTGTTTCAAACTCTTCCCGGCGGACTTAATCCCCGTGCCCGCCTTGCCGCCTGTTTGCTTCCGTGATTGTGTCCCGGTCTCGTCCCCTGATTTCTTGCTACTTTCTGAAGAGCGTCCCTCGTGAGTTGCCCCGACCTCTCTCGACGTCTTGCTCTCTTCGGAGTCCGTGGACGAGTTCTCGTCGGAGCAACTTTCTCGGTAGCCGATACGGCAAGAGGAGCGCTCCACTCCGGCGAAGCCCCACCTTGTGTCGTCTATCTTCACCGCCGTGTCTACCATCTTGTCCAGGGTTGACGCCATGGTTATGTGACGGGCTGTGTCGAGGGGTTCGGACAAGTTGATCTGGGACGTTTCGTGGCGTCTGTGATTGAAGTGTTCCTCCCAAGACATGACGAGAGTTTGATCTCGTAATCCCAAATAATCGGTTAGCACGTAATCAAGTATTCACTTGTGATTTGGAATGGCACCATCAAAGCGATTAAATTGAAGTCAAATCAATCAGACTTCAGCCTAAAACAGTCATTATTTATCATTTGCTTTTCGTGTGAGTACTTCGCGGTTTCTGTTAACTTGGCACACAGTTGCAAAGACAGGAAAACACACACTCTTAACTGAACGTAAAGTGTCACACTGGTAGAAAATAAACTTGTGCAGTCCACTCTGGATGAAGGGCCGTAATTACGTGCTTCCTCGTGAAAAAATCATCATAGCCTTCGCGGGCACCGTGCAAACTGTAACAACGTCTACTCAAACACGCCGTTTGAATAAGAAATCAACTTCCCGCGACCGGTGGACAAAGTTGACAGAACAAACCTGACGTTCCTCCTCCTTCAGAGTGGGGCAAGTATGGCGAAGTGGGTTGCGGGGAGAGCACTCTCCACCGTCGAGTATCGCTCGAGATCCAACGGCGTGCTGCCACTCGATGAGAACAAACCTTGTTGGTTTTACCATCAAAATCTCTTCATGCAGCCTGCCAGCTGAGCCCTAGTGACTGCCGCCGTGTGATTTCCTCTTGTCCCGTAATACCTAAGCCAGGCATGTCCTTTTGAATTGGATGGGTTATATACATGCTACGGCAGGGTAGTCCCTCGAGTTTTAGCACCGCCCCGGCATTGTCGTGACCGTATCAGTTCTGTTGGTTGATATGTCAGTTCAAATAAAGCCAGGGCCAATGGTATTACCTAATTAATTAATCAGATCGCAATATGACAGCATATCCCTGAGACGTATGTGATGTGGGACAGAGGCAACGCACGATCAGAAAAAAAAACTCAAATTGGGGAGCAGACGGCTCTTGCATGACTGGGTATTCGGAAGGAGACTATACGATCAATCGCCATAACTTGAGTTGAACCAAAGTGGAGCAGTTAGAAATCACAAATCCTTTGATAAAAATCATTTGATTATGTAATTCCTTTTGCCCTTTGGGAACTTTACCGACATAGTTAATCGTGAATTAGCTTCAGTCTGCTGATAATTTCATTGTGAAATAAAAAAAAAAAAATTATACAGATAATCTCAAAACAATTATTCAGTCTTTTTGATGTTTTTAGCGGGAAGTCAAAATGAAAGAGCCCTAAGTGGGTTTTATTACAGTGTACAAATTGAAGTTTATAATTCAGTTAATTTAAAAGCATGATACATCATGGCGTCATCATTGTCAGGATCCTTGTGTCCAAGAGCAATAATGAATTAAGATAGGCCAATACAGAATAAGGTTCCAGACTAATTTTCCTCACAGCTTCTGTTTGGTCTCGTCGATTTATGGAAGAAACAGAACATGACCGCAACAAGAAAGAGTCTAATTGTCAACATCCCACCTAACTTTACGTGCAGTTGGTGGAAGGTGCAGCCAACATGAGGGGGCGTTTGCTTACCGCAGAATTCTGCTTACAGGGTTTGCTTACCGCAGAATTCTGCTTACCGCGTTTGCATACCCCCGGAATTCTGCTCTTATAGCGCGCTGTGTAAAGCGTGTGTTTCTACGGCTCGAAGCAGGGTGGAAGCTCACACTTCCGCGGTAAACAGATAGAATTGTCTGCTTCTTCGTGAAACCAAACTCGGTCTTTTTATCAAAACCGTATTACCGATGCCATGATGGTGAAAAATGTTTGTTTCATGATCAATCAAGAATTAATTATGCAAAGGTCGTATCATAAGGTCAATGTATTTGTATCTATTTGTTTAGTTTCCAATGTTTTTATTTTTTTATATTTTTTTATATAATATTAAGGCAAGATGAAATAGTAACCGGGTCGGCATCGACGGAGAGAGCCCGTCGTCACATCTGGTTGACTTGAGCATCGCCGCACTTAAATAAATGATGCCTTTTATGCCGTAGACTGTGGATCCACGTATGATCCAGCGTGTCTGACACATCGCTGTATGCTTCTCACTTACGGGCCAATTTAAGTCACTTCGCCAAAATTTACACATCTGACGAAAAAAAAATTAAAGGTTTCTTTCGGACTTACCAGCGGTGGTTTTAATTATGCAGCAAAATATATCAAGACAAAACTGTCCAAAAAAACATAAAAAGGTTGGAAATTCCAGGGCACTTGCTTGCTTACCCAGATGCTTACCCCCACCACTTCTTAGATTTATTATTTAGTTTCAACCTTTCACTTGACGTCTTTATGCACTGCTTTTCATTTCTCCATGAACTTGCAAAAATTATTCTGGGCCACAGGTAATGTTCCTGGGATTTATTCCAATCGAAATACTTCCATGGTGGAGAAAGCCGCCCCACCAACTCCCCAATTAAAATCTTATTTTGTTTCAGACAAATTAAAAAATAAACCACGCACGCAAAATCGTAAGTAAAACATAGGCTTACATCTTCTCAGATAACAGTAATTTCTTATCCAAAGCGTATAATTCAATATATTTAATTTGATAACATTTTTATCTGAATAAAGTATCCAATCATTTGGAGTTTTTTGTTTTCGTCCAAAATGCTGTCTCCCTGGTCCAATCATAGAGCTGCTTAGCAAAGCACGACACAATTTTGCTTACAGATTAACGTTACCAGCTAAAATGCTATGACAGTGAATCGTAATGTTGACTGGTGTCCTACCTATGTTTGGTTAGCAGATATTTTGTAATCACTATTTGCGTAACCAGCTCTGTGCAATTTGGCGTTGGCATAACACCAGTACGAACCTATTCAATTCAATTAAAAAAACTCACCTTTAATTTCCATACCAAATGAACGTTTTTGTTACTGTTGTTGTTGTTGTTGTTGTTGTTGTTGTTGTTGTTGTTGTTGTTGTTGTTGTTGTTGTTGTTGTTGTTGTTGTTGTTGTTGTTGTTGTTGTTGTTGTTGTTGTTGTTGTTTTTGTTGTTGTTGTTGTTGTTGTTGTTATTATTATTATTGTTGTTGTTGTTGTTGTTGTTGTTGTTGTTGTCGTCGTCGTCGTCTTGCGTGCAGCCCTGCACCGTATCCGGGTTGATTCACCTAACCCAGGTACATAGGAGGGGCACGCTCCCCCCCCCCCCCCAACTGATGTCTGTGCCCACCCCCTGTGCCCCCATTTGAAATCTGGAGTTTTGAGATTACAAATTACCAGATCAAAATGTTACATTTGATAATGTAGTAATTTAGCTTTATGTAGAATTGAACTTGTAGCCAATGGCTAAATTGAGTCAATTTTTTGCAATAAAAGGATAACAATTTTACACATTAAGATACAGGGAAAATTTACACAGTGCAAAGTAAAAGAAAAAATGGTTTCATTTTGTAGATGGTTCGTAAAAGCTGATCAGCTGTACTCTTGTCTTGGAATCAGTTGACATGTTCTTTCCCAAACATGTGTTAGTTGAAAACATGAAGTGTTCCAGGCTTGAACTGACCAATCTGCCGCCATCTTTGTGGGATTCCTTACATCCCACCACGATCATAGTGCAATAATCAACGCACGAAAAGTACCAGTCTACTACCCTTGCAAACTTGAATCTCGCAATACTTGTGTATTGCTGTAACACAACACAAAGGCATAGTCTACTGCTGTTCTATTACATTATACAGAACTGCCCATTACCACTTAAATTATTTACCAATAAAGTGATGTTATAATCAACGCCGCGGGGACCAGCGATATGGAGCCGATAGAGACGAACAAAAGGGACAGGGCCGTTGGACTATTTCCCGCCATTTCTCCCCCTCTCTCATGGGAATCGGAATGGTTCGCGTGGCATTTTATCGTCTGCTCAAATGGAGCGCAAATGCTGGAGTGGCTGTTCTTAAGCATCGAGACCTGGGGGTCCTCCGTTTCAAGTTGGAGCACTTGAAGTTGCTCGAGGGTCATTTTTTTTTTTTTTTTTTTTTTACGTTGAAAACTGAAACAGACACAGTTTAAAAGCTCCCAGGTTAGAACAGACATTGATCGTGCCACTACTGACACGGTCACGTTCCCTTTATGTAATAACAATCATGACTATTGGATCGCATTATGCGAAAAGGGGACCCGGCTAATAACCTCTCTTACCTCAGTTTGGAGACATTAGTTGTACTGAGAGAAAATAAAAAATGGCAGAATCTTGAAACGGGTCTCATAAAGTGGATTCACGTACCATTTTGGTAGACCCACATTGGGTCAACACTATACCTGGAGTCGTGTCGTTATTTATTTATTTATTATTATTATTATTTTCTAAGAGTGCTTTGGCCCAACAGACCTTTCTCATGGTGGGGCCATCTTGATTTCCTCCCTGGATTCAAATCAATGTAACATAACAGACACAGTCTGGAGAGGCTGGAGAGAGGAACAGTCTGGTCCCTTTGTGTACAATGATTATTTGCATTCATTAATGTTGTTGGATACAAGGAATACCGGGAAATACTGATCCCAAAAATGTGTCTGGCCGAATGGGAAATTGAACTCAGAAAATGCTGATTGGTGATCCTTTTTTTTCATGTTAAAAAATTCTGTTAAGACAAAAAAAATCCGGAGCACAATTGGCTCATGATCGCAAACCCTCCTTTAAGCGTGTGACGTATTTGTCTGCTACCCATACGCCGGTTGAATTATAGTACAAATCGTAGTACAAGGGACCTGTCTAATTTCCCACAAGCCTCCATTTTGTTCCAATTCTATGTGAGTTAAAACGGCATGATTGTATAATCTCCGAGGAGGGCAGAATATTAAAGCTGTATTTATGGATTGCTAGATGTCAATAATATGAAAATTTGTAACACTTTCAAATTTTTTTAAGAGTATCTTTTTTTCATCATCTTGTTCTCATTAAACACTTTTCTGTTTGGATGGAAAATTTCTGTGTTTTATTGTGCTTACATTTGAGGAAAGAGTAAGCAATAAACGTAAGGCTTAATTGAGAATTTCCTTTCTCCTCTCTCTCTCTCTCTCTCTCTCGCCTTTTTTTGGGGGGGGGGTGGTGGAGGGGGCATCATCCATTTCCTCCTCACTATAATTGGTCGATGTTGAATAGAAATTTCTGGTTTGGTTTACATTTGGAGAGATATGCAGTATAAGAAATTAAGCACCCTTGAAGGAAGAGACGGGCATGATGAGTGGCTTAATCGGCTTACTCGTTTTCCAAAAACATCCCGAGATCTCGACTGAAGTGCCCCTCTCAATTCTTTGTTCTTAAACCCCGCCCAGATCGCCGTACATCATCCAATAACCGTGAAGGCTCGTTGCGCTTCACTGCGGCCCAATCACACCCTGGTAGATTAGGCATAGCCGGATGCCTCCTCATAATGCCTGCCCGGAAAAATGCGTTTTTTCCCCCCTCGCGCCATATGTCTCTCGGCTGCTGCGAGCTGCCACACTGCCGACAAGACAGCGGCGGGCATGAACAGGGAATATCATGGCGAGTCCTACTGGGAGATCCACATGGGGAATAAAACTAGAGCTGTTTTAGAGTCATCTTGGTACAACTCTTTTAAAGTTTTCAAGGGAATGATCTACGGGTTTGCCGTGGCGAGTGCGAGTGAGTTTGCCCCCCGGAGACTGCGGCCCATTACGGGGGGGATATCCCGGCAAAGATGGGAACATCTGTTCGGTGATTCTTCGGTGTCGTGGTACATAAACGAGCCGGGATTTTGATGGATAGGTTATGGGGAAGAGGTCGATTCATCAAACAGGCATCCTTCTCGGCTGAGAAAACTTGGAAAAAAAATTGTGTTTATGAAGGAAATATTTATTTATTGGGATGCGATAAGCTCAATGACCCCTTAACGAGATATGATAATTTAAATGCAAATCAGAAAACTCGTTTATTCTGTGATTCATTTTTTGTCTGTAAAAACATAATACGTCTTTGAATTTTCAAGTAATAATAAACCGCAAGGGAGACTGGGTAATTTTATTTCAATTTTGAGGTGAACAGAGAAAAACTGTTTAGATCGGGAATTGAACCTGCGACCTCCGGAATAATTAATTTGTTTAAATAAAGTCACATTTGGTAAAGTAAAATTGACGCATTTTGTACAGGCCAACCGTTTGTGATGGATAACACATAGGTGCCCTGGAGAGTGACCGTGAAAATTAAAGGGCATTTCCTGGTAGGCATTTACTGGCAGGCAAGATACTACACCGTTCACACTGAGAAGGTTTGAAAAATGTTCACTGTAATTTCAACATAATATCAAGTATGATATATTTTTTTAAGCATAACTTCATCGTGCAGATTTTTACGGAAGCGTATTGCCGCCACGTGAATAAAAAAATCTCTTATCTTGTACGTACACAATAGTTATCTTGTACGTACACGATAGTTATCTTGTACGTACACGATAACTACGGTGTACGTACACGATAATTCCCAACTTATCGTGTACGTGTACACGATAAGAGTGAGATTTTGTATTCACGTGGCGGCAATATACGCTTCCGTAGACATTTCCTCATGCGGCATTCAATTTCTAATTAAATTTCTAAAAAAACCAATACTTCCTTCTGATTACTATATAGTCTTTTACTTTGTCTTCAATGCGTTTTTCCATTGGGCTCGAGTACAATTAAATGAGAGGTCGTGTGCGGCGCACGGATAAAGCGCACCCTTTTTGTATTGTTTAAGTTCAAACTGAAACACGCACTGTCTGTTCGTTGCGTTTGACTGGTCCCCTGCGTGTTGGAATTATACTGAGGTTGTAGGTTTACTTCTATATCGGTCGTTATCACGACTCTGAGGGGCATTAGTGAACTCTTTATGGACCGATATAGTCGAGATTTGTTGTAAATTAATCCAATGTTTCGTATCTATTCAAGTTAATAGTTCCTCATATCAGCATGATCTTCGTCGACGACATCCTTACACCTAAAATGAAAAATTAAAGCAGTGCTTACCTAAACAAAATATTTGGATGGCCGAAATTTCGACCCAACTGGGTCTTCTTCTGGGCTTCTCATGGTAGTTTGATCCCTACACCCCATGAGTTTTGTTGTAATAAAATGTAGTTGTTATTTTTAGACTGTACCCTTAAGCAAGTTAGGTTGCTGATCTTTTGTCAATTTGCGATTTTAATCACGCATGCGTGGTCTGTTTTTCACTCGATCGCATCGAGTCGATCGACTAGTCAAAATAGTCGATGTATTTTTGTTGAGCACACGATAGTATTAACGTATACGTTACTGAAGCAAATTGTTTGCTCGTCATTTTTTATTTTCTGTTGTTTGTGTTCTCTTCTTTGGTGTATTCGTCAATTAATTACCTCACTGCAAAAAAAACATTGTCATAATATTTAACAAAACCTTATCTTTATTGTTAAGTTACTCATTCATTGTGACGTAACTTTCGAATTCGACTGGAGAAATAGTGCTCCGTGGTTATACTGGTTCAGTTGAACTAGCAAGTCGAACCACGCAGCATTCAGCTGAAATCTAGATCGACTATGGTTTAGTATAGTCGACTCTAGTCACCCACCGGAACTTGCTCCTTCAAATTAACGTTAAAAAAAGATGAAAATGCCCACATCGTAATTGTCTATGATAATAACAACCCTTCCTGATGTCATCTCGAAATATTCCATCCAGAAATATATCAGGAGATCACAAAAACAGACGACAGCATAAGAAGTGCTTTGATAACAATTTCCATCCTTTCCGAACCGCACTCTGCTCTGAAAGTTTCCCTCCTCTCCAGGCCGAGACAGAAATCTTAATTTAGCATGACCGCCAAAACATTTTAGTGGAGCAGATGTTGCTCCGGTCCCCAGCGAGTTACGGGGTAAATTAAGCCCAAATAATGTATGTCCCAAGCACCCTGGCTTATCGTATAACTGAATTACAAGCAAAAGGAAATTAGCAAGACATTGGCCGCTGCAGCCGTACGGCGTCCACAAGCGAGCGCATCAAATTATATTGATGTCTTCAGTGTGTGGGTAAAAAAAAAAAAAGGGAAATGTCTCGCAAAACACGACAAGTGGAATATATCTGCATTTAAAACCACGATAAAACTGGTGTAAATATTCCTCAGTTAATGACTGTTATTTCGCGTTGTTGGTTTGTATTGATTTTGCATGATGGGCATTTTCAGACGTGGGTGAAAACACGTGGATTAGGTTTATAGCCTGAACGTGTGGTACCAATGAAAAGGAAGCAGTGCAGAGTCGGTCTCCTCTGTTTTTTTTTTTGGTTTTTTTTTTTCTTTTCAATTTTTTGAACAGTTTATTTATATAATTTTTTTTTCGAACTCAAACATTGTGTTCTTTGTTGGCTTGCTACCACGCTTTGTTTTAGCATTTTTTTCTTTGGTTGTTTGGCCTATGATCATTGTTATGTAGTCTACATGTGAAGTATTTTTTTCATAATGACGTTTAGATGCTCTATGCTGTTTTTCTTATTCAATTATTATTTTATATTTTTTATTTATTTATTTATTACCAACATGAATACACACGTCATGGTTTGACTACCTTTGAAACAACGAGCAACTCGGTCCCTTTTTATTCTAATTCAGTCTCAAGTCGACACACACCCCGAATCCGTTGTTTATACCACGCCAGGCAGGTTCCATATTTCCAAGTTTATTCTTTACCGTACTCCGTATTGCAAGCTTAATTGGTCGCCACAACAAAACAACGTACTTCATGTCATCAGACCCGCCATACCCCTTGTGTTTGAGTAATTGTAGCGATTATAAACATACGAGACAGTGCGTGGCCGGCACCAACGCTCCCAAACCCCAGGTGCGTATATACAGAGGAATCAAGTGCTATCTTCAGCCGATAGCAAGAGCTACGTCTAGCCTTGATCGCTCACCACAGCGTATACAAAAGACGCGGGGTTGTCAAACACCATATCACTTCTAGAAAGCGCGCCAAAGTAAAGTAAACACGGGGGGAGAAGACGAGAAGCCTGGGTCTATTTACATTTAATCGCTTTGTCATACCTCCATCTGTTCCTGCGTTTTATCCCGTTGTCTTCCGGATCACTTGGTTGGGTTGGTAGTGGAGGACGGTTTGCGTCACGGAAGAGATATGTTAGAATTTGGAAATTCTTTCTAAAAACGGGTAAAGGAATTATAAACACATAACATATTATATATAACATATAACATATTAACGATATTACGAATCCAATCCGAGGTGAAGACAGAAACTACTGCACCATTTTGTGTCTTGAGAAAATATACATTTGATATTCCAAGATGAAGGCTGGTTGAGTTTCTTGTTTTTAGGTTAATACTCCACTCGCACTTCCAGCAATTGTAATTTTCATTGTTTTATCGACAGTCAGATTTCCCACTTACATCGGTCAAGAACCCATCATCAGATATCTGATCCAGAAATAATCCAAACACAGAACCCATCCGGTTGAAGGCGTCTACGCAGCGCTTGCCTTAAAAATACCAATCAAGTGCCTCTCGTCGCTTAAACTTTCATCAGTAATCCAATCCGAGGGTAGAAAACCCGGGACTTATAAACAAGAAAATCAGCCACGGTTCAACGCCACCAATCCGGTCCACAAATCCCCAAGATTGAAGCCTTATGCCGTCACTGATACGTGTCTGCAGAACGAAAGTAATTTCGCTAATTGAATCGCGCCAAAAAAATTGCCAGAAAGCGCGCGAATCACATATGCATTAAACGATGGCATATTGTCGTGTCGTCTGCCAGCGATCTTTCAACTTGATAATCACGGTGTTCCCAAGCCCACTAAAAGATGTTAGCTTGTGCTCTTTTCTGACTCAGAGTGTTGCACAAAAAATGGAGTAATGCGGTTGGCTTTTGCGAATGATTGATCAGTCAGGAGGTTGGTCAGCAGCAGCCCCCCTTCTCTCTCCCTCCCCCTCCTTAGTAATCAATGACAACCCATGTTCCCTTCTCTGGCTTTGAGAATATTAATCATACCAGCAACCAAGCTTATTATAGTGAATAATTACTCAGAAACAAATAGATAACTGTAATCTTAGATTCAATTTAAAAAAAGAAAGAAAAAAGGGGATTTCCGTTTGAAGGAACATACGCGTTTTTACTCTCCTTCAGTGATAATTGAGAGTGCATTTCCGAGAAGCCTCAACTTTTCAAAGCCCTCCATCATCCCCTGTAGATCTCTGAATCTATCGACCTTTGTCAGGAGATAAGTGCTGAATTATTATTGAATAACAGTCGGATGTTATAACAAGGATAAAAAGTTGTTCGTGAAACATTGGCAGCATTTTCGTGCAGAAATAGTATCGGTGTTGGTGACAGACCTGCTCTTGTGACGTGTCATCAGTCACGGAGTTCTATGAACGGTGGTGTCAGCAATGGAACACTTTGCTCCAAATTGGTGACCGGCGAAAGACGAAACCGCTTCTCAACGTAGCCAAAAGTATTTTTTGTAGAAAATGTTTGAAGATTGGCTTTGACTTTGGCTGCAGCTTAAGTCTGCCATTTTGGAACCTTGTATCAATAGCACAGCGTCTGGGATAAGCCTCAAGCTGCGGTTTTAAGAAGGACCCACATAGCGTTATCCAACATTGATCGAAACAATCCGGAATATTTTTAGTACTATTTTTAATGGAATCATGTAACGGTACTTTTCCTGAGACTTTTTACACCTGTTAAGACTCCGAGGTATGTTGGAGTCTGCTCAGGGCGCGTGTTGAGCCCAGCCGAAGCGTTGACGGAGCGCCCCGTACCCGCCCCAGGGTGTATACCGTGACGAGGTGGATCCGATCTAACGCTTACGAAGTGATGAAACGTACGTTTCAGGTTAGTATCACCCCTACTGCTGTTTCATGTGTGTGTGTCAGTTAACTAAACGACTCGACTTCGGACAAACTAACAGTTACGATGGAAATGATGACGTCATCCTTGTCGATATGGAGTGTACTTGAAACCCATCTGAATATTTACAAAATCAATGCTGTAGTGACGTCACAACCCCTTTCAAAAGCCCGGGCCCAATTTCATAAAGCTGCTTAGGTAGAAAATATTGCTTAAAAATGTTCTGCTATTAAGCAAAAAGAAGCAGGATACCAGTCACATTCTGTACATAGGACATGTTATTTTGGATGGTAACCTTATTCTGGTAAGCATAATTTTGTTGTGCTGAGCTGTCTTTTGTGCTTGAGCGGCTCTATGACATTGGGCCCTGGTGTAACATCTCAAATAAAGAGGAAGTACGTCACTTTCTCGCACTGTATTGAAGGGAATTCGTCAAAAATGGCATGTTTCCAAGTTTCCCCACCCCCGCCCTCTGGTTGAATGACCAGGATAAAAAAAAAATAATGAAGGCAAAATAGGACAACAAACAGTTCTTGCGGACCTATATTACAGCGCTTCCGTATCGCGCTGTTCCCACCATTCAAATCAATGAAACGAAAACGAGGTTGGTAGGGAATAATAGCACAGCCCCTTTCGTTCATTAAGACTAAAGCTAAAATATAGGATTGGTAAACCTGATAGTGCAGTGTCCTTACTTTGTGTGATTCACATCACAAAACAAACCTGTGAAAAATTTGGGCTCAATCCGTCATCCGAGTCAGGAGAAAATAGTGGGAAAAACCGTACACACTTTTCAGCATGAACACATACATCGTCCTTAATTGCGATTGTTACAACCGAAATCAAAATAGGCGTCTTCAAATTCTAGTTTCTCGGCATTGATAGTATTTCAGGCAGATATAGTTCTATCGAAAATTGGTACCGGTATGAACTTCATAATCAGTAAGCGTCCAGACTGATACTAATAAAAAGAAAATTCGATGAATACCAATCCTATATTCTACCTTTAAGTGTGGACGTATGTTGCTGGCTGAAAAAAAAGAAGAAAAAAACATGACGGCATGTATAGACGGCATCAACGTAATAATAATAATAAGTGTCCATATAAGAGAATTCCAACAAGGACTGTGAATAATAATCAGGGTCTGATTCAACTTAAAGGGGTCGAGTTGACTTGTGGGTACCTTTTCCTGCTTCTCTCCTCCCTCGACCCCCGGTTCAATTCCCACCTCGGTCGCCAGTCCCATGAAATATGCTAATTAGATTCACGCATGCACACAGACACTATTGGTTGGCAAACTCCGTAGAGTTGTGCACTAGACAGACACTCAAACGCGTGTGTGTCGCGCAACCGTCAGCCCCATGCAAAAAGACACGATGCGCCCTCATTTTGCCCACCAATAATGTCAGTGGGAATGTGCGCTTTCTTCCCACAACTAAAACTTTACATTTCTTCATCATCATGATCTATTGGTTTCAGTAACAGAAGCCTCTATAAAAAAAATAATAGTAATAATTCAATTAAGTAAAAAAAAACACTATCTTTTAAGGAAGCATCCACTCAGTTTTCCAAATGACACAAGATTTGCTCTCTAAATCAAGAACTAAAATTCTTCAGTATCATTACATTCAACACATTAGCTTTATTCTGATTTATATATATTTCTTTTTTACAGTAGACACGACATGCCAGGCACTTGAACAAAGTCACGTGCGTTCGAAAGAGTAAGACGTCACGGTCCATCAGAACCGATCGGGTTGCTACGATAATATTCTACGCGTTCGGTGACGCGTGACTTAGATTGTCCAACTTGCTAAAATAAAATAAATGCAACCATATTTTTAGCCACGAGAGAAAAAAAGGGATAGCTCGACAACGAGATGCAAGTTGTTCAGTTTATAAGTAAGGCCGTATCTGAATTAGCGGCTACGACCACGGCTATTGCTGGGGGAGTTGCTATTGGACGCCCTATACGTCGACACATGATGACGCAGCGATCCAGCCGTAGCCGTATAGCCGTAGCCGTCAATTCGGACACGGTCTTAAAAGACCGGCTAATTTTTAAGAAAAACTTCTATTTGTCAAGTTGTTTAAACCATGTTTAAACTTACACAACACAAGGAGTACAATAATGTTAGCTTCTCGTGGGTGTACACAACACAAACTTTAACAGTTATTAAGTAATATTTTTGGCGTAAAGGTCCGCTTTCGAACATGTTTCGCTATTTATACAAGAATTAATTATTTTATACAATTCATCAACACCATTGGATTGGACTTCGTTTAGAACAAATTTAATGTAGATGGTTATTTTATCAGTTGAATCCTATTCACAGAAGTTTTAAAGTTTTCACTTGTTTTGAAATATAATTATTTATAAAGAGGTAACTAGCTTGTGGATGACGAGTCTGCTCCTCACCAGGAGAATCTACTGAAGATGAGTAGAGTATAATGCTCGAAACGTCGAGACCTACCTACATCTCAACCCTAACTGCTCACTGGCTTGAGGAGCCGTGACAAACTGGTGGCCTGGTGGTCCCATTCTGTGAGCCCCGGTTCGAACCCCAACTCGGACATGGAGCCTTGCATGTGGATTGGGTTTTCAGTCCCTGCCTGATTGCGTGTTTTTTTTCCCATTCTGGGTTTTCCTCCCACAACTAAAACTGAACATTTCTTCTCGTTTCCTAATCACCGTCCTGTTACTGGTGCTTGTGCTATAGGATGTGTTATGAAATCAATCAATCAATCAATCAATCAATAAAGATTTCCCTTTAAAAAAATGTGCTCAATGCTTGGGGCCTTGTAACACAAGACATTTTTAACAGACAACTTAGTGGCAACCAGTTGCACTGCATATACAAGAAAGACTTCCATATAGCACATGGGACTTTCTTTTTCTAACAGCGCTATCCCCAAGAAAATGGCACGGTAAATTGAATTGTGAATCGTCTTGGAGATTGCCTGGAACTGGTTGAATGTTAACTGCCTCGTGTGACTCAAAAGGCAGTACACTATATTTAATTGCTAGGATCGAAACAACTTATAAACTGATTTCAATCAAGTTGCGATAAGCACCCGACTGTTCACAAAATCAAAGACAAAACTGTTTTTCCAGGTTTCCCCGTAAACGTCCAAAGTTAATTTTGATTACATTTTTACAAATTGGATGTGCGAGGTGCATGTTGAGCACTCGAGTAGAGACAATGTAACCCATGTTTACAAAAAAAGGGGGACCTTGTACATTCCAGGGCCTTTCTGGCAGGCAAAACATTACTCGGGTCATAATGGGACACTTTATATTTTGTGTCATAATTCCCTAATAAATTCAAGATTTATAAAAGAAACAGCTGAATGAGTTTTCAGATGTACCCTTTTTCTCCATATCAAACGTTGATAAAAACCAGACAGTGTCATCTCCATAAACTAATATAAGATGTGATGTTTTTTTCCATTGAGCTACGTACTAATCGTGCCTGCAGGAAGTCCAGGCTCTGTGGCTCTTTTGTAAACATGTGATGTCACAAGTTTGGTCTACAGGAAAGACTGTGCTTTTTTTCAAAAACTAATGACGTGTTAAACACTTTTATCCTACTTCACTGAATGTTCGAATTGGAATTAAACTTGGGCCCAATGTCACGGAGGGAGGTATACCTCACTGTACAGAGTCGATCCATAATATTGTTGTTGTTGTTGTTGTTGTTTTTGCCGAAAAGCCATACTTCAAAATAGTTAAAAGCAAAACACCAAATTCACTAAGAGAAGAAATCGACAGCATGCTTGTCATCCGTTATGCTGTTATTACTTTTCATAAACAATATTTACACAGCGCGGCGGCCATTTTGGATTGGATACACACCATTCTATGAGAATCATAATGAGGCACTTGTCTCACATCAGTCTGGTGCCAAGTGGTCATGCTGATCCACCCATAGTGACCTTAAAACCTGTCCATAGGGAGCATGACATCGCTAGAAGCTGCAGATTCCAAAGTCACCAAATTTCGCGTCAAAAACCGTCAACATGTCTCTCTCTCTACAATACTTGCCGACATCAAAACACGAGAATCGAACGATGATGTTGTGTGACTGTCACATTCAGTTGTTCCCTTTAAAGATGTATTTTTGTCTTCCTCATCATCTGTCTACTTTTTCCAGGTGAGAAGGAAGTCGTTTTCGTAGAAGTAGCTGACGCCCCATGATTTAGACCAGGGGTTCATGGCGTCCACGTGTTCAAGGTGTTCAATATCAAACGATCCACCTGCACAGGAGAATGAATATTCATTATAGGAATAAAAACGAATGCACAAGAGGGCGCTGTGGTATTTAAATTGGATAAGAGCCTTCTTCTGGCTAATAGGGAGTTTGGCCATGATTGCCTCATGAATATGAATGTTGTCTTATGAGTATACAAATTAATAATACCTAATGAATATGAATGTGCAAATTGTCTTATGAATATGAATTGACTTGGGAATATATATGTATCCATAAGTGGAAGCGTCCACTAAACATTCTTAGAAAGAAAAAACGATTAAAAATAATAAAATATCTTCAAATTTATTGGGATTAAGCGCAATTTTCTGCCAAACCAATCACCGTGTGGCAATAGTAAAACCATATATACTTCAAATGAAATTACATATAGGCCTACTTCTCTTAAATCGTACAAATTAAATTCCGAAACGTGATTACCATAGAGCTGTTTGAGTTCCTCGAGTTCGAGGTTGTGTGGTGGACCGCAAAAGACATCGTGTGGGATCTCAAATATATCGAGAAGATAACGACCGCTGGGCTTCAATACGTCAACGATGACGTCCCGATATCTAAACAAGAAAGAAATAGAAAAAAACAAATCAAGTTTTTTATGAGAAGTTATATGTTTCACTTTGTGGAGACAGCTGTTTTAATCATTTCCATATACAAATTGCCAAATCTACAAAAAGGGTTCAATGAAAACCAATCTGTTATTTACATTATAGACAGTTCTGGATAGACAGAGGGCAAGACTTGCGCCGTACAAACTGTAGTCAATAGGTTTATATGTATGAAAAGCCGTGTTACTTAAAATGCGCACTACACTACACACCGCTAACACACAGTGACATTGACTTCCAAAATTTATTGTGATAATGACGTCAGGCCGAGTTGAATATTCTACCACATGTTTAACTACCACTGCCGGGGTGTAACACCACGTTCCCTGTGTGACGTATTTCCGCCGTGTGAAGTTTCCCTTTCATCCCGTTGAGGCAGTGTTTAACCTTGGATGGATTGGAAATGACTGATTTCAAACCCCGCCAAACGAGACTCACTTTAGAAATGACTTTAGAAGGAGGGAGAGAAACGCCCATCAAGAATGTTAACCAATGGACGCGTATTGACCCAATTCACCTGACGTCATCATCACAATAATATTGAGACAGGTTCAGCCGCACGATTTTGCTTATCACCATCGTGCGATGCACACGTTAGGCCATATCGAATAATAAAATAACTAGACACGTATGGCTTGTACAAGTCTAGGGTCTGGCCAACGCATGGGCAATCTGCAGTGATGTACCCAAGATATCTCTAGCTGATTACTGTAGAAACAGAAAAAGAAACTTAACGCGCTATACGCACGCGTTACATGAGCACGTATATCTCAACCTTTCTAATCTCGGTTGCGCCATTTTTTTTTTTTTTTTTTTTTGGGGGGGGGGGGGGGGGGGGGGGGGGGGGGGGGGGATCAATGTGCCTTGTGGATGTGTTATAGGCCTACAGTGTAGTGCGCATGTTTAGGACACGCAGCGCTAACACGCTTTTGTCACTATTGACTCCCAAAAGTGGCGAGCGTGGCAGACGTGTGTGACGTTAGTGCAATGTGATTTCGGTTCAGTTCTCATATATGATTTTGCTTCAAAGAAATCTTTGAACAGAATTTATGTCTCACAATATTTTTTTTTTTAACATGATGAATAGGTCATCTCATTTCGGATATGAAATTAGGAAATAAAGAAATGATTTCTTTTTTTACAGGTTCTGACCATCTTTGAAAAAACGATGACTTCATTCATTTTCAAAAGTATGTAGTTTTTTTGTAAGCATCAAGTCTAAACAAAATTTAACCTTTTTCCAAAAAGTTCGGTGTCAGAATATAGCTTTAATTATAATAATAAAACATTTTGTCCTCGTCCCAAATTAAAGGTAAGGTATACGTACATCCAAGGTAGAAAAGGTAGTTCGTTTTTACACTTTTTAAAAGTCTAAATATTAGTTTTTTTTCTGATAAGTCTTTGGGGAAAATGTTTGCTTGTTTGTCTGTTGTTGTTGCCATCGTTCTTTTTTACTTTATCATCAACCGCTACGTTCTGCGCATGCGTATACCTTTTTCTGTCCTCTGGGTTGATTGCAGCCAGTGAGCCTCGATCCCAAATGCAGTCAAACTGGCCAATGAGGGTGCTAGTCAGCGTGAAGAAGTCTGTCACGTAGATTGTAATGTCCTTGTCCTTTCCCTAAACAGACGAAACAAGTTTGGAAATCCTTAAATTATTAATGTAGAAAAAATAAATAAATATTATGCCTCCATAATATAGATATCATTTTATAGATGTCGGAAACAATGTAAGCAATGAAACAAAACCTGTGAAAGAGAGTGAACTTGGAAGCAAAATTCGCACAAGGACCATCTGTCCACTGGTGGTAAATACTAACTGGTACTCATGCTGAAAAGCATGTGTTGGACACCAGGCAATATCGGTCTCTAGTCGACAAATGGTCAATGTGCAAACTTTTCAATGCGTCTCTCTCTCTCTCTCTCTCTCTCTCTCTCTCTCTCCTTCTCCCTCTCCCTCTCCCTCTCCCTCTCCCTCTCCCTCTCCCTCTCCCTCTCCCTCTCCCTCTCCCTCTCCCTCTCCCTCTCCCTCTCCCTCTCCCTCTCTCCCTCTCTCTCCCTCTCCCTCTCTCTCTCCCTCTCCCTCTCCCTCTCCCTCTCCCTCTCCCTCTCCCTCTCCCTCTCCCTCTCTCTCTCTCTCATTTTAGAGGAGTGTTGGCTCTGCAAAGAGCTGTATGTTGTCTCGACGTTTCGAACACTATATTCTGCGCAGTTCGAAACAGCGAAACGTCGAGACCACACAACGGCTCTTTTCAGAGCCAACAATCTTCCCGAAAGAGATTTACACATGGTTGTACCCGCAAGTTTACTGGTAATTATAGTGACTTTCTATTATCCACACCATGCAAAGCTTCAACATTACCTATTACGCTTAAATCCACTGAGAGAAAGGTTCAAGATGGTTTGAAAACATTCTCATGTAATGTTTTTCTATTAAATTTGTAGCAATCATTTTTTTTTACAGTAGAATGACGCAATCACCTTGTACACAAACCCTGTTTTGTCCTTCATTGGCTCCGTTGTGTATTCAATTTCGTTTTCTGTAAAGAACTGCTTCACTCCAAGTTCGGCAATTTCACATCCCACGACACTGTATCCTCGGTCCAGAAACCTGACGATGAACAGACATAACAAACAAGATTTTTTTTAAATTAATATTACTACTGACCAGATAGAAAAACCAAAGTTTGTAACTTTGCATAATGAAGTGGCTGTTGAGGTTAGGGCGCCATTTTGCAGTAGCAGTAACTGGGAAGCTGTCAAAAAAGTTATGCTGTCTATTTAAACTAGTTTAGTTGAATTACAATTCAGATCTAGGGGGTATGTGGTACTAGCATGTATAATTTGGGAGGCTAATCATCCTTACTGGCAGCTGAGAAGCTGAATTGCGAAGGACGCGGCTATAACATGGCCGAAAGTGTTTGATTTTTCCGGAGGGAGGAAAACCGGAGGACCCGGATAAAAAGCCTTGTGGCATAGAAGAGACCCAACGCACAACTGCACAAAGCACGAAGATTCATCTTAAGATGAATTGCCAGTATTACCATAGTAATTTTGAATTGTGACATCACACTTTGCTTAGCAATTACGATTGATTTGCACTTAAGATCAATCTTGACTCTTTGTGAAATCGAGCCCAGGGGTCTAGTTCACAAAGCACTAAGATTCATCTTAAGATTAGTTGCCAGTATTACCATAGTGATTTGTATTGTGACATCACACTTTGCTTAGCAATTAAGAGGATTCCAAGATCAATCTTAGCTCTTTGTGAAATCGAGCCCAGGGCCAAATTGGTGAGCGCTTAACGCACATGCCACCCATGCCACCCTAAATCATGGAAATATCTTTGAAGAGTTTTGTTCCGAATATACATAGGTTTGTCCCGTTGTCTTACTCCTGCAGGTGCCCTGAGGTCAAAGATTGCCGGGTTCTATTCCAATTTAATTCGCATCATTTTTATAGATTTCAACTTGTAAAGTAATTTACTCATGATTCTTACCACACCATATCCACGGTCTTCCCGCACAGTGGTATCAGCATTCTTGGCTCGTTCATTCCATCTACAAGTCTTTGGATATGCTTTGTGAGCATCCTGAAAGAATAGAATGGAAACATACTCAATCGACCGATCTATTCAGCCCCGCCCCCATACGTGTTGACCAATCACAGCCTTGGCTACGCAACCGAAGGTCTGGCAAAAGTCCTACGCGATAAAATCCTAGCAGAAAATGTAAATAATGTGTGCGCGTTCATGTTGCGCAGTGTGGCATTGAAGAGACGCATATTGTGCTGCCCACGTGTACAGGGGTGATACAGCCAATGCTGTGATTGGTCAATATATATTTTTTTATGGGGGGGGGGGGGGCTGAATGGATCCGTCTAAATGGTGGCTCAAGAGGGAAACATGTACTATGAACGAGTATTACTGTATTAAATGTTGTTTTGTAAGTTATTTTCAGTACAGGTGGGCTTATACTGTTTGGTCTCACCTGTGGACTTTCTGATTGTGAAATCGCGTCTTCCCGTTCTCCCATTTGTTCTTCCAGTCTTGTGCCGTGACGTAACCAGTCGATACATCCCCGTCTTGATTCCTCCTCAACTTGACCTTATCGCCATCCGCACCATTCCGATGCCCGTTCTCGGCCACCTTAACTCTCTCACTTTGGACAACGGCGGCGCTGTTCTGCTTCGCCTTAGAGTGGCCGTTGTTCTTCGAGATGGTCGTGTGTGTTTCTGTAACTTTCATTCTCTTGGCGCGGGTGGCGCCATCTCCATCACCGTTGCAGATTCCATTTTCCTTGGCAGTCGTCTTACTCATGGCGATCCACTAAAAAGTCAAGCCAACGATGATATCAAACCTACAAGAAATTTGAACAATAAATAAGAATCACTATAAGAGATTGGAAATGCCGATTTGTATTTGTAACCCATTATGTCTTCTTTACTGTCCTCAACATAAGACTAGTTGTAGAAATGTCAACTTCGGTTTCACCAGCGAGAGTCAATCACAGATTTTAAGGGAAACGTGCCCATTCCGTTCAATTGGTCCCATATTACACGGTGAACTGCAGGAAAAGCGGTCACAAAAAAAAGAACTTCAGTTTTTCACAGCTCAAAGACCTAATTTGGTACTTGGTATTGTTTTCCTCCAAAAAAACCTCCATGGAGGAGTTTAGTCTGGAAATAAGACTGAAAGTGAGCTGGTTGGAAAGAAACGAGCAAAGCGTGAATGAAAGTGAAAAGGTCAGCTTCGATCAAAGGGAATGGTTAATCGAAACAGCTCACTCAAAATACCAAAAACTAGCTTTGTTTTTCCGTGTTTTCAGTAGATTAGACAAACTCAGTCGTTTTATTAAATCAGGGAGGGTAACACTAATGGAAACCATATTTTGCACGAATCTTTTCACGTGCCGGATTATTCATAACTTCAATCAATCCGTGTCTAAAGTTGTCCAGGGACAATTTTTCCTCCTGTCACGCCACATTTTATTTGTTACGAGTCTGTGCGGAGGCATGTTGTTGTATTACCGCACCGATGTCTCCTAAGGTACGTGTAATTTTCACAAGGTCTTTGTTCTTTTCACAAACATTCAACAAGTCTGGTCTTTTTCATTCATTGCATAACCCGGGGATTACCTGCTGTACACAAACAAGGCAATGCAGTGTATAAAAAAAATGCCCTTCTTCGTCGCGATGGGACTTTATTGTAGGAATTCACTCACTGTAAAGAATTGAATGAATACTTCTCGATTCGTTTAGTTGACATTTTGACAATATTCAATGCCGTCTGAGATTTGAGAAGATGGCATGTGGCTTAAAGTACCTTGCCCTTTCTCCGTGGATGTGTTTTTTTTTTTTTGACTGCGTACAACAGCAGTATTACACCGATTTTCGTCATACTAGATAGGGGTCTGACTATCTTTGCCATTTCAGTCTCGTTTTGGTTACATGTGTCTGAATGGTAGATAAACAATTAAAATGATCACACCACCAGCAAGTAATTATAGCTTTCTAGAAAGCTATCATTTTTTTTAGTGGTGCAAATGCATTTAATTTTTTTTATTAAAATGTATAAAATAATATAAGTTAAAGCACCAGCTCAACATTGGTAAGAAGAAAAACATTAATGTTCACAGATTTACACATACCTTACGTGGTATAAAGATAATGATGGAAGAAAACTTTCCTTGAAATATTTCTGCCTGAAGTGTTATCGTTTTCAAATAATAAATGAAATGAGATCCAAAATTAGTTTTCGTCTCAGTGAGACGAAAACTCTGCATATAGGAATGCGTACAGAAATGCTGAATGCATTTTTACCGTTTTCTCGCAAAATGAAACAACGAAATGAGCTGACATTTTGACAGGTTGGTTTTATTACAAATATCTTGATTTGTGCAAAGAATGGAAGCATTTACAGTCAGCTTACCAATGTTGAGCCGGGGTTTAAAACTGTTCATTAATTAAAAGACGTTTTCTAGATAAGGCCTAACATGTTCAGTTTACTTAGTATTGACTTTTCTTTTTCTTCTCGACGATTTAAACAGAAAAGCTACTATTTCAAAAATAAACGTTGTGCCATCACTTTAAATGACAATAAATGTCTGACTCCACGACAGTGGTGGTGACAGACGATGACAAAGAATGACCACGACAACGACACATCCCACCGAAAATGAACAAGTGGAAAGTTGTGTCATTGACTCGTACTCCCCACTTGAATAAAACATTACTGTAAAAGTTATTCACTTTGTAGTCTTTGCAGTCATTCCCTTTGAGTCTCAAACAACAAAGTCTTCGAGCCACAATGACATTTCGGAGTCGGCAAAACAACTGCATTTCTCCAACAGTTGTCAAAACACGACTCGAAACAGTATTAAAAGCAAACCCACCACTGCAACAACACCTTCCCTTGGCCACGCCGTTGTGGTAAGACCACCAGCGCGAGTGTTAAATCCACACAAAGAAAATGACTTACAATTAATTTCATCTTTCTTTTTTCAATTTTGCTGGCACAATACCCGACCACAAAATCAATAGCCGTTGAGGATATGGTCACCACACTCAGTCTGTCAGACGCCTAGTCCGATGGTGGCTTTTGTTTTTGAGAGTTACAGCTGTTGGAGGGGGGGGGGGTGTCAGGTCTACTCTATAATTCACTCCAAAACAAATAGCTTGCTGTAATTATTTAGAGTGATCGGAGTATTTGTCAATTTTTACTTCTGTTCATTTCACTCAATTATTTCTTTATTCTTGCTGTCTAAGGGGCCCCAAATAATAGGATTTCTTTCATTCACGTGGGTATATTGTAATTATAACCACCCCACACCCACATCCACCCCGCCCCTACAAACGCAGATCGGTTTCTTTGTTTCATTTGATTAATTATTGTGCATAAAGGAATGTGATGAGAATAATGCGGATAGGGATGTTAAGTGATCCAAAACACATGGCGTTGATGTGAAGATGTATGCAAATCTTTGTTGCCAGCTCAACAGCAGGTTTACAAAGAAGGCTACCTTCCAAGTTGTGGCGGTTTTGCAAGCTTTATCAATGTTGTACCTTAACTTGATTCAGGAGAGTAAGCATTTCGGTCGCAAAGGTTTGGGCATTATTACAGATTATGTACCTTATATTGATTCAAAGAGAGTATGCATCTCAGATTACCGACGATGTACTTTATCTTGATTCAAAGAGAGTATGCATCTCAGTCGCAAAGGTTCAGGCAACATTACCGATAATGCACATGATGTACCTTATCTTTATTCAAAGACAGTGAGCATCTCAGTTGCAAAGGTTCAGGCAACATTACCGATGATGTACCTTATCTTTATTCAAAGACAGTGAACATCTCAGTTGCAAAGGTTCAGGCAACATTACCGATGATGTACCTTATCTTTATTCAAAGACAGTGAGCATCTCAGTCGCAAAGGTTCAGGCAATATTACCGATGATGTACCTTATCTTTATTCAAAGACAGTGAGCATCTCAGTTGCAAAGGTTCAGGCAACATTACCGATGATGTACCTTATCTTTATTCAAAGACAGTGAGCATCTCAGTTGCAAAGGTTCAGGCAACATTACTGATGATGTACCTTATATTGGTTAGTTCCAAAGGTTCAGGCAACATTACTCAGGCAACATTACCGAGGATGGACCTTATCCAGATTAAAAGGGAACGTTTTTGCCGCATTAAGCCCAGCCGGAACCACTGGATGCATTACCGTATTAGCAATGATCTCGAGTTAATAAATGTGACATTTAGTTGTCATGGGGAGTGGGGGGGGGGGCTCGATACGAGACATAAATTATAAAAACACCAACAGACCCATTCTATTCAATTAAATGTAACCAAACCGAGGCTGGAAGGAAAATTAGTCTGGTCCCTTGTAAATAAACACCAAAAGGTTGAGTGATAAACACAAATACTAGGACACCAGCATTTATCATAGAAAGAACTGAGCCCATTTCCCTCCTAAACTTCCACTGTTCGCTTTATTATTATTACTATTATTAGTATTATTATTATTATTATTATTATACTGCAGTAATTTCTCGAAAGGTAGCTCTACCTAAAATATTTAGGGATATGGACGGAGATAGATACATAGGATGTACGTCACAGGTCACGTGTTTGACAATCGTGTGTGCGGATTAACACCTGCCCATAGGTCATAAAACGCGGCTCAATTTTTCCGGCATTATTTTTGCCCGGAAAGCTCAACATCTTCCCAGTCTTGCGTTATGGATTGAGGATATTATTGTGGTTTCGTTTTACATCTCACACGCTATCGAGGTGGCATGGTAAGCGTACCTTGCACCTGACGCTGTCATTTGGAAAAACACATCATTTTTTTTAAGAGTACAATTATTGACAGTCCCCCATAGTTGTCAATAAACACACCAAACCAACAACCTGGTAGAAAATGTCTTCAAATTCACTGCCCACGCTTTCGTGAAAACAACATAAATATGTTGATGTTTTTTCAGTGATTCCTGTTTTATTTATTTATTTATTTATTTATTTTTCTTTATTTGTCTTTATTTTTTTATCAAGCAATAAACAAGAAGGGAAACTGACAGGGTGAATTTTCCAATAAATTAGGGGCCGAACAAAGAAAAAATTACTGGAGCGGGATATGAACCTGCGACCACCGGATTTGTTTTTGTGATGAACATTCATATCAAGTTTATTCCGATTGTGGCAAATAAAAAAAAAGATAAAAACAATGGATGTTTTGGAGGTCTTCAAATGCTATTTGCTCAACTTTGACAGCATTCCATACGAAAATAATTATAATCCTTGGGAGATTGGGGCTGGCATGATCTTTATAATCGGTGAGCTTTCAACTTGAAAATACTAGAAACAAAAAATTCTAAATAATAAACAAAATCACCATTTCTGCGCCTGGACTTTTTAAGTCCTAATTCCGAGCTAATGGAAGTGTGATTGGCTGGACTGTACGGCCGAGGTGGTACAATTCATTTGTTGTGAAAGTGGCTATGATGTCGGCCTACTCAGTTCCGACTCGCCCCGGGCAGATCCTCCACACGAAACTGTAGTTCCTTCCGTAAAAAATATCTCAAATTTCTCCATATTTAAATATATGAATGTGGGCGAAATATCTTTCGTAAGCGATGCTTTTGTGAGGGAAGCTCCAACATAATGTCGACAAATTTGTTATGCGCAGACAGTACTTGTACTCTTTTTTGTCACTGTCTCATTGAATTTCTTTTTTAATTCAGCAAACTAATTTTTAACATTGTTCTAAGTTGGGCTGTATTCTTAGTTGGGCAGAGAGATCTGAATCCATTAATTACGTAGAATCCATCGTTGTCTGGCCGACAAGAACGCAATCCGACACAGAAATAATGGACACACATTCAAATGACGGAACGAAACATTGACCGTAGTAAACACAGTATTTCATGAACTCCAATGGTGATGTTGGATACAGACAAGCAGTACGACTAACTAGCAATACAATTAGAGAAATAACAAGGACATCTGCACACAATTTACGAACTGACAGAGCACTGTCTTCAAATTGACTGTCAAGGAAAAAAAACCTTATCAACACGGTGAACAGCGTTGATTTTTCTTGTCACATGTTCAGACTTCGAACAAGAGTTACCGATGTTGGTCAAAATTTACTGAGCAGGGGAGGTGGTGAACGGCCAGCCTGGAGTATCTTTCACATGGGTCGAATTTTGACATGCATGTGAAAAGGTAGCCGATGATGCCTGCTATTTTAACCCTAAATGACCTCAAATGAAATGATCCTAACTGAGCGACTGCCAGACTGACCACTAGGGATTCAACAATGCGTCCATTGACTGACAGACCCCGACAATAATTGGTGATTACACAACCATCTTATTCACAGTATAAAAACATAATTATAAACCCAGACATCTAAATGACCCTCCCGTGACCGTGGAGGTAGCTATTTCTACCTCCATGCTCTGACTGACCGATGGCCAGACTAGCATAGTAGCTGACCACACAAACGGAATGAAACTCTGTCCATCAGCATTCCACATTCCGCTACGAGAATACATCCAAAACAATAATACAGACAGACGGCTAAAATAAAAATGACTGACCAACACACGAAACGTAGAACAAACTGTGTTTCGAGGATCTAAAACATAAAGGATCACAGTGCGTCTTTAACAAACCTGTCTATATAAAAGAATATAAAAATACGATTGATTTATTACAGACAATAAAGTTATGCCAGACTCCCTTGTCTGGTTGTTCTCTTGATCCGTGGTGTTACAGAATGAGGCCGGCCACTCAACCGTAACACCCCTTCACCCTCAAAGAACTGTAACATCAGATAAACTGTGTGCTCAACACAGCATGGGATTTATATCAAAGTCTTACATCATCAGTAGTTTTATACAACTCTAGCTTATGCAGCGGGAGGAAAGCACTTTGGGAAGAGTGAAATAAAGTCACAAAGTTTTCGAGTCAACATACAATTGTTGGCACTTGGATTAGCCATAGATGGAGTTCCGTGTTGTACAACAGAAGTAGATTTTCTGGGTTTTGTCACATGACATACACGGCCGAAAGTGTTAAAAGAACCAGGTGCATCCATTAAAAACAACACAACTTGTCAATCATTAATATCTCCTGAAGATCATCAGGGCATACTGATCGAAACGTCGAGTTGTTACACGTGCACCGGTTCTTATATTATTCAAATCATCAAAGTGACAGCTCCCTATAGATTGCATTGCAGTCTTCCGGTCACTAACCTTAGTTCCAAGACCGTTTTCTCACCATGCAAAGTTCTTAAACCCACCAACCGATACGTCACAGTTTATAAGTCGCTACTGTAATTGAGGAATGAAGTGAACGTGTGTTTGATATGCTATGTAAATTTGAAGTGGTAAATGTTTGTATAGTATAATTGTTATCATAAAGAAATTTACAAAAATACAACCTTATGTTCTGCTGTGTAAACAGTAGCCTATTTCACCCAACTTCATCAAAATTCACCACTGCCTTCTTCAAATGTCTTTCACATGGTTATAAACCCTGTAGGGACTATTATGTATCGTTGTCTTGGAATTCATTTGTGAATCATTTATTGTGATGTATCCTACATTAATTGCCTGAAGCCTGTAAGATGCAAATGCGATGCAGGACCGAGGAGTTAACAGACATCGATTTGTTTCGTTGACAAAATTAGCAACATCTGTAGTACAGGCAGACACAGACGAATATCATGCTCAAGTAGCGCACGATCCAAAAAAAAATGTCATAATAAAATGATCCGAAGTGATGCCGGGGAAACAACATTTTTGTCTTATATAAAACTCACCGTGTATTTTGTATCTCCTCCGAAGATGAACTGTGAAGCGTCTTAAGTGTCCAAACCTGAGCGGGTGATTTTCTGGTTGATGTCTCCGGTGACTGAATGAGAGAGTCTGGTGTTAAGCTAACCCTATAGCGGTGATCACAAAGTGTGTTTTGAACGTTCAAGGACCCAGACGCCGCTTTTAAGGCAAGTTGGTTTATCCACTTGTCGAGAGCCCCCCCCCCCCCCCCCCCCCGTGTACGCAGTCAGGCAGATCGCTGTGTATTATTATTATCGACACTCGTGTCTGATGCTCAGTACACGGGGATTGGCTGTTAACGAACGATGATGTTGATGATGTCAACAAATAATGACGTCACGTGGTGGGGTTGTCAACAAGCCAGAGAGCAACTGTGTTGGCCGCTGGGGATGGGATGACCGTACCGCCCACAATGTGAACGGATGGTCTATACCCATTTTCAACGGCAGAACGAACGCTGAAGTGCTTGATAATGCCGTTGGATCACGAAAGGTGCTTCGCGAACCAATTTTCCGGAGACTTTACCTCAACACTCAACATTGAGTTGCTGACGTTTTAATTTGGCAAACGTGTTTGCCCACATAATATTCTTATTTTTCTAACATCAGAGAGAAAAAAACAATGTCATTTTTTTTGTTTGAATTCACTCACTCTCTCTTGAAGACCCGACTCAACATTGGTAAGACAGAAAAAACATAAATGTGCACAGATTTACATGTACCTTACACGGTATAAAGATAACGATGGTAGAAAACTTTCCTTGAAATATTTCTGCCTGAAGTGTTATCGTTTCTGAATAATAAATGAAATAAGATCCAAAATCAGTGAGACGAAAACTCTGCCTAGAGGAATGCGCCCAAAAATGCGGAATGCATTTTTATTGTTTTCTGGCAAATGAAACAACGAAATGTGCTGAAATTTTCACAGGTTGGTTTTAATACATATATCTTGATTTGTGCAAAGAACGGAAGCATTACAGTCAGTTTAGCATGGTTGAGCTGGGGCTTTAGATAAAGACGTAAACATTTTTGGCTGAATCTTGGGTACAAACACTGTACATACTTCACGAGGACACGTCAGTGAAACAGAAAGTTTCTCTCATTTTTATTATAAAAAAAACATTTATCCGTTGCTATAAAAAGCTAATTGTAAGCCTCTGAAGTTTTTGAAAGCCATTATTATCAGTGGAATATGCTCGCTATATTCAAGTTGACGTCACCCTTGCCACTGTTTATTTTGTGAAGATAAGATGCATCGCAAATCAAACAGCTCATCGCCTTAGTCAAACATTATCAGAGAGATACGATCTGTCTGTATAGTCACACTAGAAACGTGAAGCAGTCTGATAGTGATTTTCGTCTTGGTGTGTCAGGTGTGCGTCACAAAAGTTGACAATTTCACCCCGATCACAGCAGAAAACAGGTTCTCAAAGCAGTTGCTAGATTTCTTCCACGGCCATTTTGTACGACGGTCCTTAGTGGGACGTTATGCAACACATTTCTTGGCGGGAAAAACTTCGTATGCTTTGCTGATTTAGACCCCACGGTATAATATCTAATAGTTATAACAATTCCCCCAAGATGTTAATACATTCGTATCATAATTTGTCTGCCAGCTAAATTATTAGCCACTTCCGCAACGCTTCTCCATTGCATTAGGAGAACTAAACAAATTTTTTTTCTGACAGCACAAAAAAAAATGACCAGATTCTGTATAGGAAAGCCAACACTTACGAGTAAAATCCGGTGGGCTAAGTAAAAGCCGAGAGGACTGGATCAGGTGTTGCTTGATGCGTGCATGAAGGCTGAATTGTGCCCGTAGGAAAAGCCTGTATTTTGCAAAATCTCTTAAGCGAGGTGTTGTACAGCTCAAGTGTTTTAATAGTGAAATGTCTACGTCAGTATCGCTCATAGTGCGGAGAGAGGGAGTCGGCTAAAAACTGGGGATGTGACGTAATGCGCGTCATGGTCGAGGTCACTGCGCAACGGCCTTGGAGAAGTCGTCCCCGGCCTTGGAACGATCAATGTCTCATGGCCAAATTGATCGATACAGCCGTGCCAGCATTTACAGGATCACGAGGAGCACTGAGGGAAATACCAATATCCGGGAGTTGAAGAAATTCCTCACGTGTCTTGGGGTACCATCTGTGTTGCCATGGCGATAACCTAATTGTGGAGACAATTTAATTAGCTTTTCGTCTAGTGCCAAGTCGGGAAATTATGTAATAACTTCACTTGCGCAATGATTTATTTATAACTATGGAAAAGGTTTGTTCGCGTATGTTTTCAGGCGTCTGGTGAAGAGAAAAAAAACATTAGATGCTTTAAATTCACCCTAGCACACAACCGAGACACAACCAGCACTCAAAACAAAACCAGACCCTTTTCCCACGCTTGCACTTCCATCGGATACAAATGTATTTTAAAGGTGCTTCTTTCGTGTTTAGGAAGAGGAAATTCAGTCCTTTGTTTCTAATTAAACACACCACACGGACAATCTGTGACAATTTGCAGGCCTATTGGCCTTATTTCAAATGCTTCTTACAAACTACTGCAAATAACGGTGACGTGGGTGACCGTCAAATGCTAGCTCCTAGACGGTGACGTTTGAGACGGCTCTTCGCTGGTACTGGTGTGAACTTTAAAAAAAAAAAAAAAAAAAAAAAAAGGGAGCTTTCAGATTGAAACTGATCTTTTTCCCCCTTTCTTTTTTCTTTCGATAATTACCAATACTGTACTCTCAGTTACTCAACCAGCGAGTGGAGGGGACAGGAGGCAGGAGCCCCCACTCAGAACCCTAGCCCTTCCCTCTGTCCCCCACCCCACCCCCCCCCCCTCAAAAGACAACAAAAAAAACAAAAACAAAAACAAAAAACAGAGATTAAAAGAGCACAAATGCTTCGATACATCAAAAGCCCCCCCCAAAAAAAAAAAAAAAAAAAAAAAAAAATGTGTCTTTTCCCCGTCCCCCTAAAAATGAAAATGTCTAATTGCGCCCGCTGTCTGTACTTTATCTTTAAGTCGAGAGGTTGATTTGCATAAAGTTGTTACACTGTTAGGGTGTCTCGAGAGCACCGTCTCAAACCGTGTTGTCTTTGAAAGAATGTGTCTCATAATCGCTGTAGTCACACGGCAAAAGAAATGCGAATATCCGGCAGAAGAAATACGAGTATCGCACGTGCCAACACAACTCAGCGTTACACTTCTTTCTAAAAAAAAAAATATTTTGAAGTGGATTCTATAGTTCTCTCAAAACCCTGACAGTATGAATTAATGTTTTTTTCCCTTCTTTTCCAAGACAACTGTTCACCATCTCTAAATTTTCGTATTGACAATTGTAATTCCCAAAACACCTGTCAACAGATTCACCTGTCCATGTTGGTGGGCTTTGTAAGCTTGGTGAACAAAGACTTGAGAACTTGGCGATCAAATGATAAATCCTTTCTTCAAAAAAGCATTGATTTTATTGATAAGACGCAGCACATTATGGCTTGAGTGGCTTGATCGTTGAGAACCATAGCTCCTATTAAACAATGATTGCAATAAATACAAAAATGCTCTGAGCCACTCTAGCATTGCACAACCATCTTTTTTTTCATCTGGCATTTAAAAGCAATGTCACCAAATCGAGGCTGGAGGGAAAATAGTCAGGGTCCACGCCGTCAACCAGTATTCCACCATTAGTATTCTATAGTGACTGATACTTGCATATACAGGGTACTTGACAAAAGTGATGACAGCAAGTACCCGGTCTTCACGGTCGAGCGGTGGATATAAAATAGGCCCTACGTCTGCTACGGAGTATAAAAATGAACTGAGTCAAACTGCCTAAAATTATTTAATATCATAAGCTGGGTCCACGATAATAATTTATTTATATTTCCCAATCTCTTTCCCAGGTGATCATACAATCGGCATTTACAAATGAAAATACAATACAAACATGCCAACCTCGCGGTCGTGTTTGTACAGGAAATACCCAAATCCTAAAAGGGGGGGGGGGGCGAAGACAGGTATTAAACAAAACAGGTTACATTGTTTGCTAGGTAAAATAAATGCATCAAATAGTGTCTCAAGGAAAGAAATTTGTCTGAGACGACACATATTTTAATGTCACGCAAATACAGGGACTCCTAATGGGTTATCAAGATGTTTGACTGTGACGCAGGTGCATTTTACACAATTTAAAGGTAAAATATAGGATTGGTAAAGCTGATAGTGCAGTGATTGTGCGATTCAATATATACATGAAAAAAACAAACCTGTGAAAAATGTTTGGCTCAATCCGTCTTCTGAGGCAGAAGAAAAGAGTGAAAAACTGCGCTTTTCAGCATAATTGTCCTTAATTTCGATTGTTACAACCGAATTGAAAATCTTGGTCTTCAATTTCTATTTTTCACGACCTTGA
>OU452234.1:13713337-14007496 GCA_911728455.2 Marthasterias glacialis | reverse complement strand
GAGTGCCTTTTACGCACGCTCGCAACACTGTAAGGTTTTAAATTGCTGATTAAGACCGAGTCACCACTCTTTTATTCCCATTCATAAACGCCCTTTTGTTGTTAAGATATAAAATGTCGAAACAAAATTATTAGAGAACGACATAACAAACCTTGCTTGCTTTGCAATGATTTTTGCTGTATGTTACGTTCAGGACTGGCAATGAGGGAAATAGTGCACGTCTATGCAACCCGAGGGCCTGTGAGTGACCAGGAGAGGGTCCTATTTCCTGGTCACTCACAGGCCCGAGGGGTGCATAGACGTGCACTATTGCCCGAATAATGCCAGTCCATAACGTGTTTTATAACACACCTGAGTCCAAAATGTCAGTTAGAAGAGTAAGTCGCGGTGTTTTGGCCGGCCGGAGATTCTTCTCGATCCGCAGACGCTGCCATTTTTGTTCTCTGGAGGGCGCTCTTTACCAGTCAATAGTTTTTGGGATTTTTGAAACTATTTCACGCTTTGCGAACTATTTCCCCCAAATGAAGCGCATGCGGTGGGTGTGGCACAGATTTCATGCACTAGGCTATATTATTAGTTCACCCCACGCGACCGTGTTTCAGCCAATCAGGATAAAGAACCAGGGAGAGGTGTGTTATAAATGGGTCTATACGCCTCTTCATAATACGTTATCTAGTGTTAGATTATCAAAGTACAGGAAGACAGGCTAAAATAACAGGTCTTAATCAGCTCCTGCATCAGCCGTTTAATACCAGGTAAACACGGTCATGTGACCACCTTGAAACCAATAGGAATACCTAAACTGTTTGTGGTATTTATGAATATGTATTATTGCTGGTTCTTCGAGGGGCGTGGTGTTCTCTCTGGAAGTACCGGGCGGTCTGGCTGCACTGCAACGCCCCGGTAGCTCTCCCGTTTTGTCAGCCACACTTGCATCTTTTGGGACTGGAAATCTACTAACAGCTGCTTGTTCAGATATTTGTAACGTATATAAATAGTATAAATTAACAAATAGCTACAGTCCAGTGTTGTTGATAATTATTTTTTTGCCCAAAACACAGCGCTGTGTAACGGCTTTCAACTGAAAACAATGTGTGTAAACTAGTACATACAGGAGCAATAAATTGCTTAAAAATTTAGTTGTTGAACTAAAAAGAACATTTAAAGCTCCACTGTGTGCCGAACACCTTGGGGCAATGCAAGATAACCCGTGTTATTTTGTTGTAATGTAAATCACTGTAAATAAAAAAAAGGGCGGAAGAAGTAAAGAGCAATTATACCTAGCCTTGTGGAATTTCAAAAAGACAAAGGAACCACACAGTTTTGGAAAGCATAAACGAAAAACATACAAAAACTTTCGCATATGCCATGGAATTGTTTGTACTTGGCTGTTAGAAGTGAGATAATGTCGAGAGAAAAAATAATATTTTTTTTTATTAACTAAATTTTTTATTAACTAATTGGCGGTTGGTATTCGTGCAACACTTGAAAGCTATAACTTTCTCAATACAAAAATTGCTGTTCAAATTTCAATCAAATTTTCGGTTGAAAACGGCAAAAAAGGGATCTGGCATTTTTAACATTCAGTGAAACAAAACTGGACACAGAACCGTTAGTTGTAAAATTTATACCCACATTTCTCTCATCCTTGACTAGATATACGATATTTCCCCCCACCAGACCATGGTTGGGGAAAGAACACACTCTCCTAAGTTCTTTCACATTAAAGAGCGGCAACATTTGCGTCTGCCTGGACTTTATTTTACAAGTTCACACGTTTCACTTTACAGATGAAATATTGCATCAATTACACACAAATAACTGCACTTGAACTTAAAGAACTGTATTTTGTTGATTGTATCAATGAGCAATATAGAAAAGGAAACAGATGACACAAGTGAAAATTTACTCAAATCTTAAATTCAGATTTGCGATTAATTGATCAGGTCATTCGAAAAAAAAATATCAAATTGTCATCATTAATCAGAATTTGTTTGATATCTGGTAGAGAAAGTCTTCAAAATAAGGTAAAATTTTGTCTTCAACTATATTACTTATATCGCTATTTTACCCCAACACAAAGCTCATACGTACTGATATAATATTTTTTTTAAACAGTTATAAAACAAAAACACACACACTTTTTGTCATTAATTGGTTTACTAGATCAAGCTGGTCAATGAAATAGTAATAAACCCCATCATAGTGTTTACTGTTTTCAAACTTCGGGTTGCAGACTTTGACATAAAGTAATTGTTTCACTCATTTCTCAAAAACTGTAGCGATTCAGGCAAAACTATTTGAAGGGAAGTTTTATCATCTGAACTATCTTTATACCATGTAAGTTATAGGTAAATATATGTACATGTATTTTTCATTCTTACCAATGTTGCGCAAACCTTCTAATATCTAGCTTATATTTTTCTATAATTTCAACATTTTATGGGTTAACTTTACCTAATTCCTTAACTTAAGCATTATATATAATGTTGCATTACGTGAGTCCGGAAGCTGGACGTAACAGAAGTGTGACCGGCATAAGGCCGTAAGCAATTACTGTCCCAAATTGTGCTTCAAGAGAACTAATTGCACATGTTTGGTCGTTTTCCTGCTATTTGTAAGTAATTCGGGAAAGTTAAATTCCGCATAGGAATGGAAAAAACATGTCTTGGGTGTAGTTCTAGCAACAAATATACCACAGTTATGCCCTATTTTGTTCAAAAGAGCCATTTTATTGCTTGTGACCTTCTGCTGGGGCAAACAGTTGTAATTTGTGTGCCCGAATAAAAGGTTGTACAGCCTGACGACCTTCTTCCCGGCGCACCACGATTTGTTTACAAAAAGAGTGACCATGTACGTTCCAGGGTCTTTCTGGCGGGCAGCATACTACGCTGGTCATATGGGAAATTTTTACATTTTGTGATATAATGTCCACATAAGTTCAAGAGAATAAAGACAGCAGCTGAACAAGTTTTGAGATGTGCCCCATTTCTTCATATCAACAGTAGATACCAATCAGAGAGTGCAATCTCCGTAGATTGAATGTATTCTCCATTGAGGATGTACAAGTCATGCCTGCAGGAACTCCAGGCTCTGTAGCTCTCTTGTAAACATGTGATGTCACAGGTCACATGGTCTACATAGGGTTGTCTTTTCTGACTTGTCCAAAGTATTGAAGGTTAATGGTTTAGTTATTTTTTTTCCCCTCAAAGTGATGTTACCCATGAAGTTAAACCGCTGTTTCCCGTCTCCATTTTAGCTGGCAATAATGGAACAGCAGAGCTAACCCATTACATCAATCCTGTACTTCATTTTTATAATCTTGGCTGGTATGATTAGACGTGTTTGCTTTTGCAACCTGCAGCTGCTCTCCTGTATTAGTTAGGCCGTGAACAAACTAGCAACTGTGGCTGCAGCTTGGGGCAAGTTCGCGCAGCAACCATCGTCAACCAATGGTTTGGTTGGTGTCTAACAGTGCGTCTGCGCTTTAATACTAAAGCGTGAACGACTCTAGTTGAACTAGCGTGAGCTATTTTTGTGTAATGTCAACATGGCAGCCTCCAGTACTATGTTTGCATTGTTATAAACACAGGCCTACTCACATTTTCTTCTCCTTCGCCGATTACGCCATTTTTATTTTTATTTTGTCGTGGTGCCCGTGTAGTTTGTCACAGTTAAGAATGAACAAATCCTGTGATAACCAGTGAAGCAACCATTCAGCGACCACCGTCAGTAGGCTGGTTCCAAATAGTTCACTAGCGTTGACTAACCATAGGTGACTAAACAGCGTTTGGGTGAAGTCAGTCGAACAATAGTTGACATTTGTCCTTGCGCCAACGTGCCCTTGGATGGCAGTCATCATGCCTTGAAGCATAGGCTGCCCTTAGCAACGCCCCTAGCAACAGCCACAGTCATAGCCGCCAATTTGGACCTAGCTGTAGCCTCCCAGTAAGCTATCGTGTGTCTTACTCCCTGAACACGAAGGTTTTGTGAGTATGCAATGCTCACAATGTAACCAGACTATTTATGTTTGCTCACAGTGACAGCCTCACAGTCAGGGCTGCCATTATAATTTGGATTGTATAAATGTTTCCTGTGTTCATTCAGGTGAGATTGGGTATTTTCTAGAGGTGTATCACAGTGCAACTTAAAAACTTATCTGATCAAAAAGTCAATACATATATAACTTCTGTACATTCCCTTAACTTCATAAAAATCTTGACCACTTCATAGTGCCTCTCGATCACTGGAATGTGTAGCTGGGGTTTGGTGCTGCACCACACCACTGACCAACAAACTTCAGCACGTCTTGACAGTCTGGGCTGTGGGACATCTGTTCAGGGCAAAATAGCAACAAAAAAGTCAAAGTAAAGATGACATTTTTCAACGTGCCCTGTGTTGACCATACTATCAACATTTCTAAAACCAAAAAAAAAAAATCTCCATTTCACATGACTTTTCCAGACATTTTGACTGGACTTTGCTTTCATAAATCATCAATATTAGCCCTATCTATGCATAGGGTGATGATCCCCGAAAAGGTTCAAAGAAGTATTCCCTCTGTTGATTCCATCTTGTAAAAACCACACCTTTAATTACCTTATACACGTTGTACACTGTCTATGACATAACCAACTCCCCCGCCCCCATTGAACTCTTTGTATACCGTGAAAATGTTGAAACTTTGGACTGAACCCCTGTGAATTGTCATTAAAAGTACACACCCGATAGTGTTTATCTTTGAACCAGTGTCCCTCAATTTAAGACTCCACATGGCAACTGTGAAGCTATTAATATTAATATACTGATTAGGCACATGGGAGACAGGGTTCCAGGTGCATGTGGGTGACAAATCAAATCCTGAATGCCGCCTCCCCCCCCCCCCCCCCCCCCCCCCACCCGGCACACCCAGCATTCAGCTCCAAACAGAGTTTGCAATTTCAAACCCTGTTTCCAAGGGCCACCTAGCATGCCTAGGTAAGTTGGACATTACTAGATTACCTTTGTAGCCATCAGGAATTTATTCCAGTCATCTTTGTTGGCAGCCTTCCCGGACTGTTTGAACTCCAGCTTGTTACGCAGCACAGGGTAGCCTAGGGGGAAGATGAAAACAAAAGTCAATACGCCTCATTTTTGACAGCAAGAGGGCGCCCTTTGGGGTAGATTGGGGGTCGCACCATAGAAATAGAAACCAGATGCATTTAGACTTCTAATAAAGCAGTTAATACACAACTTTTGAGGTTTTTTTTATTGACAGTTTTACAATGTATTCAGTGTAAGAAATCTGCATGGAAATTTGTATTTTTAATGTTTTTGAAGTATTTTTGTACTTTCAAAATGGAATGAGTACTGCGCCCTCTTGCTGTCAAAAATATGGCATATTACAAGGAATGGCTGTTAAAATATTGAACATTTTTGTTTGGTCGTTTAAAAACCCTCTTGTAACCTTCTTAATCATACGGCATACCTAGTCAGCTTAGGAATGGTCCCTCATTTCAGTTACAAGCTTCCATTTAAATTATTGTGCGAACAAAATCGGCCAATGATAACAGGTAGCTACTTAAATACTAAACCGACTTATTCTCAGGATCCTGACATTATCTGATTTCCATCTGACATGTATAATCAATTTAGAATGTTACATGGACTGTGTGCATTGTCCGTGGCAAATGCAAAAAAGTTGTTTATGTTTTTTTGTTTTTAAACAGCATCGTCTGTCAAATTTCATTCAGAGAAAAACATAAACAAGGCTCTCGGCGAAAATCTGGCCATGCAATTTTAAAGCAGACATTTATTTAGATTTTGTAATATAAATCAATTTTTTTTATCCATTCTATTTATGGACATTTATATAACAACAAAATGCCCCAAAGAATGCTATATAGCATTGAGCCTCTAACATGCTTAGCAACTCAACCTTGGACCTAATTAAAGGAGCAGCTATGATAGATGACCTTGAAATAAAAAAAATTATAAGAACATTATATTGACTAAAAAAGGGTTATCGAAACATCTGGTACAGGCTTTCAATACACCTTTTCAGGCCACTGAATAACAATCTTACTGATTTTCTGAGGGGAAAAAAAGATTAAAGCCTAGTGAGATTAATACACCTAACTGATTTCAGCGAGGTTAGTTTAGATCAGGGGTCTGCAAGTATTCTAGGCAGGCGACCCAATGAAAATTTCAGGCACTCCACTGCGACCCATCCCACAAATCACCGGCCGATTCCCTGCTTCAGAGATAATGTCTGAATAAAAAACATGCTGATCTTACTCTAGCCATTTTCGATCGATTGTGAGGCAATATTTGCTGCTGTCGGTACAACCAAAAGTGTCAGGATAAAATTTGGGGCCAATTCTGACAAAGTTTGGCAACCACCTGATTTTTTTTTAACCACCCATAGTTTACGATTTCTTGGTTCAGATGCACACTTCTGAATCAATTGAACGCGGACAAAACCGGGGGGAACATTCCAGTGGGTTCAGGGGTAGTCAGAGCTGAAATCTGATCCCTAGGTGGTCCATTTATCTTACCAGTGATAACACAAGGCAGTGATTGGATGTTGGTGTTTGCAGCGACGAGAGAAGCTACATACGTATCCCTCTCATCATGGTCTAAGGACTGCTCTACCTTCTGGTCCATAGAAACGGCTAACACCCACTCCTTCACCTCCTCTTTCTTATCCTCCTAAACACACAAGTTAAATCATTTTACTTCTTACTGTTATTATTATTCATTTCTAGTAATGAAATCCGGGGGCCCTATTTCATAGAGCTGATAAAGCACAAAAAGTAGCTAAGCACAACAAGGTTATGCTTACCAGATTAAGGTAACCAGCCAAAATACCTTGTAATCATAATAATACTGGAGTCTTATATAGCGCACGTATCTACCAAAAATGAGGTACTCAAGGCGCTTATTACATTATTTTTAAGACAAGTTTTTGTAATTATGAGAGCCATTTATGTAGCACCTTGTAATGGTTTACAAGGTGCTGCGGCGCATTCACTGCCAGAAACACCGGGGCGAACCCCTTCTCTTAGCGATAAGTGTTACTGGGTTCTTTTACGCGCATTACACAACGCACGGGACCAAGGGCTTTACGTCCCATCCGAAGGACGAAGCAATAATGGTGAAGTGTCTTGCTTAAGGACACAAGTGTCACGACCGGGACTCAAACCCACGCTCTGCTGATCAGAAACACCAGAGCTTGAGTCCAGTGCGCTTGAGCGCTCGGCCACGACACGCCACACGTACATATAACATGTACACATGTACAATCTGTGACTGGTATCCTGCTTATCTTTGCTAAGCAGAAAATTGTCCAGCAACATTTTCTCCTTAAGCAGCTCTATGAAATTGGGCCCAGGATGCATCAAAAGTAAACTTAATCACTGTAGGTCTAAAACCTGAGGTAAGCTGTTTGCATACGAGGGTGTTTATGCCGGCCTAGAATTTGAGCCTTGAGTGGGTAAGGCCACTTTCATTTTTGCACGGCGTATAGTGGCCAGGCGGTTGGCACATCAGATTTAAGTTCTGGTGGCCGAGTCATCAGAGTGTGGGTTTGATTCCCGGTCATGACACTTGTGTCCTTGAGCAAGACACTTAACTTCTCTTCACCCAGGGGGAAATGAGTACCTGTGAGGGCAGAGATGGTTCATGTGATTGCTTTAGCTTGGGGCGCTACATACTTGGCAGCACAGGCTGTATACTCCCCAGGGAGCTGAGATGGTTAAAGGAATTAAATAAATGGCCCAGTGACTGTATAGGAGCGCGCAATGAGCGTAACTGAGTGATAAACTTGAGCATTATATAAGAAGCCACTATTATTACCATTATTATTATTATTATTTAAAGAGAGCATGCCCTTTGGGAAATCTAAAAGTCTATGTGAGAGGGGGCACCAAGGCCAAGACCAGGAGCAACAGAGGCCAAGACCTCTGAGGCCTTCATGTAACTCCAGACCTGCTTACGATGAGCCAGAAATACTTCCAGGGGTGGGTGGGTAAGGGGAGGGGAAAACACCTACATTTCTTTAAGTGCACTGTGTTTTATGTGTAATACAAGTTCTAGCACACAAGAATTATGGCTTGATGTTGACGTTTCATTTGATGGACAGAGCAAAATGATCAAATGTCTTGCTCAAGGACACAAGCTTTGTGGCTAGCCACACCAGGATATCAACCCACATTCTATAAGCAGCTAAAATTGAATGTCGCGCACTACATCATTTGGCCAAGGTACTTGCTGTATCAAACCTTTTTTTGTTTACTCTGGTAACCAAGTTTCATCTAAATTCTTCTCAAGGTTTGTGTTATAATTGATTTGGAGAACTGGAAAGATTGTTAGTTGTTTTTTTATTTTCCTCACCGGGACATGTTGACGATCAGGAAGTGGAACCTCAAATGGAATGTCAGTTTCTTGGAAGTCTGTGTTGTCCAACATGTCAAGACTGCCCTCCTCTATGGCCTGATGACAACAACAACAAAATGTGAAATAACTTGCATGGGATTTGAAGAAATGCATGATTAAATAACATTGTCCATTTTAAATAATGAAGCTACAGAATGCAGTCATGAAGCTACAGAATGCAGTCATGAAGCTACAGAATCTAGTCATGAAGCTACAGAATCTAGTCATGAAGCTACAGAATCTAGTCATACCGCTACAGAATCTAGTCGTGAAGCTACAGAGACTAGTCATGAAGTGCTACAGAATTCAGTCATGAAGCTACAGAATCCAGTCAGGAAGCTACAGAATCTAGTCATGAAGCTACAGAATCTAGTCGTGAAGCTACAGAGACTAGTCCTGAAGCTACAGAGACTAGTCCTGAAGTGCTACAGAATCCAGCCATGAAGCTACAGAATCCAGTCATGAGGCTTCATGACTAGTTCTTTAGTGGGAGAAGTTTTAATGCCCAGTTTTCAATTTTTATGAATATGGAAAACCCTCATAGACTGATCCATTAAGCCCCACCCCCTTACGTGTTGACCAATCAAAGCCTTGGCCATGCCACTGAAAGTCCGACAAAAGTCTGACACAATAAAATCCTATTGGAAAATGTAAACATGCGTGCGGATACTTACAGCACGCGCGTTCATGTCGTGCAGTGTGGCATTGAAGAGCTGCACATTGTGCTGCCCACGCGTACAGTGGTGATGTAGCCAATGCTGTGATTGGTCAATATGTTTAGGGGGCGTGGCTTAATGGATTGGTCTATTCCGGAAAACTTACAGGGTGGGACTGAAAACACAATCAACATGTAAAGCAGGTAAAAGCAACGAATATCATCATGGTCAGCGGACCAATTGCATCAATCTGTCAAGGAATTTGTTTGCTTAGCAAAAGATATCCAGGAAACCAGATCGCAGTATTTTTGATCGCTAGGAATTTGGTCCAAAACGTATATTTAACGTTGACAAAAATATCTCCTTCTTGTTGCTTTTGACAGAGGGCCTGTGTAAACCAAATTTTTTGATGCGAACTAAGTCAAAACGAATTTTGATTAATGATAGAAGGAAACAACATACAGGCAGTCAAAATAAGATAAAACTGTAAATATGATGCAAGGAAAGTCGAGATTAAAAGCACCCTCATCCAGTCAAAATATGGTCAATTATCACACATTTTAGATGGTTAGTAACTGGCTTTAGAATGATGCAAACCCTACTGTTGGATTTGGATGGATTTAGGGGTTGTTGGGCTTAAGGTTTGACGAACAAGTTTTACCTCGGTAAGATCCAAGAATCTGTTGAGGAACACAAAGGCCATGTTGAACATTCCCTGCGAGCGAGCGTGCATTCCTGCCTCAAAGAAGGCCTTGTCTGCAGGTATGATGTCGGTGTGACGCAGCAGAGAAATGGATAACTTAGCGGCAAGACCTTCCTGTAGAGCAACAAAAAAAAATAAAAAATCATTCATTTCTGAAAGGTACGGTTAAAACAGCGGGGTAATTCTAGAGCTACTCACCTTGCATTTACCAGCTAATATCAGAAAAAAAAATCTCATTTTCTGAAAGACTTTTGTGATTTGAAGTTAAAATCTATTATTGGCAACATTCAAAAAATGAAATCTTGGAAATCATGCAGACTATTTGATGTATGGTTCAATGTAACTTGAGTAACTGTGTAACATGAGATATCACATTCGTTCTATCACCTCCTTTGAATCATACAAACATGCCCTGAAAACCAACCTTTTTATGTGTATACAGCATTAATTACCTTGCTTGTGTGTTAATCTTAGAATAGGATCATTCAGTCAATGGTAAATGATTTAACATGTTATTTATCTGAATTCTTTGTAAAGCGCCTAGAGATAACTTATATTAGGCGCTATATAAATCGAATATATTAGTATTTTTATTATTATCATGTCACGTGAATAAATATGTGACATGAACAATTGTTAATTTTTTCCACTCGACTGTTTCCACAACGTAAACAATACCAATAGTTACTGATGTGACATTTATTCATGTGACATAGTTGGTCTCTAAAGGTTTAAACCTATCCTAATTAAGTAATGCCCAAATTCGAAAGTCGTACATTTGTTCAAACACTGCAGCAAAACAAACACAAAATACATCCTACTATTAATACAAAGTAAGCTTTCAGACTAATAATCGGCAGTTTAGTCTGGTAGTTGCCCAAAGTAAATCAATGGTCCCCCATAAAAGTTGTCACTTTCAACAAAAACATCCAAAGTTATGAACTCATTCCTTGGATGGCTAGATCCAGTTTCCTACCAGGTTCTGCGTCCCCATGCATGTACTGCGTGTAGCATAGTAGTGACTGATGGTCAACATGGCTTCAAACTCAGCATGCTGAGGACTCTTGGCATCGGAGGACTTGGTCAGATCTTCACACTGTTATGAAAGAAGAGAGGACGATTTAGTTAGGACAACTTTGGATTTAAAACAAAATTCCAAAAGAGCTAGATAAGTTTGAGAAGCAAACGACGTTAATAGCTCCCCCGTCAAATTTCCCAAAGTGGAACTGTAACTATTTAGAAGATTGTATCAACACACAAGCATCCACTACCAAACAAAAATCAGAAAACAAAACAAAGTCTTAAAAAACATCTACTTCAGACCTTCTGTTTATTTGAAGGGGTAAAAACCTCAGTAACATAACCAGACTTCCACAGTTTTTTTGTTTGTTTTACTGTTAACAAATTTTAGGACCTGCTTGGTTACACACAAGTCGTCCATATCATGAGTTTGTCTGGTGAAAACACAAATACAGAGACCCACATGTAGCTTTTAGCAGACAGACGTGTGTCTGGGGCTTCTTTTTGGGGATCGTTCTTTTTAAGTTATGGAACTTTTTGAACAACATCATTTTGACTTATGGCACTTTATGAACAATGCTTTAGTTATTTATTTTTTTTCATGTAAATGTATTGGGCAGAGGGGACATACACGTACTGTTTTCTCAATCTACAAAAAAAATGTGGATTTGCCGTCTTCTAATAAACATAACATTCGAACAAACTGTTTTTGAAACTCTGTCTTAAAACCCCGGACTTACTAAATTGAGGAGTACATCCCTGAGGTCAGCCCAGCTACGGTAAGCATTGGCCTGGTTCAAATCAGGATTAGCCAACATCTCCACCACGATACGCTTGTAGATGTTGTAGTTCTGAAACGGGCATCAAGAACCAAAGTAATAACAATAGAAATAGAAAGATTGTGGTTTCAAATATTACAAACACAAAAATCAAACTTTGAAATCAAATATTGGGGGTGGGAAGGTGGGTGGAAATTTTAAAACATTGATAATTCTGAATGGTCCCTTCGCTGATTCACTTGAGTTTATTAAGGAATGAAGTTCCTAAAATAAAATAAACAAGAATCGGGGGAAAATATAGTAGTTGATGTATGTAGTTAAAGCCATTTCACATAATACACAAGATGTATATAAAAAAAAAAATAAGGCGTAAATCCAGGCATCTCCACCATGACAAGCTGGTACATGTTGTAGATATAATAACTAGTTTCTTATATTAAAACAGTGAGCAAATGTCTTCACAGTGAGCAAATGTAACATTCAGAGTGGAAAACAAAAACGGTTTTACATACTCAAAACATTGTCTACAATTCAAATCAATTCAATATGAAAGCAAGAAGTTGATCACGATGTCTTGTCTGAGTTTTGTGTATGATTATTTTCAGATTTATTTTGATTGTGACAATTGAAACAAGCAACAGTGATTTTCGGGGGGGGGGGGACTTCACATGTTATTTGCTCAACTTTGACAGTAGTTTGACGGAAGTATTTCCCTGGAGGACAAGTACTGGTATGAACTTCATAAATAAGCGATCTTTTAGATTGAAACAAATCCATTTATTTTTTGGCAATCACCAATCATGTACTTTGCCTTTAAGTCGGGAACAGAAATTACAGAAAATTGAAGTAAAATTTCAAATATGAAATGTGTTAGTCTGGTACCTGTCGATTAGCTGGTGCCCCATGCTGCACATAGAGATCTAATGCCTTCTGGATACGGTTCTCCTTGATGAGGTGGGTAGCGTACAGAGCAACGTATTTGTGCAACACTTTGAAGCCTTGTTTCTCTGCCGTCTCGATACACTTGTCCCACTCACCTCGGCCGGCGTACATGTCCAGAGCGGCGATCACGTCAACACCGATCAACTGAAAAGAAATGGGATTAATATCAGGGTTGGACGTTATATAAAGAAGAACGTGTTGTCTTACGAAGCTTGTTTGCATTAGTAGCACCATTGCGACAACCATTAACCGATGTTATATATCTTAATACTTGCCATTTTGGCTGGTGCCCCGTTTCTGCTAAACAAGATTGTTCTTGCTTAGTAAGTTTATGGGATCAATATAACTGGGGGATAATGACTTCATTTACAATGTAACTTAAAAATCAATATTATTTGTGTTTGTTTGTTTGGGTAGGAACACACACCGTTGTGGGGACATTTATACAATGGAACAAAGGTCCCCACAGCGTTTTTCTTTGTCAAACCCTGTCCCCACAAGGTAGTTCAATAGAAAAGGGAATAATAGAACAATAGGAAGTCCCTACAACTAGGTGTTAAAGGTTTACTGAAATACAAAGTATTAATACTTTTATGTTACACCTTATGATTTTTATAAAACGATTCACATGTAAGAAATAATTTTTGGCATTCCTGTGTATTTTTCGCATAATTTGTTTTCTTTAAAAAACATAACAGTCTTCAGGAACGCCCCCCAAAATAAGAATCCTAGACTCTATTACGCACATATAGCAGCCTCAGTTTGTTATCGAAGCCTTTCAAAAATGAAGAAAACAATCGTCTTTGACAGACTTACAGACTCAGCCTGGCCTTCGTTCTTGAGATGCTCTTTGTACTTGGTGTCCACGTAGCTCTCATAGCGTGGTTCCAGCTCCTTGGCTACCTTCTTAGCCTTGTTCCACTCTCCACCTTCCATCAAGATGTCGATGGCCTCCTTGATCATGTCAACACTGAGATACATCTCTGCAGCCTGTGTGCAAAGCAAGACAAGGAAATCAACCTACAGACATGACAGACTGCCTTGATTCTTCGTTCTTCTTCTTCTTAGCCTTGCTCGCCCAGGCCTTTGGGCAGCGTCGAGACAGCAGCCGCTATGAAAGTACTCCGGCTATGTCCGTCCTGGGCTTGATGTTTAGCTTGTGTTAGTGAATCTGGTAATGCAGCTTTCCTTTAGTTTAAAAACTCAAAAACACCCCTTCTGATGTTAGCTTACCTCCTTGTATTTCTGGTTGTCTGCTAGTCGTGGTCCTACAATACGTACAACGCTGAGCGCTTTGGATGTATCCAGGAATTTCTGTGATAACTCCGCAGCCTGGGGGGGGGGGTAAATCAAACAACAATTCCGATCAGTATGAGAACATCAATATTTTGGTGGGTGATTCCTATATGGACACTAGGATCTGACAATTAGTAGCAACAAATTATTTAGTCTGAGGGGCCACCAGTGCTTTTTACATTGAGCAAGCTTGCACAAAGACAGTTTGGGAAAGCATAAGGTCACTATCGGTCAACCAGTGTTTATTATAACACCTCTTCCTTTGACTCTATCTGTTGATTGGCCGAACGTGCGTCACGTGGTGTTGTGTATTTTTATTATCACACTGCACACCGACCAAAAGAACTATTAAATGGTACTATCCAACGACAACCTCGAACCTGGTGAAACGATCAAATAATACGTGCATTTGAAATACGATATGAGAACGAAGGCAGTGTGGTACCCCCCTCTTTCATTTTGTCAAGATTTCTCGTCAGATTTTATACAGTTGTTTGAAGACTGGTAAACGCACAGTTGTTTAATGAATATTACCACAAAATGGATGAAATTGAGGTGTTATAAAACAAATATTGACTGCTTTATCTCGTGACGTAGTAAAACTAGTCACTCTCGGTTATCCCCATAGCCGCCTATCTTCCCTCGGCTCCGCCTCGGGAAGATAGGCTGCGCCGGGGATCACCTCGAGTGACTAGTTTTACTACACCACTCGAAGCAGTCAATATTTGTATACTATTGGTCAACCAGTGCTTACTATCAGTCAACTAGTCTTTGTTGGTCAACAGTCTCAACTATCTATCAACCTGTCAGAACTATTGGTGAATCCGTCTTTACCTTTGTCCAGCAGGCCACCAGGACCTTATCATCATTGGTCTGTTGTGTGGTGACCTTCAGGTAACAATCCACGGCACGGTTGTACTCCCCAGATGCCTCCCATTCCTTGGCCTGACCAACTAGAGCATCTGCACCACTGTATATAAGACAAGCAAACCATAACGATGACAACCTAGCATTCAAGCACCAACTCGGGCACAGTGGCAAACCCAATGAATGTCAGTGTAATTGACAGTGAAATTATAGCATAACAATCATAAGACAGTTCTTATATAGTGCCGAGTGGTTAGTGCGTCGGACTCAAGCTCTGGTGGCTGAGTCATCGGAGTGTGGGTTCGAGTCCCGGTCGCGACACTTGTGTCCTTGAGCAAGGCACTTAACCATAAATGCTCCGTAAAAGTTGGGGAGGTAGAGTTTTCTGCTCTACCAGCTAGGTTTCTGATGGTTGATACCCAAGCCTACATCCGTACAGACTGTAAAGGGGGTAACTCTGTTTCAGCCACAGGAGAAGGTGGCAACGGCCCCTCGGAAAACAGCTGATTTGTAGCTGTTGTCCACACCTCGAGTGGCTTACTGGCTAACTTCCATAAAAAAATTTTTTTTAAAAGTGCATATTACCAAGAGGTCCCAATGCTTAAAAAAAGTAAACAATCAATGAAAATGTCCTACAATTAAACAATGTGTTTTGACCAGTATTTTGAATTGGTCAGTACTTTCAGCCAGTTTAACATGTGTTGGTAAGTCATTCCAGAGCTTCACAGCAGAAGCTTGAAAAAAAAGCGAGAAACATTTGTAGTTGCGATCACTGGGAGAGACAAGAGAAAGTTCTTCGGACGTTGGTTTCTAACTGGCTGATGCTGTTGGACTAAATACTGGAGCTAAACAGGGGCAACACCATGAAGACAGTTACAAGTTAACAAAATCTTGTAATCAGTACAAGCCCTAATCGGAAGCCAATGTAAATGAAATGTGATATGTGGCGTGTCGTGGCCGAGTGGTTAGTGCGTCGGACTCAAGCTCTGGTGGCTGAGTCATCGGAGTGTGGGTTCGAGTCCCGGTCATGACACTTGTGTCCTTGAGCAAGGCGCTTAACCATAATTGGTTTGGAAAATTTGGGGAGGTAGAGCTTTCTGCTTTACCAGCCAGGCTTCTGATGGATGATACCCAAGCCTACATCATTACCGACTGTAAAGGGGGTTATCCTGTTTCAGCCCCAGGAATAGGTGGCAATGGCCCCTGGGAGAACAGCTGATTTGTAGCCCACACCTCGAGTGGCTTACTGGCCTTGAGTGTCTGGCGAATACAATGAATAAAAAAATGAACCTTGGAGAGAGAAGGGCTGACTAGTCTCACCAATGCAGGGTTGCCAATTTAGATTTTTTTTTCAACTGGTCACTTTTGGTGGTTAAAAAAAGCCTAAACAATGAAGCCATCTGTCCTTTTTGAGTCGGTGAAAACGAAGTATTAAATGGCGTGTACTAGCTCTGTGCATGCTCAGCACTGGAATGTCCGTGTGACCTTTGATCCACGCTTGAAATTTTACCCCAAACATACAAAACTCACGTCACCCGTTTGCTGGCTAGGAAAATATTTGAGTGTGGACATGCCATCCGGCGCCAACTGGTAAAAGGAAATGGAACTTTTATATGTTGCGAACTGTTCCCAAATAATGAAGCAATGGAGAAATTGATTGAATAATGTAAGTACACGTTGCCTCTGCCTTTAACGGTTCCCTAATAAACCGATCCATTAAGCCCCGCCTACCTTAGCAACTGCCTAGCAACAACACATGGCGTGACTTTCTTGCCACGATCGCAGCTGTGGTTCGGTTGCGGCCCACACGTATCGGATACACACACAGACATAGTTTTTGTGAACGGTATTAGTTTCGTGGCCTTTTGAGCAGTGCATTGAGTCCAAAGAACAATGCAGACCAGGAACACTCTTAAACTACTTACACGACTGTACAAGGACCACTGCTGTGGGATTTGCACCACCAGAAATACGAGCAAACTAAAGCTAAACAAAAGTAAGTACAGTTGTGTGTACTGTTGTGTGTCAGAACAATGGCGGCGGTTTGTTTACTTTTCGTATGGATTTTTAACGTGTCGGACATTTGTCGGACTTTCAGTGGTGTTGTCAAGGCTATAATTGGTCAATACGTTAATAGGCGGGGCTTAATGGATCGGACTATTGGCTTATGCTATGCAAATGAAAGAAAGCATTGAATACCTTGAGCCCTTGTTGAGAACCTCTCTGTCATATTCATCTTGTAGTTGTTGCAGTTTGTGTGGTACATACTCCTTGCATACCCTCAATGCATCCTGCCACATGTTGGATTGCTGCACAAGACAACACACAAATCACGATTGTTTTCTCACCATGCAAAGTTTCAAATCATAAAAATCATGATATCAGTCCTTTTGTTGTTATTGTTTTTAATGCAAATTTGCCCCAAATAAGGCAAGAGGGAACTCTTGGTGAAAGGCTAAATAGAAGAAAATATAAGATGAAAAAACACTTAGGGGAGCTGAAGGTAGGAACTCATATTCCTCTTAAAACAGTCTAGATTGTAGGATGAAAACATGAACCCGGCAGGGAGTTCCAAAGATGCAGTTTGTGGGAAAGGGTTCTTTGTTGTACATCTCGGCATAGCCAATGTGTATGGGTGAGAACAGGCAGAAAACCTGGTTCAATGCTCAAACACCCCAGTAGGAGGAACCAAGTTAGATAGACTGGTGGAACATCTACCATGGATATATCTGTAAAACGACAAAGGCTGGCTACAGACCTACCATGAGAAAGAGGTTGTAAGAATGAGCCCAACCCTTCACCAACCAAACTGGACTTCATTCAATGTTTCCTCCTTAACAAAAACCCTTCCTATTGTGTAAAAGTAAGTAAAGTTTCTGTAAACTACTGCGATACCATTGAGTAAGAAAGGTGTATGAACTGCCCGATGATTCAATACAAGATTCATCGTATAAGGGCGTGAACAACCGTTGTTATTTAAATCACTTACTTTGTAATATTTGATAGCAAGTTCCGGTCGCTGGGCCCTCAGCAGGAACGCTTCACATCGTTGATATTCTTTCTGGTCAAAAGCGTACCTGGCCTGACCAATCAGGACGTCTGTTACGCTGTCAGGATCGTACTCTTCAGCTATACGCTGTGCTGAGTCCCAGTCCTGGTTGTGCACATACCTGCAGATCAAAGACAGCCAGTCGTTAATATTTCATTCCTTTCTATTTCAGTTTCATAATTGTACCAGACGTTTTCCCTAGAAAAAGGCACGTTGACGAATCAGCTACACCTAGGTGAATCGATGATACAGTAAAGCATGATATCTTAAAGGGGCCATGTAGTGGTTTTTTTTTTTCAAGTTTTAACAAAAAGATATGCCCATAATAACCTAGGCCCTATAATAGACCCTCTCCCATGAAATATGTAAATTGGACATCGCGCGTGCGCACTTACATTTTGGTTGGCAACATTTTGGGAAGAGTGCGCCCTTTTGCATGGGACTGATGGGCGCGTGACGTGTACGCGCTTTGTGCGTCTGCTTTGTGCACATTTCAATGGCGTTTGTCAACCAACAGGGTCTGTGCGCATGCGTGAATGCAATTAGCATATTTCACGGGAAAAGGACCATTGCAAGTTTGCTCAAAATTTACAGCAGTTATACATCAAAACATAAATAAAATCAGGGGCCAAACCTACGTCCCTAGAAAGGGGAAAATTGTGGTGTAGAAAGAGGCAAATGCTGTTGGCTGTGTGCAGCGATCGATACGTGTGGATGTTCTACATTTGCATGAATTATGTAACTTCAGGGGCTTAGTTTCTCTAGACACATGTCTTGCTTTTTTGGCTTTTGTTACGTAGACAACGGGCGTATTGTTGCAGTGAAACATACCACAGTGTAACGATCAGGAATGTTCATTGTCACTGCATTTGCATTGTCATAAGGTGCCTCGATCTACGTCACAAAAGGCCATATCGAAATGGAGAGTACAAGTTTCGAGCGATAAATTAAAAGTTCATAACTCGTACAAAACTTACAAAAACTTAAAAAGTAAGGCTTATTTTTGTACTAATACCAAACCATATATTAAGCTAGGAAAATGTAATGTGAAAAAAGTACCACTTCATGGCCCTTTAAAAGTTGCAACGTTGACTTACATGAGAACAGCTTCCTTGGGTTTGCTGGCTTTGATGAATTCAGCCTCTGCCTCAGGGTATTTCCCTTCATCTTCAAGGAACATAGCATGCTTCAAGTGAATATCTGGCATCTTGTTCTTCATGGCCGTTCGAGCGAGATCAAATGCAAAGTCAAATGCACTGTCAAAGAAAAGACAAATGGCAAAGGGAATTGATAATACATATTTCAGCATTTTCAGTGAGCAATCAATAATATTTCTGTTTTCTTAAGTTTCCCAGATTTCATAAAAAAAAAAACAGGCGATAAGAAATCCCGTAAAACAAAAGGTTTTAAACCAGGATAAAAAAACGATGGACAAAATCATAAATAGTATTTCCTGAAGACTGGTCATCATTCTTGACAGCAAAAACCAGAAAAAAAACTTAAAGAGAATCCCCTGAAACAGAGGGAGTTTTTTTTTATCTAAATTAAAATACAAACAAAAACTACGCCAGGTATTTGTCACCAGAAGCTAGATTAGCATGGAAAACTAGTTCTAACATCTCACTGCTCTGTTCCGAATTTATGATTGGGTTTTAGATGAGGTATGGCGCTGGTCGTACATATATCGACGCCAGGCACATCTTGACATACAATAAAGATTCAAGGTGTGAAAACTACAAAAGTTAAGCACTGTTTTACTTGGACAAATAAATGAAATTACTGAAATGGAAAATGTAATGATCTAAAATTGAAAAATGATTTGACCCATTTACTTTTAGCTATACTGTACTATCTACACGCATTTAAGGCACTACATAGGTCAACCCTACATACAAAACTTAATTAAGGCCCCTACAAGAAGATCAGGGCCCAATTTCATAGCCCTGCTTAACGGTAAGCAAATTTTCGTGCTAAGTATAGCAGAAAAATTTGCTTAAGCTTAAGCGTATTTCACAGGTAAGCACAAAATTAGGCAGCCAGCTGGCGCGTTCACCAAGGATTTGCATTGTTACGTCATTCATTTTCCTACAGTAAGCACCGGAAGGTTAGCATGCCTTTTCCTGTGCTTAGGGTTAGCAGCGCTATGAAATGGAAATCGCACAGTAAGCACAAAATCGGCTCTATGAAATTGGGCCCAGGTCTTAGATCTACTAGCAATCAATAAATGTTCCCCGAACTCGCTTGGCATGTTATGGGCCTTTTTCAATGTAGCATCAAGACTTTAGCATTCACCACCTGAAAACCTTGAACAAATGCACCACATCACTCTCTTCCAACAAAAACTGAAAACATACTTGTTCACGTTTGCATTCCTGACCATTTGATAACATTTCTGCTTTACGACCAGTGTCTTACAAATGCCATTATTGTTATCATCGTTTCAAAAATAGAATATTGGTGAATGTAGAATATTTATAACAAATCTGCTCTTCATGGGGATCGAGAGTTCATGTACTCACCAATTCTCAGTGGCGTAATCAATTGCCGACTCCAACAAACCAAACTTAGTAAGAAGCTTGACGGCTGAGTCTCCTCCCAGGCTCTTAGCCCATAGGTATGCCACCTGCTTGGCTGTGTTGGCAACACCATGGCTCTTGGCAACCTGAAAGAGACAAAATTGTTACCACAGCTCAAAAACAAGACTTTAATATCAAAGACATTTGTAAGATTATCACACGTGTACATAAACATTACTTGCTCACATTAATGTTGAAGATATACAAGAATAATCGTGGTACAGACTGCCGAGTTTTCTTTTCCTTCTGTGAGTACTCACATATTTTCATACTGCAAATACTCACGAAGTTTTACACTGCATGAACTGCATTCACAGAGTTAAATACCATGAACACTGTGGGTACTCACTGAGATTCCTACTGCCAGTACTCACTGAGTTTCCTAATTTGAGTACTTACTGACTTTCCTCAGTGTATTCATTGAGTTTCACACTACAAGGTACTCATGACGTTTCACACTTTGAGTATTCACTAAGATTCCTACTGCAAGTACTCACTGAGTTTCCCAATTTGAGTACTTACTGACTTTCCTCAGTGTATTCATTGAGTTTCACACTGCAAGGTACTCATGACGTTTCACACTTTGAGTACTCACTAAGATTCCTACTGTAAGTACTCACTGAATTTCCTAATTTGAGTACTTTGAGTACTTACTGACTCTCCTCAGTGTATTTCATCGAGTTTCACACTGCAAGGTACTCATGATGTTTCACACTTTGAGTACTCACTTAGATTCCTACTGCAAGTACTCACTGAGTTTTTCTAATTTGAATACTCAGTGACTTTCCACATTGTATTTATCAAGTTTCACACTGCAAGGTATTCATGAAGTTTCACAGTGTGATTACTCACCCTATATGCCTCGTCCCACAGATCCTGAGTTCTGTACATATTGATGGCAGCTTTCCAGTCTCTGGCCTCAATGTAGTGATGCTCAGCTTGGCGGAACGCTTGGTCTCCTTCCAATTCCTGCAACATATTCAACGAAATTCCTAATCATGATTCCGTAAAAACATCCAGGCCAAATAATATCTAGAGGGCACAGACATCTTAGCTGCCGAAATTTTGATCACGTCCCCCGTATGCCACAGCAATATGAGCCACCAAATCTTTATTTACCAACACAGGCCATTATCTTAACCAAGGCCACCGAGGCCATTGGCCTCAAGCCCTGTCGAGTTGGCCAGCATGCCCTTCAGAAAAATTGCACTGTCACTACCAGCTTGGCCAGCATGCCCTTGTGCAATTTCTCTGATTTGGCCAGCAAAGGCCTGCCCCCCCTTTTTTCTTAAGATCGAGGCCTGCCAACAAGGGGTAGACTACTGTGGCCTTCATCCCTTGGTTTTGTTACACTGATAAAAATCGAACAAACCAAAATTATTGCACCATACTACAGGTGTATTAAATATAAACGGGATAAAAAAAGAAGAACAAAACAAACATAATTATTATCAGAGCTGGAAGAAAAATTGCAATCAAAATACACACAAAAATACCCAGTTCAAAAGAAATGACTTTGATTTAAAAATGCTAATTTCTTGACTTTGACGGTAATTTGTACAAACATATTTCTATTGACTATTGGTATTGGTACTGTGAGCTTTCAGAATGAAAATGACCAAAAACAAACTTGTTGATGATAACCAGTCCTGTACTTTGTATTTCAGTCTTAAACATGTTATTTAAATTGCTATATATATTTGTGAATGTGAGTATTTTAAATTCCTGATCTTAGCTCTCACCTTAGCCAGATGTAGATGTGTATCCTGCAGTAAGTCGGGATGGTACTGTTTGACAAGACGGATCATGTGATCATACTGACGCTGCTTCTTGTACATGGTGATGGCTAGGTCTGGTTCATCAACAGTCAGGTACAATCTGGAATGATAAATGTATTAGTTCAACAACAACTGGGCAAGGTGGGAGTGTTTAGACAGACTCTGAGGTGGAGTTGGCTGCTCTAAGGCGTCTTGAGGTAAATTGAGATACATGCCTGGCCCAACCATCTGTGACTATGACAATGCAACATCTCCTCCAATCCCCTCTGTTGGAAGAACCCTGCACTGTTGCAGTATTACCCAGCATGCCTAGTATAAATACAAGATGCAAAGTGACCTCCAGCTAGCACTGGTTGGACACTGTTAGGACCCCACATGTAAGCATTTTCACAACTTCTCTACTGGGTTTGTTACACTAAATATACTTGAACATATGTATTTGTTGTGTTGCTGCTTATAATAAAAACAACTGGTTTTTATATAGCGCTTTATCTGCAGGCGTCTCAAAGCGCTTGTTTTATTTTTTTAAGACGGCTTTCTGAAGTTTTTAAATAATGAGACCCATTCATGTAGCAAGGTGTTTACAAGGTGCTGCCACGCATTGTGCAGCCACTGCCAGAAACACCGGGGCAAACCTCTTCTTGGAAATTAGCATAGGCTTCTTTTACATGCCTTACGCAATACACGTTGTCAAAAATCTACTGTAAGTTTAAGAAGGCTTTCCAGTCTCCCAGGAGGAGTTTAAGATGTGGTCTGTGGTCTTACCTTTCAGCCTCTCTGAATTTACCCTGACTCTCAAGCTGCTGAGCCTGGGTGACATACAGCACGGCTACGTCCTCCCCCTTCATGCAGGTTACTGCAAGCTATTCACACAAAAATCATTGACCACATTTAATGATATCACTCCACGGCAAATGCTCCTCCTAAATATATTTTCTTTTTTCCTACAGCTTTTATTTTTAATAATACAAAGAGATCCCCAGAATGCATCAATGGCTTCTTGTAATTCAATTGATGAAGAATGACCATGAGCAAGTTCGGGTGGTGACTAGACTTGACTTGATCGACTAGACTAACCAGAAACCATAGAGCACAGGGAGATTGACCATAGAGCACATAAGATTGACCATATCGAACCATGCACTGGAGCATGGTCGATCTTGTCCATTCGAGAGCTACGTCACTGTTTACGGTTAGTCTAGTCAAGTCTAATTGCCCACCAGAACTTGCTCCATGATGAAGAAGATGTGTCACACAAAAATAAAAAACAAACAAACAAACATATGCATAATAAAAAGCACTAAAATTTAAAGCCAATTATCTAATGTACATCATTTTAACTACAAAACTCCATTGGAATTAATTTTTTTGAGAACAAAATTCAATTCTTTTGACACAAGCTTGTCCCAATTTGCTGTTTGTCTTTTGAAAAACTGGATGCCCGATAGTGATAGTATTTTCCACACTAAGTTCTATGTGTACTTAAGTTTTGTAAAGGGTTTAAACAATGGATAACACTTTTGTCTTTACTGAAAAAAATCATCAGTTGTATGCACTCGCGCGGAGAGACCCATCTTTTAGTTATTTGCATTTAATCCCTTTACCTTGTGAGCAGCTTCCCATTTGCCAGCGCCAGTGTACATGTCTATGGCCTCTTTGGTCATCCCTGCCTGTACAAAGTATCGCTCCGCCATCTAAACATTCAAACCAACGAGGGAAACATTTACAACACCACAGGTAGGTAAACCGTTGGTAATGGCTATAAATTGTAACTGGTGAGAGAATTACGTGTCATGAGTTTTGTGTACATACAGGCGTCAAATTAACCCACGGCACCCACAGCAATTGCTGCAGTGCCCCTTTGCAAAGTTCCAATACAAGTTTTATTTTATTTTTTATTTTTTTTTATGGAAGTCGCCAGACACACAAGGCCAGTAAGCCACTCGAGGTGTGGGCTACAAATCAACCGTTTTTCCTGGGGCCGTTGCCATCTACTCCTGGGGCTGAAACAGGGTTACCCCATTTACAGTCTGTAGGGATGTAGGCTTGGGTATCATCCATCAGAAGCCTGGCTAAAGCTCTACCTCCCCAACTTTTACGGAGCATTTATGGTTAAGTGCCTTGCTCAAGGACACAAGTGTCGCGACCGGACTCGAACCCACACTCTGATGACTCAGCCACCAGAGCTTGAGTCCGACGCACTAACCACTTGGCCACGACACGCCACAAGTTTACATTTTCCTCATAGAAGTGCGCCTTACAAGGGGAAAATTGCCGTGCCTCCTCAAGAGCAAAGTCGTAGGCCTGTACATACATACCAGGCTTGTCTCCATTCCAGCAATCAAACTATTTAAAGTTGCATGGCTCAATTTGTTTGCGAAAGAATTTTCATTATTTTTTTAAATTGTTGTCTCTGATTGATAGATGATGCCTTTTCAAAGCAAAAAAAAAAACCATACAACAACTTTCGCATATGCCACAAACAATGCACAAAACACATGTAACATGCAAAATATTTGCACATATGGGTAATGTATGAGAGATGTTTTGATTTTGATTTTATTTTATTTTATTACACATCCAACAGCGCAAGCACCAATTACAGGATGGTGATTAGGAAACGAGAAGAAATGTTCAGTTTTAGAAGTGGGAGGAAAACCCCAAATGGGGGAAAACCCACGCAATCAGGTAGGGACTGAAAACCCAATCCACATGCCGGGCTCCGGTCTGGGATTCGAACCGGGGTCCACAGAGGTGAAAGGCAGGGAAAGAAACCACTGAGCCAACCTGAGATGCAGACCAACTTACCTCAAAGTTACGAACGGTTGCATAATGCTTAGCAATCTTAGGGTAGTATTTCGCACCAGTAGATGGCTCTTGAATTTCAATGATCTGTATGGCTTTGTGCCATTGGTGGGAATTAATGGCGGACTCAATGGCCTTCTGAGAGCAACTGTACATGGAAGAGGAGACGAAAGTCAATAGAAGATACTCCCATCATATAAATTGGATTTTGATCCAAACTCAACACCGCTTATTCCAGATACCTTAAAGGCACTATTCAGGATTGGTAAGGATGAAAAAATGTTATTGTTTAGTTTCAGTCTGAAAGCTTACTGTTTATAAAGTTAATACTAGAACCAATTTTTCTATGAAATATTTCCCTATGAAATGCTGGCATATTTTAGAAAACTGTATCTGAAAACCTGAAAAAATGCAACAGCTGATTACGGTTGTCACAATCGAAATTAAGGACAATGTGTTTACAATGCTAAAAAGTGTGCACAGTTTTTTTACTTTCCTGACTCAGATGACGGATTGAGCCCAAATTTTCATAGGTTTGTTTCGTTTGTTGAATCAGGCAAAGTAAGAACACTGCACTATTCCTGTATTTCTTTAAGAAGGAAATGACGACAATCCTGTTCAGAAGTCTGATGTAGTTCCACTGTGAGCCATGTCCACTTCACACAGACTGGCTTCACATTACCAAGAAGCCACCCATAAGAAATGCTCAGTCATTAAACCGCTCAGTCATTACACACTAAATCACCCAAAGAAGAGGTTACTACATTGTTGTCAATCGTAAACTAGTTTCCTCTCAACTAAACTTTATTGATTGATACATCAATCTACTTCTGAGACACTAATATCTCTGGCCGTTATAGCCCAAGCTCAACATTGGTAAGAAAGAAAAACATAAATGTTCACAAATTTACATACACCTTTCATGGTATAAAGATAATGATGGTAGATAACTTTCCTTGAAATACAAATATTTCTACCTGAAGTGTTATTGTTTTTAAATAATAAATAAAATAAGATCCAAAATCAATTTTCGTCTCATGTGAGATGAAACCTCTGCCTAAGAATGTGTACAAGAATGTTGAATGCATTTTTACCAGTTTTTCACAAAAAAAACACAAAATGAGCTGAAATGTTCACAGGCTTGTTCTATTACATATATCTTGACTTGTGCAAATAATGGATGCATTTACAGACACTTGTCCAATGTTGAGCTGGGGCTTTAATGCAATACTTATATCAATCGACACAATGTCGCTGAAAAAAAAAACCCAGCCTCCAGACGCAAAACATCTTTCCGTTAGATATAAAATAACTTTGCCAACGCAATAAATGCAAGACCCTTATCAATCAATCAACCAATCGATATTTCCCCATGCATGTATTTCACCCAACCTCCAAGTAGTGACTGATGGCAGCATCAATCTATTTCTTACATACATAACAACTTTGCCCATTGCAATCAAAGCAAGACCTACATCAATCAATCGTTAGTTCTGAACTTACCCAGCCTCTATGTAGTGATTGATGGCAGCATCCATCTGCTTCTGAGAAACCAAATAATCTCCCCACTCCTCCTCAAGGCGCACAACTTCACTTGGGTAAGAGAGACGTGCAAGCTCCACCGCTAAAAACAATTCATATTTTTAAATTTTAATAACTCTTCAAAAACTTTTAAAACTCCTCACCAGCAACACTAATTTTGACTAAACATGGAAGAAACTTAACCCTTCTTATCCAAATTCAGAGAAACTCCCCAAACACCACACACTTACCTCGTCTGAAAGACTTTCCCCTTCGATAACACTCCATGGCTCTTTGTTCATCTCTGGTTTTCTCAAACAAGTCACCAGCCTTAACAACAAATAATAATACAGATGAGAAAGGAACAAAAGAGAGAACTACATGCAGGTTATTTTCACAGACGCAATGATTTTAAATGGACAGATACAACAATATTTAATTCAGTTTAAAGATACATTCAACACACTTGTATAAAACTCCTTTTGAAACTGCTTTCCTCTCCTTTAATGGTTTTCCCAGTTATTCAGATTTTCAGTTATTAAAGATTAGGAGGTAATTGCCTCAATGCCTCGGAACCCAATAAAATGTTCCAGTACAAATTGCTTTTTTTTTCTTCTTTTTTTATGCAAGTCGCCAGACACACAAGGCCAGTAAGCCACTCGAGGTGTGGACATCAGCTACAAATCAACTGTTTTTTCCAGGGGTCGTTGCCACCTACTCCTGGGGCTGAAACAGGGTTACCCCTTTTACAGTCCGTAAGGATGTCGGGTTAGGTATCATCCATCAGAAGCCTGGCTGGTAGAGCAGAAGGCTCTACCTTCCCAACTTTTACGGAGCAATTATGGTTAAGTGCCTTGCTCAAGGACACAAGTGTCATGACCGGGACTCGAACCCACACTCTGATGACTCAGCCACCAGAGCTTGAGTCCAACGCACTAACCACGACATGCCACGACGTGCCACTTTTACTAGAAAAATACTGCCTTCCCCTCACAAGAATGAAGTATAAGGCCTGGGCTCAATGTCACAAAGCTAAACTCGATCTTAAATTGTGTACCAACCTTAATTGGTAGGCAAAGTGTGATGTCACAATACAACTAACTATTGTGGTATTTCAAATCCATTTTTAGATAATTTTAGTGCTTTTTGAAATTGAGCCCTGGATTCTTATTTTCATTCCTTATACTTAATTTATTAATGTGAACACTTCAACAGCATTATTGATTTTAATACAATTAAGATATAAAAAAAAAAAATATGTAGAGGAAATGGTGAAGTAGAGGTATGTTTTTTTACAAACGAAGGTACAAATTGAATATAGACCAAATATCTCGAGACATGGATTTGAAGAAAATATCTTTACATAACAATAAAATATATATAATAGAGACCAACCTCTAAAAGTTAAGGTCACACACAAACACAAAAGTACTCAAAATAGATCAAAACTACTTTTTGCCTCTTTCCATATGTTAAAATTCAATATCATTGTGTTTATAATCTTATGACTATTTCAAATGAACTCAGCCACTCACCCGCTCATAAAACTCCCCCTTGATGAGTGCAGCAGCAATCCTCTGAATCAGATCTCGATTCTCCATCAGATCTCCATGACTGGTAGCCAGTCTAGCTGCTCTCGCAGGCATACCAGCCTTCATGTACAGATTAATAGCAGCGTGATGGTCACCCTCGTTCTCCTTCATCTCCCCAGCTTTCTCCTCTTGGCTGGTATCCATCAACCACTGGTAGTAGTTACGACGGAGACTCTCAAGCTCTGGGTGACCCTGGGGTTAACAGAACAAGAGTAACAACGAGGAAAACACTATTAAGCCTATTCTGCTTCGCCGGCCAGGCATAATAGTATATAGCACTTAATTTTTACCACACAGGTGTCTCAATGCATTCATTCTTTTTTTCAACAGGTATGTAGAGCTGAGTTTGAAATACGTTGTACGAGACACCTTAGTAGCACCTGCTTGTAAGGGATTTTACAAGGTGATGGGGCGCAATCTGCAGTCGACCCTGCCAGAAACACCGAGGCAAACCCCCTTCTCTTAACGTTAAAGAAAAAGTGTACTGGGTTCTTTTATGTGCATTATACAACACTACAGCACTATGTCTCATCCAGGCCCAGTTTCACGGCACTGCTTTCAGTGGATGTCTGCGATTACGCCCTGCCATGGCCCATAGGAGTAGACACTTCACAGGGCGCCGTAAGCATAGAATTATTTGGTAACCTCAACACTAAATGACGTCAGTAAGGTTATGGGGTAAGTTACCATGGATAGGGGCACCAACCAAACCGTGTTTACGTAAATAACAAAGTAGTGTTAGTAACACTTACCGTGTTTATTACAACTGAAACATATTCCGTATGACAAATTTATCGATACGTAATTACAGATAATTTGTATAAAACATGAAATCTTAAATCGAAAAATGGAATCCGCAATGACCGATCTCGAATCCGTAATGTCGATTTTGTAATAAACCGTAAAAACGAAATTTGCATCTATGACGAATCTTGACTCGGCAATAGTAAGCGTTATTTTGAATCCGTAAATACGACTCTTCTGCCGTAAATAAACAACAACCTGGAACCGTGGTTTAAAACCGGTGACGAACTGCGTATCTGAAATAACCGATCCATTAAGCCCCGCCTACATCAGCAACTGCCTAGCAACAGCACATGGCGTGACTTTCTTGCCACGATCGCAGCGGTGGTTCGGTTGATACACACAGAGACATGGTTTTTGTGAACGATATAGATTTAGTTTTGTGGCATTTTGAGCAGTGCATTGAGTCCAAAGAACAATGCAGACAGGAACAATGTTAAACCACTTGTACACGACTGTACAAGGACCACTGCTGTGGGACTTGCACCACCAGAAATACGAGCAAATTAAAGCCAAACAAAAGTAAGTACAGTTGTGTGTCAGAACAATGGCGGCGGTTTGTTTACTTTTCTAATGGATTTTTAACGTGTCGAACATTTGTCGGACTTTCAGTGGTGCTGTCAAGGCTATGATTGGTCCATACGTTAGTAGGCGGGGCTTAATGGATTGGTCTATTGAGCCCTGACATGCCTGAAGGACAAGGCATAACTTGTACGACCTTCTTCTATTGACATGATAACAGCAGAGACTAGACCTACATGTATTATTGATTGGGTACATAAAAACACACCAGAAAACAATGGCTTAAAATAAGGAAAAGAAAAATGGAACAGAACTGGTTAAATTGTCTGTCTTCTGATAAAGATGATGAAGTTTAATTATCTTGTACCTTTGCTTCAGCCACGGCTATAGCCTCATCCCATTTATGCAGCTCTTGGTACATCTCCATGGCCTCGTCAATGGCATTCTAAAAATATTAAAAAAAACAGAATTTAAAACTTTGAAACCTGGCGAGGTTTACAGAAGCATGCATGATAATCTGTCAGTTTTCACAAAGAGACTGGACACTTAAAAATCACCTGACCTTGCTGAACATTTTTGGCTTACACAGACAGTGCAGCAGCTTGGCATTAACCACGTAAGAAGAGAATGTTGACCATAAGCGTAGAACTCTGCGTTAAGAGCCATGAAATTTGGCCATGATTTCATCCTGTACTGCCTCCAAAGTTATAATAGAGTTATGCCCTCAACCCTAACACACACACAGTCCTTTGTGTCATACACTGTGTGGACATTCATTTGTCATCATGCAGTTAAGAACAAAGAAATCTTTAAAACCACCTCCATTTCTATCAGAGTGTGTTTTGAGAGCTGGTTTTTGGACACCCGATCCCTTTAATATAATACTCGGTTTTGAGCTATTCCATGCTGTACAGAAAATGCTTGTTTTTTTGAGTAAAATGAGAATATTTAATTCGTGAAAACACTGTGCGGATGCGTGTAAGTCAACACAGTGTTTGAAGTTCCTATACCTGTAGACAGTGCCGACATCTTTTGTTATCAGGTTCACACATCGTATAAACCAGTAGTGCTTAAACACACACACACACAAGTGTGTATTTACCTCCAATCGGGGACCTCCTATTGTCCCTCTTTTGTTTGTACTTTAACTTTTTAGCAACAGCTCCCATTGGTTTTGAACACGATTTCCAACTGGGGACCTTTTCCAATCGGGGACCCTATTGTCCTCTTTTGTTATAAGTCCCCGGTTTGAATGCCTAAACAAACTCACACACACAAGTGTGTATTTACCTCCAATCAGGGACCTCCTATTGTCCCTCTTTTGTTTGTACCTTAACTTTTTAGCAACAGCTCCCATTGGTTTTGAACACGATTTCCAACTGGGGACCTTTTCCAATCGGGGACCCTATTGTCCTCTTTTGTTATAAGTCCCCGGTTTGAATGCCTAAACAAACTCACACACACCCACACAGCCCCCCCCCCCCCCCCAGGCCACCCATCCCCGGATTTTTGGGCAGACATTCTATAAAACGTCTGGCCCTGAAAAAAATATATATATTCAAAATGCAGAAAATTGAAACATTCCGTCAGACGTAAACACATCCATACAGGGATTTCATAAACAAGAAAATCAATTGATTTATTTATTTTTCTGAAAAGGAAGCACTATTGCTTTTAACTGTTGTGTATTCATCTCAAAGTGGCGTATATTTTTTTCGGGAGGGGGGGGGGGGGTTGCCAGAGCAAAAGTAGGCTCTAAGAACAACTTCTAACAGAGAAGGAAAATGATTTTAGGAATGTCGTCATTTTTGTAACTACAAGATAACCACAGAATATCTATAAAGAGTGTGTAATGTAGGTCGGTGTGAGTCGACGTAAGCAATTACCTGTTCCAGATAGACAGACTCTGCTTCTTTGAAGTCCTTGTTCAACACGGCCAGCTTGGCTCTTACAGTGTAGTGACTGGTGCCATCACCACCCTGAAACAGACGCAGAGAAATTTGTCAACTACCAGCCCTCACCGCGTCACTATATTACTGTAATCCAACCCTTGCGGAGAATTTTGACTAGAGAGTCACTGAAATAATGAAGGAGACATACATGCATGTGAAGCTGTCTCCTTAAATCCTTCCACGGATTCCTAGGTACAACTTTGATTGCTTACAAAACCCATCATAAATATAGTATGTTATTTTATCTTTTTTTTAGATTTTCATGCAATGTATCTCCTCAATTATTCAGTCAAACAAAATATGGATTGGAGAAGGAATTACAACAAAAAAAATCCTAGTCACCTTTAATTTATTTTACTTAGGGAATGGAAGAAAAGTGAAAACCAGCCATGGCCTGGCTTTACATAGCACTGGTTCAATCACTCGTTAACTGCAAAGCAAACTGTCATGTCCCAATACAGCTCACTACGATGACAGTGAAGTCTGAGGCAAATCAATTCACAAATTTTCAGATGAGTTTTGTGGAGAATTTGTACAGTTGGTTAATTTTGGTTCGTAACATAACAAATCTGTAAACCAGTCAGCTCACAGTCTATACACGTAAACTTTTGGCTGGTAACCGAACAAAACATCCTATTGTATTATTCTGCATAGCACGTCAATTGAATAAGACGGAATGGGTATGTGACTTTTGAAGATAATCTTGCTTACTATTTCCTGCACCATCTCAGCAGCCATCTTGTTCACATTGCGTAAATATCTGGCTTTGGCCACATCGCCGAGGGCAGCATAGCAGCGCTCAGCAATGTGAAGCTGCTTGGCCTCCAGGGAAAGACGACTCAGGGTCTTCCACATCGCTTCTGTCTCGTTGGTCATTTCTAAAGTTTCAAGGAAGGCAACAGCCCTGAAGATGAAGATTTAGATTTAAGATTTTAATTATCGTGTTTTTAACATTTCACATTTTTGGGTCAGGCTTTTTCCTCATGGAGGTTGAGGTTTCAAGGTATATTTCCTAGACTTGTTTACCTTGTGAAGTCTCCATCATCGATAGCGGTACCAAACTCAATGAGTCCCTCATCCAAAGTGTAGGAAATGGTTGCCACACCTTCATTCACGATCACATCGGTCTTACCATTCGCTCTCTCCAGATCAACAATGTCTCCCTGCGATTTTCCAAATCATTGAGAATTTTAGTCTACAATCTTTGAAGAGTTTTAAAGAACTACTCTAACTACATAAAAGAAAAACACCACCCAAAAAATTGAGCCACCGATTTGAAACAAACAGTTGACATCAAATTGTAACTGACAGATTGGTATCAATATATAACATACAGTTGGCATTCGTTTGTGAGAAAATAAATTGTATAATTTCAGTAACCAGTAGCTACCGGATGAGGTGTATACACACAAATGCTTTCCCTGTCTGGAAACAGAAGTGATGTAAAGACGCCATTGTGTAAATCCGGAATAATAGTCAACCCGGACATTCCATTGCTTAGAGTGCACAGATAACGCAGATGTCGTCTGACGCTTCAATTCAACGACACAAAGACAAAACATGGTAACAAATATTGTGCCGTTTTCTGGCTATTGAGAGGTGGTTTTTATGTAATACCTGATTCCAGACGTTTGTCCTTTTGTTCAAAGAGGCTTCCATCATTGTTTATTAATTGTATTTCAGCTCAATGGAGGTAAGTCAGAGTGAACCGGGAATCACCGGGCTTACACTGGCTTAGTACCAAACCTATGCCGTAGGTAACGGCCGATGTTTTGGAATTCATGGCGGGGCTTAATGGATCGGTCTATTTGCAGAGGTGCCCTTTATCACAAAAAAAGTGCCTTGCCCTTCAAAGAACAAAGCAACAAACATGTCAGGTCTGCAATAACACCTCACCTTGATATTGAACATGGTGCATCGTTCAGGATGGTCAATATTGTACCATACACACAGGCTGCCTCTATTCTGTGCAACTACAACATCACTCTGAGGTACCCATTGAATGTAGCTTGAATAGTTAAGAATAGTGGTCTTGGTCTGACTGTCAATGTCAAACAGGTGCAGCTGGGATCATGAAAACACAAAACATATGTTATGCACAAAAATGAATACATACAAATCTCCACAGGACAAGTAGAATCGAACAGAACTTTCTCTGGACCAACTTTGTTTTTCACAAGACCATCACCCTCTTTCCTTCTTTGTGTTTATAGAACCTGGACAAGTTTGATAAGGTTTTAAGTTCACTTCAGACATGAAATTTGAACCTATTAAAAGCTTGTATAACCAACAACTTGGTTTTGGACTGATGGATCATGACTCCAAATATAAGCAGATGGCAGCCATTTTGGAAACTGGCTGCCATTTTGGTACCTGGACAAGTTTGATAAGGTTCTTAGTTCACTTCAGACGGGAAATTTGAAACACATTAATGGTTTGTATTACCAAAAACTTGGTTTTGTACTGATGGATTACTCCAAATATTAGCGGGTGGCGGCCATTTTGAGTCTGCAGACATTATGAAGTGTTGAACAACTTTAAAGAACAAAGTATATTATTTCAAAATATTGATTCTTTAGAACCATGGCTGTTATAATTTGAATCTTTGCAATATGTGAAAGTTTGATATATAAAGTTCTTTATATTCGTTAATGAACTGATTTGACCTTGCTTCCTGTCCAAACAGGAAATTCCAATATTCAAGCTCTATTTAATGGGTTTTATGTTCACATTTATTTGATTTAACACTTAATACATCCAATAGCTATTTCAATTATAATGCTTTAACCTTACTCACCCTGAGTCTCTTGTCCCGGAAGAGCAGTTTGCGTCCGGTCTCGTTCAGCTCCAGCCAGTCGATCTTGGAATCGTGGGTCAGCGTGGCCACATTAAACCCCATGATGAGATCGACTACAGCTATAGTCTTCAGGTCCACTAGGTAGGCCATCTTCTTATTGTCCTCAATGCCTAGCTGCTTGCGCTCATTCAGACGGACACTGCCATGATGAGAACAAACAAAAGAAGGGGTTGACTTCAAAGGCGAATTGTAAAAATTGAAAATGTATTCATCAATATTTATTATGCAAGAAAACAATTACAAAAAAATTAACATCTATTATAATGGTCACGGTACCCGCTGCTTACAGGATTTGAACTGCCTCAAGCTGCCGGGCAATCTCGGTATTCTAGTTGGTAAGAATATCTGCTCTAGAATGATGTGGGTTGTGGGTTCGAATCCCACCCGAAGATTATGACGTGGATTTTTTTCACTGGACTCAGGGAAACTACTGAGTATACAGTGCTTAACACACATCGGTGTATGGGTAAAAACACAAATAATAACAAATACATTGATCCATACAGCCTCTGCATAAGGCACTTTAGCAATCCAAACCGTAAAGTGCAGACCTTTATATGCCATTAATAAATACCTAGGACAGTTTGTGGATTCTGATTGGTCAAAACGTGATCACGTGGGGGTGTATTAACGGCGATATAAAGACCGGCTAACAAAACAAGAAAGTATCGCCGAGAAAGAAAAGTTACAAAATGGACGATTTTAGCCGTTTATTTCGTTAAAAAGGTATTTATTAATGGGAATAACAGTGCGAGGACCCGGTCTTCACTGCTTGGTAATGACCTTGGGTGGTGGCTGGCCGCTGTTAACGACCGCGCCTCCGGCTTGGTCGTTAACAGCGGCCAGCCACCACCCCGGTCATTACCAAGCAGTGAAGACCGGGTCCTCGCACTGTTATTCCCTAATTGCAAAACGTAAACAACCTGTCGCCATTAGGAAAGCTGTATTGCACATTTTCGTGTATGGCCTAGGGTCACAAGTCTCTACCAACGCAAGTGTCGTTGCCCTGAAGTCACTATGATGGGCAGGGCTTTATTGACTGGTCCATTGAACGCCACTTTACTATCTTATTTAATTAGTTGTTGGGGGGTGGGTAACTATGAACAACTTTACCAACAGCACTAATGGGATGCATAATCTACAAACTGATTTGACCCGGCAGAGATATGCTCACTTTTGTGAATATTTTGTATGATTTTATCCGTCGTCCTGAGGCCTGCATACTGCTTTGTTGTTTTCAGTGATGCATTTGGGCTGATGAACAGGTGTTGCACTGGTCAAGTTGCTTTGATACAGCCAGTGGTATAACAAGACATTTTCATTTGGGGAGGGGGAGGGATCATACATTACTCAGAGAAACCATTTGCAAGAAGTAAATTATATTAGTTGATGTACTGAATCATTATAATATTGCTTTTTCCAATCTTACCATAGGTATATTCATAGCTTATTTTTCTTGGATCTCGGAGAGGAACGGCTAGGCTTCAGAGCGGGTGCAGGGGGGGGGGGGGCTCATGCCTTTCCCCCACCCCACACTCCTCCCCCTTTTGTTACAACACTGGATATACCTATAAGATGCCGACAATTACGGTCAAGTAAGAACCAAGCTAGAAGCTCCTCCAAACTCTTACCTGATGAGATGTGGATTCATAAACTCAGTACGTACACATCCTAAGATCTCATTGCTTCCATACTCCACCAGACTCAACTCACCAGCATTGAATATCATACAAACCTGAAAAACAAGCAATATCAATCAAGCACTCACAGGAGCAATCAATATACCGTTCCGGCCTGTCAATCAAACAACGCGCATTGACCAATTGGATCACGCCTTTTGGTCATGTGACCACGGTCAAACTCGGTCACACGTGCAGAGTAAATGCACACAAAGTAAGGTGTGTGGGCGGGGCTTGTTGCTGAAGCCGGAACGGTTTATTGTGTACTCATAGTCCCCTTGCACACACGTCACACACGGTGACTGTGCCATGCTGACCATCTTGGGAGTCAATAGGTAAGCGCGTAAAGGCCGCGTTGCCTAAACTTCGCACCACACTGTGTAACACACAGGAACATAGACTCCCAAAACGGCGCAAGCAAGATTATCGTGATAATGACATCAATTTATAGTTCTTTCATCTGTAAATTCAACTAACAGTGATACCAGTCAGGTTTTTGTCCAGAGCCTGAAAATCCTGCATAGACACCCTCATTCTACATGAAAAAAGCCTGAACTCAGTCTGTAATTTAAAAAAAAAAAAACCTGAATTCAGGTTATTGCCTGAAAACTGACATCCCTGAACTAAGTTAGGGACCATTGCATACAAGCCTTGTTTTTTAATGGATCCCTCCGCAGTATCATTTATGGCATATCCAATAGTATAGACTTCATTTACTTATTCATTGCTTCCTGTTACTGTTTTCTTTTTTTTATACTGTGAAAATAAATAAAACTAAACCTCAACCTAAACCTATTGTACACAGCTCAATGGAAGAAAACATTAAATGTTCTAAATGTTCTATTTTTTAAAATGTCACTTTTTTTTCAAGGGAAATTTGTATAACTAATGTATCTGGAGCTATAAAAATTGAAAATGGATTTCATAAAATATGTTAAACTGTTTCCAATAAGTAGTAATATGGTAGTTGCTATTGATGATCACAGACCTCACAGAATGTGGTTGGGTTTTAAGTTTGTATTGTGATGCAAATCATTTTAGGTAAGTCAGTGGGGCATTGCCAAACTTGCATCCCAGCCTAATGTTACACTTTGCATCACATGGAAATACATTACTCTTTAGGTCCACATTCATGAGGCTTGTTCTATGTAACGAAACATTATTATCTTGAATGTTTTTTTGGTATAGTACATGTATCTGGTTAAACTTAAACATAATGGAATGATGGAGAAGCTCTGCATTGTGAAACAACATTGCTTTACATTTTCATTCTCGAAGAAGAACTTTTCATTTCCTCCAGTGTTCTGCCACGGAACCTCACTGAGTTTATTGGAGGACAGGTCACCCAGGAGTATGGTATCAGTGGTGTGCGCCACCAGGTAACGATCTTTGCCAAGAATGCGAACTTCATCCACCTAGTTGAACAAACAAATTTCAAACGTTATCGAGAAAAAAGTTATCTGCGACACGATTTCACAAAGAGATAAGATTCATCGCAAGTTGAGTTTTCAAGATCACCAAAGTGATTTGTATTGTGACATCAATGTGCAATCAAACAGTTCCACTCCACTGAACAATTTCAGCTTAGCGAAAGGTAGCAGCATACCAGTCACAGATGGTACATGTGACATGGTATTTTGACTGGTACCCTTATTCTTTGTACTTGTTTGTGCTTAGCTACTTTGCATGCCTAAGCAGCTCTTTGAACTTGGTCCCTGTGCCTGCCCGACAAAATTATACTTACCAAAATAAGGTAACCAACCAAAATACCATTTGATATGTACCATATGTGACTGGTATCCTGCTCATTTTTGCTAAGAAAAACATTTTAAGCAAACGTTTCTACCTGAGCAGCTCAATGAAATTTGGTCCTTTTATGAAGTAGCTGTTCAGGCCTGATTGCTTCTTTCTTGAAATGGCAAGGGCACCAAGGCATTTTCTCAGTGATAAAGGGCACCTCTATGAGGAAATTGTAAATTTCTATTGGAACATTTCAAGGGCACCAAGGCAATGACCAGGGGCAACGGAGGCAATTGCCTCCATTGCCTTCGTGAAGTATCAGGGCTGGCTGTTAAAACAAAGCCAACCTATCATTCAGTACTCACCTCATATCCATAGTGTGATTTGAGCACAACACGAGTTCCAGATGATAGATTCTTCACGATAACCTGAGAGAGGCCCACATAAGTCATCTCAAACTTGTTCTTGTAGATGGCTCGACGGAGGCAGCAATCAAACAGTTCCACTCCACCGCACAGAGTCCCCTTCGCAAAAACAGACCATTCAAGATATCAACTTTCTTGCTGCAAACCTTCACATCTAAGTCATTCTGTTTGCTTGGCCCAAGTATTATTGTGAACAGCCATCATCAAGGCTGTCTTTGCGCTTTCCCTTAGCCCAAAGTTATCCACGCACGTAGTCCATTAGGACAATACGCAGTCGCACACACACACACACAGTCCACGCAGAGAGTCCATGAGGACAACAGCCTTGATGCTTTTGTAAATGAAAGCTTATGTGTTTCTTTATTTTCCAATTGGATTTCCAACGGATTTTTGTATGCAAGATGCGGGCGGTTCATTTTATTTGACGGCCAATCACAGGCTCGTAGCTTTGACCACAGAGCAAGGACTTTGACCTCTAGAGTAACTTCATGTACATGTGGTGGTGAATCTCACAGTGTGTATGTACTACTACACTATGCACTATAGGCTGGTTGTTTTGTGAACAAAATGGCATTTCTTGAGAAACGATGGATCATAGAGCAAGGAACAGACCCTGCTCCATGCTCTATGGTTGGATCACAGTTGGTTCAAGAAATAATAAACGGTAGTCTAATCTGCTGACAAGCTACAAATCAACGATATTTGTTCTGAGCAGAGACTTTCAATGCTGTCCTTGGAAAAGCACACAATTATATACACTTGAATACAGTTAAATGACAATATGCATGGAGGGAATCATTCAAGGGCATGACACATTTGTACTTTTGCCTACTGATATAGTAAATCCACTATTTGTTCAGGCAGCCCCGTAAGTTATAGTATCTTTCTGAACACGTGCAGAATTTGTAAGCAACAGGCTGTGATTGACGTTGGAGTGAGGAGTCGTTGGGCCAACAAAGAACCAATGAAAATACTTTTTTTAACTGACATTGGTTTAATGAGCTCTGCCTTGTATTTTGGTAAGTACAAAAGCATCAAGGCGCAACAACGAATAGTCATACACACAGTGTGTACGGTGTACTTTTGTATGTGTGTATGTACATGTACTGCATAAGGGCTGCACAACGTGTGCTGGAGTTTGGGGCACAGCCATGACAGCATACTCAATGGGGTATAGACATAACAAAATATGGTCAATGCGACTAAACCGTTCTGTCCTGCTGCCGCGCCTTGATCAAGTCTATATTGTGAAGAATTTGGCATGACAATCTGATGTTAGGCATTTATCGGGGACACTTTTATACCCATTTTATCAAAGCACCTTACACTATTACTAACCCTACTCAGTCGGCCTTAAAAATTCATGACAACATCTCAACTCCTTTGGAGTATGCAGCATCGGCAGCCGAATGGGAGCACAGATTGCTGATCAATCACATCAACGATCTCTTCCCTCACAGGTACCCATTTAAGGTGATGCGAAGCAATTCTACTCAGTGTCTTTCCCATAGGACACAAGTGTCACAAACCATTTGTAACCATTCAACTACATGGGTTGAGTATGGAGGCACAACTATGCACAGAACTATGTGCCTATCAAGTGTAATTTTTAGATGTACATGTGTGGACCGTATGACATCATTTAGAGAGTTTAGTTAGTAGAAAGGCTCTTTCACGGGAAACAGCTTCAACACACATTTGATGCTGCATTTGACCTCAAAGATGGCAACGAACGCATAAGGTTTATTTACTACATGATACCATATTGCAGGCTGGAATAGTTTATGTATTCTTCAAAACCACATTGGATGATATTGAATGGTCTGACAGTAGAAGGGTAAAAGATGAAACTAAAGATTGCGTTAACAGAGCATCTAAGGTTCTTTCTAATGAGTTGCAGTGGTTCTAAAATAATCAGTTTGTTTCGATTGTTTCCAGGGGTAATAAAAAGATGTTACCACAAAACTTTGTTTCTAGAAGGATATGCAGACTCAAAGAAACAAAACCTTGTGGGTGGAATGGTTTGATTCCTGGCTAGGGCCACATGCGAGTAGAGTTGTGGGTTGGTTCTCTTTTGTGCCTTTTTTTTTTAAGTTTTTTTTTTATGGAAGTCGCCAGACACACAAGGCCAGTAAGCCACTCGAGGTATGGGCTACAAATCAACTGTTTTTCCAGGGGCCGTTGCCACCCACTCCTGGGGCTGAAACAGAGTTACCCCCTTTACAGTCCGTACGGATGTAGGCTTGGGTATCATCCATCAGAAGCCTGAATGGTAGAGCAGAAGGCTCTACCTCCCCAACTTTTACGGAGCAATTATGGTTAAGTGCCTTGCTCAAGGACACAAGTGTCATGACCGGAACTCGAACCCACACTCCGATGACTCAGCCACCAGAGCTTGAGTCCGACGCACTAACCACGACACGCCACAAAAGGGTTTTTCTCCCGGCCCTCCAGGTTTCCTCCCTCTGGAAAGATCCATCTCTGGCTCTGCTCCGTGGTCATTGATGTGGCCGGCTGCCAAAGGCCCCTTGCATGCCAGCAACTTGAACATGTTTTAGCCACATCCTTCACAATTCAGCTTCTCAGCTACGACTAAGGATAATTAGCCTTCCAAATCATTATTATTATTCTATTACTCACGGCTACAAGACGGGAGCCATCTTTCTTCCAAGCCAAGGCTGTGATTGTATACAGGTTCTTAATTTCCTTCATCTTAGCCTCTTCCCAGATGCCACGACGAGGGGCCCAGTTGAACACCCTCAACCTAAAAAGGTGAAAAATTTCAGTAATGTAGCAACTTCTACGGTCCTATGTGCACATTAACAAAGGAAATGCCTACACTGCAAATCTAAATTGGTTACAGTTTACAAGGTGCTGTGGCGCAATCTGCAGCCGATCAAACCAGGAACACCGGGGCAAACCCTATCTCTTTGCGATAAGTGCACTGCATTCTTTTACGTGCATTACACAACACACGGAACCTACAGCTTAACGTCCCATCCGAAGGACGAAGTAATAATGGTTAAGTGTCTTGCTTAAGGACACAAGTGTCATGACCGGGACTCTTGAACCCGAACCTACACTCTCCTGATCAGAAACACCAGAGCTTGAGTCCGGTGTTCTCATCTGCTGGGACACGACACGCCAAAAATTACCAGATTAAACAGTTACATTTATAAGCTTTTATGCAGTAATTTCCATGTTTTTCTATCTACACACAGATAGTGTATTTGTTTTTACCTCCACATCAAATTATCTTATAAGACGTGACATAACAAGAGCGCTGAAAAGGGGCTTGTTTAGGAAAAGTGAACATTTTTAATTGCCCCAAAGTGCCCCCCCCCCCCAGGAAAAAATGGTGCACCCCCTTGTTTCACCGCTAGAAGGTGCCAAGTGATTCTGTGGTGTGCATGTTTTGACAGATAAAAAAATAGAACAACAAATCTTGAATGTCACGCATTCTGGGTCTTGACCTCATATCGACCCCCTCATATCTTTTCTGGGTTATCTCAACAGAGTAAGCGGTCCTAAGGTCTATTTTCACAAAGCACTAAGATTCAATTTAAGATGAGTTGTCAGTATTACCATAGTGATTTGTATTGTGACATCACACTTTGCTCAGCAGTTAAGATCAATTACCTCTTAAAAGAAATTTTAGCTCTTTGTGAAATCGCCCCAAGAGCTCAGGGCTCGATTTCACAAAGAGCTAAAGTTGATCTTAACCGTGAATCACTCTTAGTTGCTAAGCAAAGTATGATGTCACAATGCAAATTACTATGGTAATACTGACAACTCATCTTAAGATGAATCTTAGTGCTTTGTGAAATCAACCCCAGGTACATTAAATATCATAAAACTTGCGAAACCGTAAAAAAAAACTTGACGATCAAATGTTAACTCTAGTGTAATATTCTCACCTGTCGTAACTTCCCACCACCACTGATTGCCCACTGGGGCTATTAACAGCCACGGTGAACTCATGCTCATCAGCATCTCGACTGTAATCAAACTGTTGATTGACTCGTCCCTCTTTGCCATACACAGTGATTCTCTTATCACATCCAGCCACCACGATGCTACTCCCTGCCCAGCACAGGGCGTAAGGCGGGCATGGATGGGTGCAGATCTTGCCCTGTGATTCACCAGTGCCTTCATCCTCGAAGAAGAAGCGGACAACCGACCCGTCGGCGTGACCGGAGAGGATGCCTTTACCTGACATGCTGTATTTAAGAGGGCAAAGAAATCACAACACTCGTAAAACATAATCTGTGGTTTATGACCTTCTCAAAAGTTGAGGTGTTCAAAGTAATGCAAAAATGTGTTCAGGAAGAAAAATATAAAAATGAGCAATGCACAGTAAACTTTTGTGCAAGGTTTATTTCTTTGACAACTCACTGCAGAGGATTGGGTCCAACTTGGTCAAAGCAAAGGTGCAGAGCAATCTTTACCTCTTTGGTAAAGAGGTAAAGATTTTAGAGCCCATCTAAATCACACAAAAATGGTGACATCAGCAACTTACACGTAGACCAAACGGCAACTTAGACCTATGTCTTGATTCTTTTAGCGGCAATTTCATCTCCATGAAGTGCACATGACTGGGAGACTTTTGAGACGTTAGCGGGCGCCCCAGTTAACCGGTCCCTTTCTATTGCTCTCATAATAGAAAAGGACCGGTTACTGGGGCACTCGCTAACGTCTCAAAAGTCTCGCATCGTTTATAGTAACATAAAAATACTTACTTCGGAGCCAGAGAGACAACGTACGAGTCTGTCCCGTAGACAGTGGATGATTTGTTGTTCTTGACGTTAGCAATGCGAACCTTGCCATCAGCCAGACCAAATACGATGTTACTATCAGGTGGCCACACCATACAGGTCACCGCACTCTGCTGCACAAACTTATTGCAAATCAACTTCTTAGAATCCCTAAAAAAACCACAAATGACAAAAGGAGGGAAGAGCAATCACAAAGTGGCCTGTGCTCAATTTCCTAAAGCTTGTCAAGCAGAAAAAAAAGTAGCTTTGAAACATTTGTTAACCAGTTGGCGCCCGCTGACGTGTATCCACGAAAATATTTTTCAAGTCATCAAACGGGAGACGTTGAAACAGGCCAATGTGTTAAGTTGGAATACTGGAACAAAGCTCGTGCGGACATCCCACTGCTAAGCGTGCACAGACCATGCACATGCTTCGTTTCTAACAAAGAGAAAACTTGGTCTTGAATGTTTGGCAGATTTTTGGCTGATTGAGAGGTGGTTTTTGTGTAATCCCCAAGTCCAGACCTTTGTCTTTTTGTTCCAAGAAGAGTATTATAAAACATCGATAGGCTTCCACCAAGTTGCATATTCATTGTATGTCGGCTCACTGAAGGTAAGTCAGAGTGAATCGGGGATGCAGCCATGGTTCCGGGTTTAGTACCAATCCTATGTCGTAGGTTACGTCCGAGGTTTTGCAATTCACGGTGCGTGAATTTGACAGTTTCTCGGTACAGAAAACACATCTCACAGTGCAAAGAAGAGAATCTTGGCTCTCTTAGCTTTGTCAAGTAAAGGGTCATTTGTTCCAGCGGGTCGGAAAAAATATGGACAAATCCCAACGGCAACTGGTTAAACAATTTTGCTTCCTAGAAAAAGGGTTACTCAGCTAAATACAATGCCATGAATGGCCAAGTTCGCACAAGGACCATTTGTCGATTAGAGGTCGATATTGCCTATAGTACGCAACACGCGTTTTTGAGCATGAGTATCAGTTAATATCACCCACTAGGCGACAATTGGTTCTTGTGCGCACTTGGCCGATACTGGCCGATACTGTTAAAGACAAGTTTTCCACTGTGTTTTCAGCAACTGCCTCCATGTCTGTCATTGCCTTGGTGCTCCTTCAAATGTTCTAATAGAAATTTTCATTTCCCTCACAAAGGTGCTCTTCACCAAGAAGAACCTGAATAGTCCCCAAGGCCTGCTTATTCAGAACCAAGGAAAAGACATTGAAGGATTACAGGTGGGTACAAACAACACAGTCTTTCATGATTACATAAATGTGCAATGGCTTGTGTCATAAAAATGTTACGGGAATGCCTTTAAATTGTTTTGAAAATATCAGCTGTTACTCACCAATCGTCTCCGATTTTGTAAACATAAATTATGTTATCTGTTTGGCCGACGGCTATTTTGGTAGAGTCCGGAGAAAAGGCAAGAGCTTTCACTGTGTAGCTTTTCTTGCCATACTGCAGAAAAGAACACAAAATTAATGTTTGTTAGTTGCTGTTGCTTATTTTTCCCTCTAGTATTAATTTTTTTTCTCTATACTCTAAGTCAGGTAAAGGTAAAATAAAGTAAGTAGTATTTGCTTTCTCCATTGACAATGTATCATGATCGAGTAATACTCAACAGCAACATCAGTCCTTTATTTATGAAATACAAAATATAAACTGCTCTCCTTAAATTACTGAGGAGAGCTCTTCCCACTCCTCAGAACCAAACTTCACAAATTCTTCTAAAAGGTAAAGTTAAAACACGATTATATTTTGTAGCGTGTCGTGGCCAAACGGTTTAGTGCATCAGACTCAAGTTCTAGTGGCTTAGTCATCAGGTTGTGGGTTCGAGTCCCGGCCATGACACCCGTGTCCTGGAGCAAGACACTTCACTGTAATTGCTTCAAATACCCCTTCCTGTTCTTAGCTGTGCTGTGAAGAGACTTGCATTTGTATCTCGCCATGTCTTGTTTCTGCGCATTGGGGCAGGTTTCTATCCCTTACCTCAAGCGGCCTTTGGGCCTTGTGATAAGCACAAATTAATATGCTTACATACATAAAAGCATGTATATGTAAGTACCTCTGATTATTCATATGCACGTACTAGACTGCAGGATACACCGATCCAGTAGGCCACGCCCCTTGACAAATTGACCAATCACAATGCATGATTTAAGGTACGACAAATTACCGCCATTTTGTCCGACATAACTTTTTAATTTGTGTATTGTTTACTACACACTTTTCGTTGACTTTACTTTTCCAAACCCCAGTTTTATCCTTAACCACGGTCAAGCGGTGTTTTCACTTTAATAGTAACTCTGACTCTCGATACCCTGACAAGAGAGGAAATGTACATTTTTGGCCTTTTCCAAAACCAAAGTCCAACGGAGAGAAGTGCTATCGGTGAACATGCAACACACGGCGTGTGTATACCATGATGCCAGGCTTCCCACATACATGTACATTGTACATGTACATCCATCATGCGGCGATCGTGACACGTTGTGTGTGGTTGCTTGGTCGTTGCTATGGTGGGCGTGGCCTACTGGATCGGTGTATTGGATTGGCCCATTGTTATTTTTGTTATACCGTGATCAAAGCAAATACACTCCACATCGATAGTTCATTTCCTGCTGTGGATAAAATCATGTTTTTTTCCAAGAAACATTTCCCAAGTGGAGAGCAATTGCACTTAAACGCCTAAATAATGATAGTCTACAAAATAAAATACTGAAAAAAAAAAAAAAGTTGTTGAATAAGAAATATCCTCTTTTATCTTTTTGTTTTGTAACTTTTTTTTTGCTAATTGCTGCAACAAATGCTTTACAAGTACATTATAAGCCAGAACTGTAAGCGTCAACGCTACTTGTGATTTAACCTACTACATGAAAATAAGTTACCTTGGAATCAGATGGTTTGGTTGAAAACTTGTCCTTCCTTTCTCCATGTTCATCGTAGAGAAGTACAACCCGATCCACTGTGCACACAGCCATCTTCGTGTTGTTTGGGGCCCAGGCAAGGGCTGTGATCTTTGCTGCGCCATCCTAGAATGACAATACCGGGAAATGGGCAATTCAAATTATTGAAATCATTTAAAGGCAAAGTATACCTTTGGTTTTTGGAACCGTACGCTTGCCTTAATGCTATATAATTGTAGATATTTAGGCCTACCATAAAACTAACCTGTGTAAATTTCATTTCAAAAGGTGGCAGCGTTTTTGAGATATTGCCAAAAATCTGGAGCGGTTGCGTTCACGCAGAAGAAGTATATCCGTCATTGGAATACACATTCTGAGAAGCATTACGGCCATAACGCTTCTTAGATTCTAGTTTTTGGGGGATGAAAAGTGATATATTTTTCCATAACTGCAGTACTTCGAAGTGAAACTTTTTTTCAAAATGCATTATACTATCCAAAGCTGCTGTACTCCTTACCAAGTAATTTTTATTGCCAAAAATTTTCAGAGTCATTACCAAACGTATGCAATGCCTTTAAATAGTCTGCTCTTTTTAATTCCATTTGGTTTAAAAGGGAATTTAGTAAATACCGTAAAAATTAATTTCAGTTCATGAAAAAATGCTTCATTCAATTTTTTTTTAAATAATTATGTATACCACTTTGAAGTAAAATAAAGAAAAAAAGGGAAAAAAAAATGTTCATGCATTGTAAAGAAACATTTTATTAACCAATTCATCTCACTAGCCGCATTGACAGTGTGGAAAATTATCATTAATTTTGTTTAATTTTTTTTTAATGAACTGACCGGAAACAGGAGATGCGGTCGGTAAACTGCAAATGCAGCACCGCTGTGAATTTCGGATGATATTTTGGAATTTAAGACTGCAAAGTTAAGATTTCAACAGATTATGAACTAAATGTGTCTTTAAGGTGGGTCAGATGGTTTTAAAAAATTTTATTTAGTTTCTGTTTTCGAAAAATTTCACCAGTTAACTGACAGGAAATTGGTTTCACCAGGATACTCGATGCCATGGAGCATCATAGGCATAGGCCTATTAGTATAACAAAGTATAGCAATATGTGACTAAACTGTCCGTCCGCCTGGGTGCATTGATTGATCAAGGCTAGTAAAAAAACTATAAAAATAATATGAACATGTTGTTATAATTTTTTTCGCAATGGCAGGGGACCTTTATACCCTGGACTCCGTTGCATTGTGTGCAACGTAGAAGTCCAACCTGGACTAGAGACAGAGTAGTCGCATTCAATTTCAATCCGTAGGCCTAGACTAGAGCTAGACCTAGCGGAGGCCGGTCATCTCGCCCCCAAACACTCTCGCCCCCAACAAACTCGCCCCCAACAATCTCGCCCCCAAACAATCTCGCCCCCAGCCTTTGACCATCTCGCCCCCTGACAATCTCGCCCCCAAACAAAGTCGCCCCCTGACAATCTGAAGAAAACATTGGAAAAGTCGACTTTTTAACCATGATGAAGTTAATAAAGTGTTCACTTAAAGTCGATTTCGAAAATAAAGGAAAATGCGTAAACTAAAAAACAAAGAATATGTGAATGATCTCCCTCGTAGTAAGGAATGGTACATGTTGTTGTTAAGATGTTCTGTGATTTCTTATTGAAAATTGTCTCTCACTCTTGAATAAAATTAATTTTTTAATGCACTCAGGGGCGTTTCGTGGAGACAAAATCAAACTGTCAGTCATTGAACGTGTCACCTGACAAGCTGGGGTGCACATTGAAAAATGCCACTTTGATTTGATTCACTGATTACCGAAATCGATCGATCGCAAACTATAGTCCGCCGCCGTGGAAGAGATCAATGGGACGATGGTTATTAGTTGCAGAGCATTTCACCCTTTTTTCTTGTGATTTTTCAATACCCTTCTCAAACTTCGTTCAGTGGATGATTATAAGCCGATACTTTTCTGACAAAATATCATACAAGTTTTTGACAGCATTGCGACAACATCTCCCATCAATTAATTTCTAAGTTTACACCGTAAGTCATCAGAAGTTAGAACTTCCAGTCATCATCAGGGGGCGACTTTGTTTGGGGGCGAGATTGTCAGGGGGCGAGATTGTCAAAGGCTGGGGGCGAGATTGTTTGGGGGCGAGATTGTTGGGGGCGAGATTGTTGGGGGCGAGAGTGTTTGGGGGCGAGATGACCAGCATCCGACCTAGCAACTGGCTGGCTGGTGCGCTGTAGTGTTTTTGTTACTCCTTTTTTGAGATTCTGACATTTTAATATCGGTAGTACTAATACTAGTAGTACTGTGTCTAAGGTACGCCTAAGTTTTAGGCACAAAGATTGGATTGCAATGGATACAAAGTGGATTGGCACTATTGATGGTGTTCTACTAATACTACAGTACAGCAAAAGAATTGGGAAATATTCCCGAAATGAATGCAGCACATTTGACACCACTGTATACCGCCTGACTGCGTTGACAACGTCCGGCGTCATTAACTACGATACAAAATGTATTATAACTGCAATAAAATCCACAGAAATCATTTAATAAACGGTGTATATTACCTGTGGTGTCAGCAGACACTTCATGTGCTTCAACTGCATTGTTTATAATCGTAAATATTAACTTATTTCTATGATTTTGGTCTCGTTTTGTTACGTTTTCATCACCGCTGGTTGGTTTTGTGAAGGAATTCAAGACTGCATTTTTCACCCGACGACAGTTTCATGTAGCAAAATAACAAAGCAGAGCGCCCTCTTTGGTGAGTAAAATCTTCGTAGTGTCTGTGACACAAAAGCTGTTGTGGAACAATAAAACATCAATTTGCTACTGTTTCCACTACATCCACAAGTGACACGGCCAATTCGGGACGTCATAATGTCAATAAACATCATTCCCAACATTATCAAATCAGTAGCGGATTGTTATGAACTGCTGACCAAAGATTATAGAGCGCCTTAGGCGCAAGATGGGGAACTGCGGGGCGTTTATTTACTGTTGGAAAGTGAAATATGCATGGGCGCCATTCGACAAGTAATTGCCTATGTTTCCCATTGATAGTAATTGTCATTGTCTACACTCGTCCCCACGTTTCAGTGCTATATCGACGGAGTTCACTTGCCGAAATGGCGTCCAGTGAGATTTCACATTTTCAGCCAGAGTTCCCCGATCTTGCGCCTACGGCGCTCTATAAACTTTGCTGCTGACCAATGGCGAGCCCTAAACTTCTTCCCCTAAAATGTTGGCAGACGACACCCATACTTTCCATGTAGGTCGTAAAGAGTCAGTATCCCTTCGCGCACAGGGGAAGTAGTTTATATTTGTATAAAAGTCAAAATTAAAAATTAACAAATCATGACAATTATTACCCTTAAGCTATATTGCGAAGGTTTTACAAGAAACATAGAGGTTTGACTGCTGAAAAATGTAATTTGAAGCCATTTTCAGTGGCTGCGGAAGGATAAATTCATAGTGAAACGCCCCTTAGAGGAAAAGTCAATTGTCTGGACCACCGTCCTTCGCGTTTCATTTTGCAGTGGCAGTGCCTTAATGCTCATGCTGTACTGATTTAGTTTAAACTAGTGTGAACATTTTTTACACGAATTTCCTTATTTCAGCAATGCGTCACTCTTCCCCCTTACACCATAAACCGGGAAAGTTTTGCTGATGGAACTACAGTTTTTTTCATCATGGTCGAGGACAATAATTCGAATGATTTACATGAAAATTCGACTTAACTACTGTACGAGTTGCAGCCACTTGTCGCAGGACCACTACAGAAGGCGTTACGGTCTGCAGGCTCATAACCACAACGGATCATTATTTTTTGGTGAGTTTTTCAAAGAAACTTACAAAAAATGAGAGTACGGTATAACAAGAAAAGCACAAGGACACTATTTAGAAAAGCCTGCATGTACGGGGCAACCGGGGACTTGGAGAACATGACTAATTTACTACATATCATGTACATTTTAATTATAGTGTGCTAATACTAATGTATAACATTACATGCAAACTGTCATGACTGTGTATCTATAGCTTGAAATGTTTGTATCACATTTTAGGCGCAACTGGAATGTCACTGGGGTGCTCAAAAACACGAAGAGGCTCTGAGTGGATTTTGTGCTGGTTGTAATGTTTGTATGTCCAATGATCTGTACGAATTGAGGGACGTTGGGGTCGTCTAGGGTAAGTCCTACACAAAGCTGCTAACAAAGTGAGTTTTTATCCTTAACTTAGAGAAACAATTGTGCGTGAAAAAATGAAATGTCAATTGAAATCCTCAAGGTAATAAACTCGTTTAAAAATTCTACCACTTCTTTAGAAGCGCTACTTGACTAGCAGACTGAAAGTAGCGAAACCCCAATAAATTTTAGGATGAAAATGTGTTGTGCATTTTTTCTGACCCTGTACGCCTGTAACATTTTGAAAAGAAAAAAAGTGTGTATTTTTAATGGTTCAATCAGTCTCAGTGTTACTGTTAGGATACAAATGACCAGTTAAAAAAACGTATGGGTTGTCAATAGACACCAAGTCTCTGTGGTCTAGAAAAGTAAATAGTTTTCACTAATCCAATTAAAAAGCAGAACGTGAATGGTATTGTAGGCTCACTTTATAACATTGTATAACTTGAGCTATTGTGTAAAACACCTGCCACTGTTCCTGTATCGCTGAATAGAGCTCATGACGCACTCATAAGAATGTTTTTAATTGCATAACTTGAATGAGTTGAATAAAAATTTGCATGTATTCAAGAAGGAGAGGATTTTTAAGATTCAAATAAGACTAAGAGTACATACAGAAGACTTCATCCACCTAATTTTCCTCCAGGAAATTAAACTGAAAAATAAATGAACAGAGACTTTAACATTAATTTTTGAAATGATCAAGATACTTCCGTTAATTCATGCCACTTAAATAAGATCAGAATATTAAATGCTAGAAAATTTGGGGAGGGGGTTAAAAAAATCGAAATTTTGCTAACAAAAATGCTGCTTATCCATTAGAAGTAAATCATAGGCCTGCAACTCACTCTTAAAATATGAAAAAAGCCCCAGATTCATAAAAAATATTCTTTTTTGTGTATTATTACTTAAAAATAAAGGAAAACCTCAAATTTTACTTTTCCATTTTTGGGGGAAAATAACAATTTTTGATGCTACTGCCTAAAAGGGATACAATCCCCAAAACTTTTCTCACCAGATATGGAAAGACCAGTCTTGGCTCTAATCAAATCCAAAAGGAAAATATTCTGAGACCTCTGGCAAAATTGACTTTTTGAGAGGCAAAGATAGGGTAACAATAACAATTTTGCAAGTTCCAAAAACATGCTTTAAGGCATTTTCTAAAAATAGCAAAAGGGTGACATTTACAAGATTTTTAAAAATCAGAATTAAGGGCAAGGATGATACTTTGTAATGATATAATTGGTTTTGTGACATAATTTTGGATTTTGGCTTGGTGGCGTTTTAAATATAACAGTTTTTGAGACCCCCAAATTGGCCCTAAATGCCCAAAACACGAAATAGCCCATTACCATGGCAACGGACTTTTGGGGAAATTTTTAAATATTTTTTTGTTGCTTGCTCACGTTTAGTCCTTCCATTAAAAAAATGGCCGAGGACAACAAAAATGAAGTATTTACGCGGACCCACTCTTAAAATAAATATTTTACAGGGATACTTGAATAAACTTTTTAAAGACAAAATCTCCACATTAGAAAACTAGGGTCCATGAGAGGTTTGGTTTAAGTACTGTTGTTCGGGTACAGTGGAATGAAATAGAAACAAAAATGAGAATACCCTTGGAGTATACAGGAAAAGTAAAACAAAAAACTAAATAATGAGTCAAGCCTTGGAAATATTTCCTTTCTCAGTTTGACAAAACTGGGCAAATGAATCTCCATTTAAACTGTCAAGGTCATTGCTACTTTCCAAGACCACTTTTCAATTTTACAGTGTTTCTACAAGTGTATGACCACTCTTTAAACTACATTGGTCGGCCCTCCCACTTTCTTTCTTTAAAGTGTTGGGTCACCCCTCCTACTTTGTTTTCTTCAAACTGATGGGTCACCCCTGCCAGTTTGTTTTCCCTTTAAACTAATGTATCGTCCCTCACACTTTCTTCTCTTTAAACTGATGGGTCATCCCTCCTATTTTGCTTTCGTTAAACTAATGGGTCACCCCTCCTAGTTTCTTCTCATTTAACTAATGGGTTTCTCACACTTTCTTTTCTTTAAATAAGACGTGTGTAAAACAATGGTATGATGATGATTAGGAATGAGTGAGACAGGAAAAATAAGACGAATGAATGTGAAGAGGTATATTAAGATTACTTTTTTTTTAAATCATATTGATAAGCTTGTAATCAAAGACAGCAACCACAAACGCAAAATAATAATAATAATAATAATAATAATAATAATAATAATAATAATAATAATAATAATAATAATAATAATAATAGCACGGCAAAAATACATTCAGATCATCAGACAATATTCATTTGTTAACCCCCCTCAAAAAATGTAAATAAATATATAAACCACCACCAACAACAACAACATCAACAACAAGAGATTTAAGTCACTCGTCAGTGAAACAAGACTGCTTCTGAAGCCTAGGATTTTGAACAAAAATTGACTACCCAACTAAGCTTTTTTCAAAGGAATCAGAACACGGATCTTAAGCCCATCCACAGCTCATCTCTTATAAAGAGAACAAGATTCAAATGACTTCACATCAAAAAGCATGAAAATCTTCAGTTATTTCCAGATGAAAAATATAGGGATCTTACTTTTTAACCCAACTGAAGACAGCAAATTCATCGCCCTACTACAATCTAAACAGATAATTATGTAACGCTCGGTAACATGGAGACAATAAAGCAGCACATCCTTCAAGGTATACACAAAATGCCTTCAACTTACCGCTCATAGATCAAGATGTACAATGTACGCAACCAGGAATTCAACACAAGTATTAAGTAAGTCAAGGAACTTTGGTCATTTCATTGGAGTATGGATTAAGAGTACAATTAGTTTAAGCCCAACAGGATGGAAAATCTCATTTGTTTAAGTTTGAGAAACAACAACCATGCAAAGCATCATTTTCTCACTGAAACTACACAGTGAGACCAGCAAGCCTGTTATCACCATGCCAACTAAACAGTCTCAACAATGTGAAATAATCTTCTTCTGACATGGAAATAATTAGCAACCAATCCTTCGAGAGGACACAAAATGGTTTCGAGATACCAATGCTCAACATCATTATTTACAATATGCATAGAATGGACTCACAGGTGGATTAAAGAAAATATTACCAAAATCTTATTTGGGTATTGTTTAAAATAAATTATTATTACACTTGGATAGTATTTTAATATAAAAAACAAAGATGGTGTTGCATAAAGCGGTTGTTTTTCTTCTTTAATTAATGTTTGTATGGACAGGTGTTACTGTGGTAATGCAAGTGCGATAGCTTTCCATCCACTCAGATTGAATAGCGCCCTCTGTAGACTCAACAAACAACAAAATAATAAAGAACTTTGATCTAGCTTATCTATTTAATCAAATCAAAGTAGGCAGTAAAAATACAACACATGACCAAATCAAAAATAATTTGAAAGTGTGGATTTTTTTAAATAAATTTTAAATATTTGGGAAGTTAAAAAATATAAAATGAAGTCTACCCCACCAAGTTGCTGAGGATAAAATGAAGAATCGCACCATCGCACGCAATTCTTATCAGGTAATTATAATATTTTCCATTTTTGTTTTAGAAATACCATTGTATTTCAACCACTTTCTTGCAATTAATATGAATTTGCAGTAAATGTCGTTCGATCTCGTTCGACTCTATTACTTCTCTTATAGGCCTACATGTAACTTCTTTGGCTGTTAACCAGAATATTATTTACCAATAATAAACATACTTTTAATTGTTTCCACTGATTGATATTATTATTATTATTATTTTTTTTAATTGATTCAAATGAACACTGACTTTCTTGATGCAGGCCTACTTGTTAATTTGTTTTCAATCCTAAGAGAATAGGCTTAAAATAAAATTATTTTCCCACAGATGAAAAGTCTAAAACCTAATGATGTTCTTCTAACTTTTTTTTATATAACTTTGATGCAAGTACCGTTTTTCACATTATTTTGTGTGACTTCCTTGAGGTAGACCTACTTGGTAATATAAGCTTTTAATCGGAATTGAGATAATTTAGGCCAAACACCAAAATCATTTTCGTGTAATTTAAATGAATTTGAAGAAATTAACCCTTATCAGAATTCCGTGTAGGCCTACATGTAACTTTGCTTTCAACCTTTTTTTGTTGATTAGTATAGGAATTTGCAGAGAATGTCATGAATTTAGCAATGATGTAGGTCTACATGTAACTTGGCTTTCAACCAGATTGAAACAAAATTAAGGCTGAAAAGTTATGATTACTTTCTCATAGATTGGTCTAAAAATCCCTTCTTATTGATTAACACGGTGTAACTTTTCCAGAATTGTTTTCAAAATATTTATCTGAACATATAACCATTTTCTAGAGGTTTCTCCCTCACTATATATTCATTTTCAGGCCATTCCAAAAGGTGGCTGACAGCTCATTATCAGAAAACAACCCTGACGCTAAGCCCCGCCTTTGATGGCATGTTTTGGCAGAGTGCCTGTGCCGATTTTAAAGGTGCACACCGGCTTCGTTGGGCTATTTGGGCTACAAAATAGGCTAACATATGACTTCAAAGGTCTTCCAGGAATGGAGAAGAACGGTTCCTAAAAGAAACCATCAAATTTTGCCGTTTTCGAGCATTTTGCAAAAAACGATTTATCCGAACCAAAAAAGTGGTTCGGATAAATCACGTGATCTTCGGAGTTAGTTTTACTTCCAGCCGTATAAAAGTAAATTACTGAACCAAATTTAAATCCTTTTTTTTTAACGATTATTCATGAGTATTTGACATAAAAGACTTATGTATTCAGATTATTGATACAAGTTGTAAATAATGATGACAAATCGAACGTAATATTCACATTCAGAGGTGTCCGTGCAACCGAAGCGTGTCTTACGGCGCACCAGCGTGGGAGCTAGTGGAACGTAAACCTTGGGGCATATCCCGTAAAGCCGGTGCCGTGTCTCGTGGGGCCAGAGGGACAAACTCTGGGGCATGAACTCCCCAGCTTGCCGGTCGGTCTAGCCGTAAGCTTGGGAGCTTGTCGGAGGGGAGGGAGCCAGACCAACAGTTACGTTTTTTTATGAGGGTTTTAGTCTGTACCCCTAGCTATTATCCCCTAACTATTGTAACGTGTTGCCTGCGCCACGCACACGAGCGACGACGATGGGGAGTGTTTATCCCATACAGCTGATCTATCTACTTCTATGATAGCTGCATAATGTCCCCCCCCCCCCCCCCCCCCCAATCGCCACAACAAAAAACCGGTGGCGGTGGCCGCCGCCGGCCAGTGAAGTCATCGCCCAAAAAACGGGAGAATGCCTTCGCTAAAGCTGTCATGCAGGATTGGCAATTGCAGCGAAAGCGGGAGGCTCGCTTGGCACATGACTGTTATTGGCCAAGCCAATGTGAAAAGATGGTCCAAGATTAGGGACACTACCATTAGTTTTTAGACTGCAGCAGGCTGGTCACGATGAGAATATGAAGGATGTGGTCTTTGCCATAATTTTGATGGACAGGTTTGTGTCATAGCACTGTATTGTGAATATGCCTGCGTATATTTTAATTCATGAAGACTCACATTTTGACAATATTTATGGTCCATCATGTCTGTGATGTCCACATTATGCCAAGCTTATTCTCTCCCTTTCTACATTTGAACACGACTTGACAACACAGATTAGTCCTGGACCCAACTGGCATTCGTCCAAGTAATTTTTTACAACATAGGGCCTACTTGCGATATAATGAAGAAACGTTCTCCATTGCAAGTAAGTTCGTCCAGTTCGTCGTACACAGAATACACTGTCTGTTTATGTCTGTTTTTTATTTACACGTGAATTTGTGCTGGATGGATATGAAGTCTGGATCCTTATGCCTCGTCATTGTAATAGTTCATACATAAACAGAGCACCAGTCTACTTACAACATTGCGCAACATTGGCACGTAAACTTGACAGTTGCAACGGCTGGAAAAGCGTATAAGGTGACCTTTGACCACATTTTTCGTTAATTACGTGATATTTTGATGATTTTAAAAATTATTGTCTGTCATTCCACATCACTAAATTAGGTAAACAGTAAGCCGGTGTGTACTTTTAATTGGTTCTCAATTGTTTTTTTAGTATGGAATAATTTGAGAGGCCTACAGAATATTTATGAGGTCGATGGACTGTTTTCCCCTAATCAAAGGGTGCACCCTTATCTTGTTTTTATAGTACCTTTGCTTTTGGTTACGAAAGCATCAAAGACTCCGTGGGCATATAATTATGTGTGCCCGTGTGTACATCGTCCTGACGGACTCAGGCTCTGTGCATGGACTACGTGAGTGCGACTGCGCATCGTCCGTGCGTGGGGGCTTAGGGAAAAACAAAGACAGTCCTGATCAAAGATCAAAGAAATTAAGTAATTCATCATTTGGGCCCTTTGTATTAGTAGCAGGGTGTTCGAAACTAGCGTGGGTTCTTCATACCATTCAAAAGAAACATGGATTTAAACCCCACCGCCTTGCTGGGTGCGGCAGTTCTCGTGTTCATCGTTTATTGTATGACTAAATCTCTCCGCAGTACCTCTACAAACATTCCACCCAAGGTGAATTGTCTTCGCAATTTCTTTATGTTGAAGGACTTCTGTGCTGAAGCGGTAAATATTGGAAGCAAACTTCACTTGATTTTCCACTGGTAAAAACATAACTATTTCTACCTCCATTATATTACGTATCTACGGAAGCGTAGTGCCGCCACGTGAATAAAAAAGAACTCTTATCGTGTACGTACACGATAACTTACCGTGTACGTACACGGTAACTTATTGTGTACGTACACGGTAACTTATCGTGTACGTACACTATAAGAGTGAGATATTTTTGGTTATTCACGTGGCGGCCATACGCTTCCGTATATGTTTATAATCACGACTGTTTTACTTTCATTGGCGAGTTGCGAAGCAGAGTGAGGCAAACTGACGATTTCCATCCGTCTATCTGTCCGCCCGATAGCCTGTAGTCAAGGCGCTCGCACTAGTGTTTATCGGTGTAGGCGCTGTTCGTGTGTACTCTATCCGGGCCGCCGCGAGCGCCTTAAACTAAAGGCTAACCGTTACCATCAACCTACAGCGTTATGTTTTGAGTTGTTTTATGGAATCTAGCCTAAAGTGAAACCACATATACATTGTTACCATGGTATTAGATTGTGAATTTTTATTGGTCGAGAACCAATCACGTGACATAATACAAAATTTCATGTCTTCTCAAAAAAGTGATGTTGTCGGGGTCCATTACCTAGATCGTCCTCAGAAAATTCATTTCATCGTCCCCATTGATATGTGTATTGAAGTTAACAATACACCCAAGAAAGAGGTAGGTCATGTCGACCACGTCCATTACCTAGATCGTTTTGAGAACATTATTTCATCGTCCCCATTAATCTGTACAACCACATTAGCGGTACTGCCTAAGAAAGAGGGTTACTATATGCAACCACTGGTACTATGCACGCTACTGTACTTTCGATATGATGCTCGCGATATAGGGACCAGTTGATACATATTGGTTGATAAAAAATTTGTAACCAACGCACTTTTGTTGAATTGAATATTGTCGTCTGCAAACTTTGTCATGTAAGGGCCTTTTTAACAATCCTGCAATATAATACCATGGTATAGCAAAACAATTGTTGTCTGCTGTAATATGGTCCATGCTGTTTTGGACACCCTCGGGGGGCCGATGGCACCCTCGGCTTCGCCTCGGGTGGCATCTTCCCCCTCGGGTGTTCAAAACAGCATGGACCACATCACAGCAGACAACAATTGTATAGTGGCAGCCATGTTTTATGTCTTATGTTTTAATTCGTACGACACCGGTTCCAGTTGAATGACCTAAAACAGTGGAAGCTTGGAATGGCCATAACTCCGTATAACAATGATCATGACTTGAAACTTGAATCAAACATTGCTATACTGACATGCAGATTCATATGAAAAGAATAAACTCAATGAATTTGTAACTGGTTCAAGTTGAATGACCTAAAACAACGAAAGCTTGGAATGATATACTCACTTGAAACTTGAATCAAATACTGCTACTATGCAAATTTACATGAAAAGATGAAACTCGTCACTGGTTCAAGTGGAATGACATAACACAACAAAAGCTTTGAATGGCCAGTACTCCTTATTGCAATGGTGTACTGACTTGAAACGTTCAAATACTGTTACCGACATGCGGATTCATATGAAAAGATAAAACTCATGAGGATGACATCGGTTCCAGTCAAAAGAGCTAAAACAATGAACATCTTGAATGGTCATAGTTCCGTAATGCAATGATGTACTTACCATCATTAGTACCTAACCTACAAGCTGCTTTTCCAAGTCGGCCATCCCCCATCTGTGCCCCTTTGCCTTATTTTAAACCAAGCAGGCAGTGGTTAGGTGCATGCTTGTTAATGTCCCCACCCTTTTGAACCCCTAAGTTGACCAGTTTTTATGATAGCCCTCTTTCCTCCATCGGGCGATCCGCAGCCCGCTGTGGCAGTTTTCGCCGTTCTAGTTCTACATGCAATAGCAAATATTTTGCCGAGTCATCATAGCGTTACCTCTGCTACCGTGCACAAATGGCACAAGTGTCCTACCTTGCTTTTATAGTATCTTTGTTAAAACCCTCCTTTGGACCTAGAGACTATTTTTGGTAGTCGGTTTTTAGTGTTTTTTTGAATGGCTTGTTTAATTAAATTTGAATAATTTTGAAACTCCGTGTATTCCTCAAGCAGTCAATTCCCTTCAAAACAAGGTATTTCAACCCCCTGTGCTAAGCAATACGGCCTTGTTTATTGCGCTGTGTCACAAGGCCAGATGTGTGGTCTGATAATTGTCTGCCACAGCATAATGGTTGACATCAAACCCTTGGTTGATGTCTGGCCTGACTTCTAGTGTATCCTTTTGAACCAATCCAAAGTCTGTATTCGGGCTGGGGATGGTGGGGGGGGGGAAGGTGGGGCTTAGCGTCAGGGTAGTTTTCTGATAAGGAGCTGTCAGCCACCTTTTGGAATGGCCTGAAAATGAATAATAGTGAGGGAGAAACCTCTATCACTCTATCACTAAATATTTGCTGTGTTGTGTAACATTTGCTCAATATTGGGCGAAATCACAATTTTTGTATTACCCCTCACTTGTGTAAAACATATTACACAATGAAAAAGGTCATATACGGTACTCAAAAGTGGGTAAGAAATCAGTTAGCACAACACTTAAGTTCGAATCAAGACTGTTTACCCAAGAAGTGGGTAAAACAACAGTTGTTTTACCATGAAGCAGTGTAACATTTGCACAACAAGTGGTAAGAAGTAACAAACGATGAGGTAAATTGGCCCACATGGAAAAATTTTCCCATAATTCAATGTGTGGCATACACTCGTACATTTATTATTAGCAAGTCGCAGGCAAATCACAGTACAATATGGACGGGGCTGTACATAGAAGTCTGATGCTGTGCGTTCGTATGAACATAGTTATAAGAGAATTTGGCTTCATGTTAGCATTCTGCTTGAGGAACAACTGTCTGGCGAAGAGGGAAATGTCTCATCAAGGAAAGCTGCATTGACTTTTCAACATGAAGGTTTCGTCACAGAAAGGTCTGACAAAACCAACCGGCTCTTTTCAGAGCCAGCACTTCTCACAAGAAGAGATTCTTACATTGTCTGTTCGCAAGAGTTGTGTTGTTAGTCATTTTGTACAATTCGACACCATATTCGTAGGATCAAGTGTATCTGGCTCCCGCCCGGAATTGTAAACGCATATTATAGTTTCAAGCAAGGTGATTATTGCGTTGTCACTACTTATCGTTAAATATATATTAATCAGAGATTGTACAAGGCCAATTCACTTCGATGTTATGATGGTTAACGTTGTAATGTTTCTTTTGCTGAACTCCCCTCCCCTGTGCTGTACTTTTCTCAGTCGAGGCAAATGTTGATGCAATCATGTGTTCTATTAAAAAAACACATTTTAATTTTTACACCACTTTTGAGGCTAAAGGACTCAGCTACTAAGTAAATACAGGACACAACGCTGTTGGGTAACGTTGCAGGGTCAAAAGATTGGGTATAGTTAATTTTTGTGTACAGTTTGACACAACATAGTTGGGTCAACATTTTGACGCATTGTTGGGAAAATGTTTTACACAGGAATTGAGTAAATTTTGACGCAACCCCTGTTGCGTAGCGTTTTACCCCGCTAACGACCATGTTCCCTTTTTACCACCACAAAGAGTAAAATTTTAAGCAACATTGGGTATTTTTTTCTTAGAGTTCAGATAAATATTTTGAAAACAATTCTGGAAAAGTTACAACGATGCCCCAGGGTACCGCAAACTGCAGTACGGCATATTGTGCATTGTCTATTGGAAATAAGGTCTGATTAACTATATTTCATGATTGGGTGTCTAGATATACTACTACGGGCTTGATGATGATTTTATAGTGTGGGAAGACCCTCTAGAAGATAATTATATGTTCAGATAAACATTTTGAAAAAAAATCTGGAAAAGTTACACGGACGCCCTATAGGGTACTATAAACAATAGTACGTCAGTCCATTCGTGTAATTTTGAGCCCTCATGGAGACGCAGGGTTTTAAAAGATGGGTTTTGCCCGGCATGGTTGGCTGCAATGCAATATTCCCTCATATGCTGAACAGGCTTTGATGAGAACCGGGCCGGGCATAGAAACAGAAATAGAAACCCTAAACTCCTAAACCCCTAAACTTCATAAAAACACCTACAATTGTATTTACTCAAAAGGCTCGTTGAGATTTAAAACCAACTCTTTTCGTGAAAATTCCAAGCTTGGAGCGATGTAATTATGTTGCCCAACAGCACGTTCATCCCAGATCATATTGGTCTAGGTTTCACGGTGACGATTGGCTACACAGCTACTTTTTGTTTGGCCTAAAGTTAAAAATCCACATTTTGTGTTATACGTTAGTATACTAACTGAACAATTATCCGTAATGAAAAGACATTTTGCTCGATGTTTTCACAGTGACGATTAGCACAGCTACTTGTTTGGGCCAAAAAATAAAATAATAACGACACATTTTTGCAGTAATGATTAATTTGTTAGGTTACGACTATCTACATATGTCTGTATTTGTTTTTGTTGTTTTTTACCACAAAGCAAAAACTAGCCATTTGTCGATGAATTATGTTTTTCACTTCTATAGGTTTTACCTTAGGCTGGGACCGGTATACATGATCGACGCGTTCCTGTTCAAAGTAGTTGTCATTCATGGCCCTGACCTCATACGGGAAGCCTTCCACAACAAGCATCTTTCTGACCGGCCATCAGTGAAGATCTTGAGACATGCGGTGGACGGAGAAGGTGAGGTTTGAAACTTAGACCAGTTCTGGCATCGTCATCTTCAGTTCTGTGTTGAAATGGAACAACTTAGTTATTTCAAAAAAATTGCGCTATGGAAACGACTGATATGGTTTTAATTGAAACCAGAGAACGATTGAATGGCCCCTGTTACAACTGATAATGTAGTAACCAATGGATAATGTATCACCAACCGATAATGTATCACAAATTGACCGATAGTTTATAACCAACTGATAATGTATCACAAATTGCCCGATAGTGTGGTAAACTTTCCAACCATTCTGTGGTGATACATTATCGGTTAAAACGTTTACTACACAATATCGGTCAATTTGTGATACATTATCGGTTGGTGATACATTATCCATTGGTTACTACATTATCAGTTGTAACACCCCTTTCCAAAAGCAGCGATGTATCGATCATAATTATAAGTAAGAGTACTTTTGTTAGATTCCCTTTATTTTATACTTGTTTTAGGCGTAGCTTTCTCATCTGGTGACGCGTGGAAAGCACAGCGAAGGATTGCGATTACTTTCATGAAAGAGTTTGGCTTGAACAGGACAGACTACGACGATGAAATCGGGATTGAGGCTGACTGCCTCGTGGCTGAGATGCAGAAATACGAAGGGAGAGCCTTCAGCCCGTACGTCCTCATGGCCAACGCCGTATCAAACGTCATGTGTAAGGCGTTGTTCGGCAAGAGGTACGACTACGATGACCCAAACTTTAAACGGCTTCTCCGAGCCGTATCCCGCAACATCCAACTGATCGGGGGGCTCACGGGGGCTCTGCAGGTACTGCCCGGTGCCGATAGGTTCGCGCGCTTCTTACCACCCGTGAGAGAAACGGGGAGGAACCTTAAACTCATATGCGACTTTACCGCGGAGATTGTGAAAGAGCACACGCAGGATTTCGATCCGAAGCACCCACGAGATTTCATCGACGTGTACCTCAGAGAAATGGCTGCGGCGACGAGTGATCAGAAGTCCAAGATCAGATTAAATGATTTGCAAGCAACAGTGGCAGATCTGTTCATTGCTGGAACGGAGGCTACGACCACGGCAGTTAGATGGGGAATGCTGTACATGGCGGCGTACCCCTTGATACAAGAAAAGGTGTGTGTTATGTACACTACGTGCGTGATGGCCGTTTCTTGACCCAAGAGGCGGGGTATTACGTTTTATTACGTTTTATGAACAAAACTTGTTACTCCAGAATTTTCTAGTGGCCTATAAGTCTATTATTTTGTGGAACAGATGTAATTGTTAAAAGTCTCCAGAAACTTATAGTTAAATTGTTAAAGTAATTTCAGGAATATAGGAAAACTTGTGAATACTATAGCTGGCAGAGATTTCGAGCAGGACTTGAGGCTATCGAGACTTTTGTACACCAGAACCGTGATGTTGCTTGCGACTCATCTGTGGAGCGTTTTGAGAAAGTTCCTCTTGCCTGAGTGAATTGTTTGAGAGCTGAATTTAATTTTGGAAGAGACATTTTGTTAACTAAATCTACAATTTATTATAGGTTTTCCCGGCCAATTTCAACAAAAATCCATTCAAGTTAATACCCGGGTCATTCAATTTCGCCTGAAAATAAATCCTCGGGTACATCAGCATTCAACAGTTAAAAAGAGTCATTCAATTTCGACACGTGAACATTCATTTGACAACTAAAATCATTCAATTTAAAATGGTCACTTAGTTCATTCAATTTCGCCAAAGACAGCAGGAAAGGGCTGGTTGACTATTCATTTTCGTCAACTGGCAAACATTTTTAGAAATGTTTGCATTCAAATTCGTCTCTTCGGTATGCTCTTTTTTGGTTCGTATTTGCCTATACAAAGGTAGGATATTATGAGGGGAATTCATTTCTACACTGTTGCCGAGTTATACCTCTCACTAAATATACGATTTTGAAGCAAAAAACAATGGCTTCCCATGGTCATTATGAAGATTGAGCATTGTAAATAGAGGAAGGCTGATTGAAGTATTCAAGAGTTAATTTGCAAGGTCTAAACATTAACGAATAAAGAAGATGACAAAAAATGAATTTAAGACCAAAGCAAACATTTACATAGCAAGCAAATGCAAGCAAAATATTGTTTATTGTTTTTTTGTGTTTATTGTTTTTGTATACTTGTATGCCATAAAACTTTATTTAACTGTTCGAGGACACATTGTAAAATTTTAATCATGGGGTACTCTTTTAAAGTTTTTGATTAAAATTTACTCTATTCGATTGAAACTAGGGACAAAATGCAAAATGTTTTACCCTGGCCTCAATCGAAAAAAGGTTATTTTCAATCTATAATTAGAGTGGATTTCAATCTAATTTTTTAGTGTGTAACAAAGTAAAAGAAAAACAATTGCAATTAAGACCAAATATAAGAATTAAATTAAAAACTCATAAAACAGATTATTCACGCAACTGCCGTATAAAGAACATTATCGCTAACTTTAAACGCAAGCATAAGCCGTATCAAACTCATTTTGAATTTGAACGCTCAACATGTTGAAATCCGTTACCCATAAACGAAAAAGAAACGAACATTAGGTGCAAAATCGCAGAGCGCTTCGATGACTCTGAATTTGATTGCACCTATTGGGAAAAGGTAGTAGATGTTCAACATAAGAATAGCAATTTTCTAATCTTGAATGCCTATAAACGAAATAGAATGAAAAGAAAGGGATCCTGAGTGCACGAAAACGGAATGGAATGCAATAATACCCAAAGAGAAACCCTAGTTTGACTGAATTAGAGAAATCGCGTGAATTTGAAAGCGCAATAATGAAATTGAATGATATTTTGCTGAATATTGCCGGGAAAACCTATATTTTAGGGGTTTCTTCTCCCCCATATGTATATATTCTGTGTAAATCCACTTAAAATGCCTATTACCGTTCGTTGTGCATATCCCCGCTTTTGCCGTTTACCAGGTTATTTATATCACATCCGGGGCTGATCTCTGGCTAATCGGTAGATGGTATGGCTTCTGATTAGTCCCCAACCGAGCAGAAGGTTTGGTATTGCACAGGACCGCCCACCAACATAGGGCTGGTTAGCTCAGTTGGTTAGAGCACTCGTCGAGAGCTCGCAGGTTCGAGTCTGGCATCAGCCATATTTTCTTCGCTCAACCTTATTTTTTATATATAAATGTAATTTATATGTACATATAATTTAAATGCAAATATAATTTATATATATAGAGAGAGAGAAAGATGGTCAGAGCCACATCGTCTGCAAATCTTAGATCAGTAACAAAAAATCGTTCTCCATCTTAAGTTGATCCCCTTCTTTTCTAGGTCGGCATTATTCCTCCTCCAGTGGTGATGTAAACAACTTAGGCGATAATATATCCCCTTGGCTGACACCTCTTTCTAACTTTTAGACATCTCAGCTCTTTAGACATCTGTTATGTGAATTCTGTCAAGATAGACCTTTATCATGGCGCGGCCATCTTGATTTTCTCGCATTCAAACCAATGTAACCAAACCGAAGCTGGAAGGGCAAATAGTCTGGTTCCTTTTAGTACAATGAATATGAACATCTATTACTGTTATTGGATACAGAGAAAATGGTGGCAGCATGATAAAGGTCTATAGCGTCTGTTTCATATCCTCCGTCAATTCTAGCTTTTCGCAGTGCATCAAAAAAAAATTCTAGCTCAATTTAGTCGAAGGCTTTCTGGTGTTAATGAAACACAGGCAAATGCAAATGTTGAGCTTGAAATGATTTGCCTTTTCAATGATCTGGTTTACTTCTTGTATATAGGTGATCCGTTGTTGGAAATCCTTCCCTAAAACCAGCTTGCTCTCTTGGCTGGTTTTGATCCAGGCTACTCTTGAACCTTTTCTGTATTGATTTTGCGAAGTGTATGAGAGTTGGTCGATTGGTCGATATAATTTGTTATATCCGTTATTATGGCCAAACTCCTTATATCTGATTGGAATTGTCTTTTCTTGTGATATTTGGTTGGACAACTTTGTTAACTGCCTCAATGTCTCTTCGCCTCAGGCTTTTTGGGGTTGGGGTGGGGTGGGGTGGGGGTTCGTATTTATTGATGTTCTTCCAATTCGATAGACACTTAAGCAATAATGCTTGGGTTATCGTTTCACAATCCTGGGGCCAATTTCATAGAGCTGCTTAAGTACAAAAAGTAGCTAAGCACAACAAAATTATGCTTACCAGAATAAGGTTACCGGCCAAACTACCATGTCACATGTACAATTTGTGACTGGTATCCTGCTCTTTGTTGCTTAGCAGACAATTTTTAAGCAGTATTTTCTGCTTATAGTCACACAAACTGGCTCTCTGATTACCTGGATTTATGTAGAAGTTTAATAACTGGACTTAGAGTTTACATACGTTCTTCAAATACTCGAGTTCTTGCCAGAATTATAAGTTCATGTCTTAGGAAATACATTTGAAACGTTGAAATGTGTGATTTTTGGTAATTACACACAAACAAAGGCGTATGCGAAAACTTTGGGCGTGCAGAAGATGCACGTGTGTGGAATGCATTCACTTACCAACAAGATTGTTTATAATACTCATCTCTTGCTCGTCAGGAAGATATTGATTTGGTTCTTGCTCCTAAATGTTTCAATGAATACTGAGTTTCTTATTATAAAGAGGCCAGCGAGACTTATTCGACCTTTACAGCCTTGATTTGGTTGCAACGGTTTTTGTGAAAAAGAAATTTGTGAACTAAGAAATTTGCACAAAATTGGCGGCCATCATCAGCTGCAAGCCTTGGCATTGCGAACATGAACTGTCATGAAACAGTTAGCCCTTACGGCTGATAAACCCATGTCTTCAACTCATTCACTGGCTTCCGGGGCTCAATTTCACAATACTGTCATGATAGTGATTTGTATTGTGATATCACATGTTGCCCAGCTGTTAAGTTTGATACTCTTAGACCAATCTAAGCTCTTTGCGAAATCGACCCCATAGGTGTCCCAGTATAAACTTTTTTACATCCCAATTCGACTTCTGCGTCACGTTCATTTTGCGTCATTTGACAATTTAAAGTCCGAGTGTATCATCACACATTACATTATTCAGATGTTATAGATGCCTTTGTAATATACAAAAATAAATAAATAAATAAATGTATTCTTTCATTGATTTTTCCTTATTATTGATGTAGATGCAGAATGAGATTGATGTCGTAGTCGGCAGAGAATGCATGCCCCGTATGTCCGACAGAGATAACTTGCCGTACACCCAGGCCTGCCTCTTGGAGATCCTACGGTTCGGCAATATAGTGCCCCTCGGAGCACCCCACAGCGCTTCACAAGACATTGTACTCGGGGGTTACCATATCCTAAAAGGAAGCCTAGTGTTTGCTAACATTGGGGCCATAGGCTTTGATCCTAAGACATGGTCGGAGCCGGAAAGATTCAACCCGGATAGATTTTTGGATGAGAGTGGGAAAGTGATTAGAGAGAACGACTTGATCCCGTTCTCTACCGGTAAGAGAAAGGGCACTATTTCTAATAAACGTATCACACTACATATTGTGGTGATTCCAAACCCACTAATCTCAGACTATACTCTGTCGATTTTAGGGTCCAGTATCGCCCAATTTCACATGACCCAAAAGGAGGAATTTATCCTTTTCCGCAAATACCCGAAATGTTCCGAACTCTTTGACGTCAACATATAGTATCGTTGATGGTCAGACACGTTTTTAGCTGTTCCGACTATCCATCGGAACAGCTATTGATTTTGTCGGGATTTGTTATTTTGGGGGCTATTATTCTTTATTTCCCCCAGAACCCCATTGACTTAACACATGACTTTTCTGCTCAGCATAACTCATTTTTAGAAGAACAAAACATCAGACAAATTTTATACCATATGAAAGCTTAAGCCTTGACTTAGTGAGAAATATAAAAAAAATATATATTAATTAATTAACAAAGTGACAGCGACTTGAATATTTCATTTGTCAATCTTGTTACCACCATATCTCAGGAAGTATAGCCTACATCCGATATTCATTTTGTTTCAAATTTTTGACTCGTTCGATATTCTAGATGTGCTTTTTGGAACAATTTTTTTTATGTCGCGTCATCATGACGTCATTTTAGCATGTTTTGTATTTGTGTACAAAAGGCCTGGCTCAAAAAGTGTAACTATTTGGTAAGTCAAAAATCACAGTTTTTCTAAAGAAATTAAATTTTAGACGCTACATTTACAAAGGTCGTTTAGAAAACCTGAATGCTTTTACCGAAAGTCATCCCAGACCATTAAAACTTACTAAAGCACAATGTAATGCCACTATAATTAACCGTTAATTGTTAGTCTGAGCACGATTGGTACAACGTTGTGGGGACTGCCCCGCATTTCGCCGCTCAGAGTTGATTACAGACTTGCACACAGGTACGCACTCGCCTGTTTTACCAACGTTAATTCAATGGGGTTTGCCGGTGTTGCCTACCTCTACAGGTTTTTTCGGGGAAAACTGGTAACATGAATGCGGCGGGGTAGCGGTATTTTTTTTAGCGTTTTAAACTTCATATTATTGTGTTCTCAGATGTTAGTTTGGCTTTCATTAACTAATTATTATGACGTCTCATGTGCTATAGCGCCCTCTATCGGTAAATGTTTATCTACATGAAACTTGCAGAATCTTTGCATTTTTAGGGTTTTTGTTCAAAGGCATCGCAAGGTAAGTTGGTAAGATATACCATCTTGTAAATAACAAAAATCACAGTATGGCAAACATTTTTTCGTCATCGTGACGTCATTAGGTATCAAGTAACATTAATTCAAAGTTTAATCATGAAAAAATCATATCTCCCGAGGCACATATCATAGAGTCTTAATCTGTGTGACATTTTGTAGCGTCTAGTACGTGCGACATTTTATTTACACATATGACCCACTTTGACCTTTACTTCCGGTCCAAATAGGAAGTTCAAAACTTTAAAAAGTCATATCTCCTGAACTAAAATCCATAAAGTCGTAATGTTTGTGTTGTATTGTAGCTTACATAACATTTGATTTTGACATATGAGTTACAGGCGTAACCCCACTTTGACCTTTACTTCCGGTCCAAACAGGAAGCTCTAAATTTAAAAAAGCACATCTCCTGTGCCAATTGTAGAGTCATAATCTTTGTACCATTTGTAGCTCACATCAAATGTGACATTTGGATATTACGCATGACCCCACTTTGACCTTACCTCCGGTTGAAATAAGCTTTAAATTAAATATATATATATATATCTCCAGGGCCAAATGTCCAAAAGTCATAAACTTTGTACGGTGTAAGACCATTTTCAAGGTCTGGAGAGTTTAATCAAAGGACAAACAACTTCGGAACAGCTACGTGTTTGTCCACAAACACATAGTTGTATATGTATATTTTTTTGTTCTTTTTGAATTCATGCATGCTCAAAGCACTTTTATACTGAAAAAATTGTTTCAACTGATAATTAAAAAAAATTACTCAATGTTTATTCGTTGTTGCTGGCTCCTATGATGCGGTTTCTTATCATAAGATGCATATCCATCAAGCAAAGTGTGATGTAATTCAAATCACTTTTTGTTCTTTTGAGTTCATAGCTCAAGTCAAAGCACTATTATATGCTGACAAGCCAAGTTGCCCGATCTGAAGATCGGGCTTGGAGCAATCGGTGGTGGGTGAAGGGTATAAAGTGGCTAGTCTAATCTGACACAATCGTACCATCATAACCGGCAACATCTCCTTCGTAGTTCAGGTGATTTTAAAAGTATATTGTTGAGGTCTTTCATGGATTTTGGAGCAGTTTTTCGTTACTTCCTGTTTTTGAAATTGGGATTTGTAAGGTATTAGGCCTACACAGGTACCAATAAAAACATGAGCGTTCACTCGGTCAGACCCTATATGTCAGGTAATATCCAGTGTTAATAAAAGTGGCGTTGGGACCAGAAACTCGGCGACTTTGAACGCTGTGGATATAGAACAATGGGGTCAAGTACACAGTAGACTACGCAAACGACTCTGTCCGGATAAACGACTCGGTGGGGTTCTCAAACCAACTAAACGGCTGCTGCATGTAAGATTTGAGAAACACCACGAAAGTGTGGCCATTGTGGTAATTAAGCGAACGGGTCAAGATCAACACAGCACTTAAGGGAAAACAGAGGGAGTGTGTCCGAAAAACTGAATGGTCCCGAACGACGGCCGCTGCATGACAAAAAGCACCGAATAATGCGGGAAAAGCGGCGATTTGCCCGTGACGCAAAACTGACATCTTCGGCGGAGCCGGTGTCATAGGGTATTCTGGCCTAGGGTAATGTGTCCACCATACGGTAAATTAACGTGGGCTGGAGGAGTATATTCAAAAGAGGGCGCTATCAGAAGGAGTTAGTACGCAATTCGCCGTATGCCCGGACAGAATCTCCTGCCGGACAGAATCTCCTTCCACACCGGAAGGGCGACGACGACACCCGTTGAATTTTTCCCGATATGTGGGTACCCCTCACGAGCCGCGGGACCCAGCCGTCTGGACAAACATTTGAGGTTTTCGCTCTTATCATATTAAATAACATTGTTTCAACTGTTTACTAAAATAAGTAACTTAATGTTTATTCATTGTTGCTGGCCCCCATGATGCGGTTTCTTATCTTAAGAGTCATATCCATTTAGCAAAGTGTGATGTAATTCTAATCACTGTGGCAGCAATATTGACTGGTAGGATGATTCTTTGTGCTTGTGCTTTGTGAAGGTGAAATCCCCGGGGGAAGGAAGGACGTTTATGGTGTGTTATTGTGGTCTCAGAACAAACATAAAAATGGTAAAAAAAATTCACGTAGCCATTGTATTGTGACAGAGGCTAATGGACAGCGAGATGTAACGTCTCCTTTTTTCACTAAACAGGTCAAGTAATTTCAAGGGTACTGGGAAAAAAAATGGCATGTCGATATCGTACTGTCTTTGGAGCCAAGACCAAAATTCATAAAGCTCGAAGCAAACAGATTAGCAGTCCCGTTTTCGATAGCACCGTATAATGTGTTCGATTGTGTTGTTTTTACTTAACATGGGCCTGATGACTTTTATTTTGTAACATAGACTTGTCTGTTGAATAGCACTGTGGATGTGAGTGCTTGGTGTCTTCCATTTTCCTCGTTTTTATTTTATTTTATTTTTTTGTCATTAACCCTATCGGGACCAGGCTTTTTTATGTACGGGGGGGGGGGGGGGGCACATAGTGCCTCCTCCATATTTTCTAGTGTTTGGCCGGTTATGATGAAACTTACAACAAATGTTTTTTTCACCGAGTTCTACATCGAATTTACAAAATCGTCCACTAGAGGGCGTTTTGACTGTTTTTCCTATTTTTGGTCAAAATTCGTGTTTTCCCCATAACTTCTGTACTTTTCGTCCAAATGTTATGAAGCTTGGCAGACTTGTACATGTTAACAAGATCAATATAATGTGAACCTAATTTATTGACAGGAGTCACCTTTGGGGGTATTATAATCCGTTAATTTATCCCATTTTTGGGAAAAAATGTTTTTTGCGTTGTTTTTTTTTCAAAATGGCCGCCGCCAAGGGCCCAGGGAACTTGGCTTGGTTGACAAACCTAAATATTTTTTGGCTCTGAAAAGTAAGAAATTAGCATGTTGAAAACATTTTATTATTAAAAAAAATTGTTGACCCCCTAATTACAGGCTGAAAATCCAAGATGGCCGCCAAAACATGGCGGCCATTTTGCATTCCCAAAAGCATTTCAGACTATCACGTGACTCATCACTATAACTTTTCTGACAAAAAAAATCAAAAACAAGTGGAAATTATGTTCAATAAGTTTTTAAAAAAATCACTTAAAAACAGTAAAGTCGTGTAACCCAAGGTCAAACAAATGGTTGCCATGGCAACAGCTAACTCCCGGTATCAATTATTTTTTGCCAGCATGGTCCTAGATACATTTGGGTAAAAAGTCAGAAAACTTCGCGGTGATTAGAATAAGAGTTAAAAAATTACGGGGAAAAATCGGTAGGGGGCACCCTGATAGGGTTAAGTATAATGCTTTGTGTCTGTCGTCCATCTGTAATATGCCTAAACAGTTGGAAAACATCTCGATAACTTTGTACAGCTTTTTAGGCAATCCATCATACCTGTGTATGTTTTTTGTATTTATTTTATTATTTCCTCTTGTGTCTTTTGATGTGCAATTTCAATGTGTTATTTTTTATGCCCGAGATATTATCTTATAAATAAATAAATGAAATAAATAAACGTCTATTTCATAAGCGCTAGCCTGCGGTTCTTGAAAAATAAATGAGTGACGCAATTCCGCAACGATGTAAACCATTTTGGATCCCCACACGCACTGTCAAATTTTCTCAAATCGTTTATGAAATACACTTTTGCTTACGCAGGTTGTTCTGCTGCAGTAAGCACAAAAATAGCTTCATGAAAGGATGAAGACGAATAGTCCCAGTGTTGATTGTGAAGCATGGCAAGATGGTGAATAATATTTGACTCATCAAACATTATGGAATTGTTACTCTTTCAGGTCACCGGATGTGCATTGGGGAGCAAATGTCCAAGACAGAACTATTTGTCTTCTTCACTCGCCTCATCCACCGATTCACCTTCAAGAAGCCAGAGGATTCTCCACCGATATCCTTTCAGAGTGTGGCTGGAGTGACGCTCTCACCCGTCCCATATGAAATTTGTGCCATTCCTCGTGATAAATAAACTTCCAGTCCCCAAATCATCCGTGAGAAGATCAATAAAGCTGTCCAAGGTTTTGGGAAGAGATTCCATGTCCTCAAATGTGCAAGAAAGGGATCGTGCTGGGATTTGTTTTTTTGTTTTTCTCGAAAAATAACTTACTTTCAAGTCTTTTCTGTTGTTGAAAGTAAAGCTAAAATAATATGTATAATGTAGTAGTTTGTCAAAGAAAATGGCCAACGATAATGGAAGTATTATTGTTTTTCAACCAGAGCGTAATTGTTGTTTCTTTCTTTTATTCCTTTCTTTTCAGTGAGGGTGTTCACAACGGTGGTAGTATTGACAAATAAATGGTTATAGTCAGGTTTGCACATTACTGACGTGGTATAAAGATGGTCATGATGCAAAACTTCCCTTGAAACAATTCTCTTTTGAAATATTGTCGTTTTTGCTACAGTTTATATCTTCTGACCCTCTAGTCTCTGCCAGTGGCGTAACTAAGGGGGGGGGGGGCAAGGGGGCACGCGCCCCCAACTGAAGTCTGTGCCCCCCCCCCCCGGTGCCCCCTTTTGAAATCTGGACTTTTGAGATTAATTACAAGATTAAATTGCTACATTTTATGACCATGTTTTTAGAACTATTTTTAATTATTTACACGCAGAATGTATTTTATTTTAACTCAACACGTCAGAAAACGCTGAAAGGGGGCTTGTTTAGGAAAAATACAAACAGAAACTGCAGTTTTCAATGGCCAAAAGTGCCCCCTAGGAAAAATGGTGCCCCCCCCCCCCTAAAATTAGTTAGGGCGGTGGTCTCCGCTCCGCCCGAGGCGGCTGAAAAGAGGTAGGGTAGTTTGCAAGAACCTTGAAGTATAACAGACTTGCGGTTTAAAATAAATACATCACTCCTTCGTAAAATTTTCCTTCTTTTCGTTTACATTGTTATTGAGTAACAAATTAATTCAAGTTCGGAAGTAATAACTCACAAGGGAGCAATAATTGCCCTTTTTTGACGATTACTGGTTATTTCTATCGCGATTATTTTTTTTATGAGCAGATTAAAATGAACATAATTAAAGGCTAATATTTTTTTGAAGGCTTTACCTGGAGTCCTTGCTTTTATTGCTAAAGGCATGATTGTTTTTAGTGTCATCATGATGAAGGAAAATGACCGTTTTGGTTCAAAGAGCTTGACGTTGGTAAATGTATTTCAGAATTAGCGTTAACAGGTCAACTTTAAAGAGGGGAAAGTAATAATGAGCTATATGAAATTAATTTTTAAAAAAATGCCATTGAATTGGCCAAAGCGTGACAATGACTATAGCCTGTTTTGATTTTGATTGTTATGTTATGTTTACCCCCAAACATAAGCTGATGAATGCTCCCTCCTACCGCATAGTGCCATGTTTCGCTTTGGGCGGCTGGGGCGGTCCAGTATAGTGACTAAACGGTTAAACGTTAATTCACGTAATTTTCGAACACTAACAGAACTGGGTCTCACGTGAGTTTCAAACACTCCGAATACGGGCATAAAAGTGAACAAATGTACACACCTATATTGATTCAAAGCCCTTTATGCTTGCTCCAACTGATGCCTTGCCTATTACAATGGGTGAAACTGTGTCCATTTATATACAAAATAATTTATGGCGTTTTCTGGAGGGTGAAAAACTAATGTTCTACCACGTCCTGTCAGCCTCGTCAACTGAATCAATCAAAAGAGGGCGCTATATAAGTTTACCAATGGTGATTTCGGAACTTTTTTTCGGTTTTCACTATTTTCTCGTGACACTATTGATTGAATAAGTTTAAATTTCCACAGGTTTGTTATTTCATGTATATGTTGGGAACATAAAATGCAAATGATGGTCTAGGACAATTACCTATGTTGACCACGTGCTTTGACCAAGTACAGCCTTTTATATCACTCTATTCCGCTGAAGAAACAATTAATGCCGTCCACCTTTTTGTGCGAATAATCTCTTTATGAGTTACGGAGGATTATCTCGGTAAATATTGAAAAATAGAACGATCCCTTAAGCCCCGCCCCTTGGACTTATTGACTAATCACAACATTGGCTACTTCACCTCTGTACATGTGGGCTGCACAGTGGGCGTCTCTTCAAATGCCACACTGCACGACATGAACGCGCGCGCTGTAAGTACGCGTACGCATGTTTACATTTTCAAATAGGATTTTATCGTGTCGGACTTTCGGTGGCGTACCCAAGGCTGTGGTTGGTCAATACGTGTGGGGGCGGGGCTTTAAAGTTTGGATCTCCGCTGAGTGGTTATGGTGTACTTAAAGTTAACGATTATACGTGTTCAAGCCGATACCTTGAAAAATGAATCCAAATGTTGATTTGCTATTTTTGTATGATGACCAACGTCATCACATGAGTTATCGAACGAAAAAATCCATCAACGAATAATGACAGAGTAATAGTAATTTAAAAAATGATTGTTTGTTTGTGTAAATAAACTCCGCGCGCTGTCTGTTCAATTTCAGCCGGTTGCCTTTCTAACACAGAGACAAAAATTAATGTGGCGAAATGACGTAATAAAGTTGACTTCTGTGTACCAGCAGCGGGTGCCTAGCCGCCGTGCACATCTTTTTTTACGTAGGGTTGTTGGCAGGGATAATTGCGCGTTTCAAATACAACGTTTTGATTATATTCATCTATTGAGGTAAAAACACGATATTTATAAACGAATGCTATATACATACATGTCCATGAACATTCGTTACTCTGTACTCCCAGCTTTAAAATGTCATTACTTACCAACAGGATAGGCTAAATTATTTAGAAGGCTAAATATTTACTTCTTGAAAATGCACCCCAACTAAATGTTAACCCGAAAGTGTGCATTTTTTTTTTTTTTTTTTTTTTTTTTTTTTTTACAACAACGCAAGAAAACCCTGCACCAAGCAAGACTACCGGTAAGGCTATTTTTTGCGACCATCTTGGATTTTGTGTTTTCAATCTGTGCAATAAGGGAGGTCAAATTATATCAAGTTTTTTTAACAATATAATATTTTTCAACATGCTAATTTCTTACTTTTCAGACCCCAAAAAATATTGAGATTTGTCAACCAAGCCTTAATATTTCTCCATGGGCCTTTGGGCGGCGGCCATTTTGATTCTTAAATGAAAAAGCGCAAAGGAACTTCTTTTTTTCCCAAAAAAACTGGATAAATTAATGGATAATAACGACCGAAAGGTGACTCCAGTAACTAAATTAGGTTCGCATAACATCGATCTTTTAAAAAAAATAGGCCTACAAGTTTGCCAAGTTTCAAAACATTCGGACGAAAAATACAGCAGTTATATGGGAAAACACGATGTTTACCACAAATGGGCAACAAACAGTTTAAAACGCACTCTAGTGACGATTTTTGATTTTTTTTTTTGACGTCATTTTTTTGAACATTTGTGGCAAGTTTCATCAAAATTGGTCGAACACTTTGGAAAATACGGAGGGGAGCACGATGTGCCCCCCCCCCCGGTGCCCCCCCCCCCCCCCCCACCCGTACATCCAAAAAAAAAGCCCGGTCCTGATAGAGTTAACTTACATAATACACATCAGTAGGCTGAGGGAACCGAATGCACTTTTGTTATGAGCAACAACGGGAAGCAGTGTAACGGGAAGTTTAGCTGACAAAATCTTCCTGGAATGTCTCATGCTCGAAATGAAAAGAAAAACAGTTTCGTATTGGCTAACCGTGGAACACGGTGACAAATACATTTTTTGCAACTCTTGCCATGTTTTATTATTGACAAACGACTATTTTCTCAGACTAATCTGGGATTTGGGGAAATGTTTCTTATTTTTAAGTTCTTAAATTTGTTTATATTATTATTAATATTATTATTATTGACAATTCTTTTAGCTGGTTTTGGACCAGATGGCGGAAAACACTTGTATTCTAAGCTACTATTATTAACTAAAAACCCATTGCAAAATTGATTGATTGGCTTTGAAGATCTGTAGTTTTCAAGAAACACAGTAATAATTATTACAAAAACAACTATGCTTTGGTCACATGGGCGTAAATACCGGGGGATATATCCCCCCACTTTTTATCCAAAGGGATGATCCATAGGATCCATGGGATCATTCCCCCAGATTTTTGGTCTTTAAAAAACACAAATTGGTGGTTTTCACTGAAAAAGCACCTGATAGCTTAGTAAATTAATAAAACATTTCTACAAATCCCTATCAACACAACACCCACGTCTGTACACGCCCGTATACACGGCACCAGGGATGGATTTCACAAAGCGCTAGGACTAGTCTTATTTCGAGTTAGGACGAGTAACTAGTTATGTAAGACTAGTCATAAGTGAGGAATAGTCCTAAGTTAAGACTAGTTTTGTGAAATATACCACTGTACGTGTAAACAGTGAGTAGACGGTCATTTACACGAACTTTACGTAACTTAACTATACCCACCAAACAGCTCCGCTGTGACAAATTGAGGTTGGTACGGGTTACTTGACAATGTTTAATGGATGTACTATGCTGAAAAGCTGAAAAGAAATGTTTTCTGTAATTATTTGAACAAACTAGGTAGAACATTAACAACACAGAGGGCATCCATAATGCAATCGAACATCTGCTGTGGATTTACATGTAACCTTCCCCATGCCCCTTTGCTCGTGATCTCAGCATTATTCCTTTTTCCCATGACCACCCCCCCCCCCCCCCCCCACACTTTTCACAACAAATTGACCCACTGTTTGGTCATGTTTTAGTGAAAGCAACGAAAAATGGCTAATTGGGGCTACATATTTTGGGGATTTAATTAGGCCTTAAGGCCCCAGCTCAACGTAAACTGACTGTAAATTCTTTCATTCTTTGCACAGATCAAGATATTTATAATAAAACCAACCAGTGAAAATGTCAGCTCATTATTTTCGTTGTTTCATTTGCGAGAAAACGGTAAAAATGTATTCAGCAAAATATTTCTCTTGACGATTGGTACGGGTATGAACTTTATAATCGATGAGCTCAGAGTGAAAACTGATCACCCCCACCCCATATAAAACAAACAAACAGTGTACTAATTGGGTGGACAGTCGAAATTAGCTTCCCGAGGTATTGAAAGTTGACAAACTAGTTCCCGAGGCGAAGCCAAGGAACTATAGTTTGTCATCTTCCACTCGAAATAATCCATGTTTAAAGATACACCTCATAACTTCTCTAGGTCGACATCATAGAACTCGAGAAAACGCGGATTGATATTTTATTTGTAATGAGCCGCCATCTTTTCATGTGTATCACTTGATTAATAGTTATTATTATAGAACAGGGTTTTCAACGTTTTTAATTAATTATTTATTTATTTGTTGTCATCGTCGTCGTCGTTGTTGTCTGTCGTTGTCGTTGTCGTCGTCGTCGCTGCTGTTGTTGTTTGTTTAGTTTAGTTTTTTTTGTAATTGAGTGGTCAAGGGTGATGAAATAGTTCAGTGGAGATTGCCTATAGACAGTTCCGGCCTGTCAATCAAACTGTGGGCATTGACCAATTGGATCACGCCTTTTGGTCATGTGACCTCGGTCAAACACGGTCACACGTGCAGCGTAAACGTACATAAACTAAGGTGTGTGGGCGGGGCTTGTTGCCGAAGCCGGAACGGTCTATACGGAACTCGCCTAAAGATACCAGTATATTTCACAACAAACTATACACCAGGAAAAGTAATTACAAATCGCTTTTCATCAAGTAAGCTTTTAGATAATCCATCAATTTCCACTGATAACATACCAGGAAAGAAGAGTACCATCCATGATGTTATGGAAAGTACCCGAGTAGGCCTATTGTCTCAACATCATTTGGAATCATTTGGACGTGTCTTGTTTGTACAGGCAAAAGGAAATACTTACTCATGTTTTCTTACCACTAGCTGTTTTCTTATCAAGATTTAAAACACGCGGCTTGGTAAGAGTGAACGACCAGTATCCGCACTTTGTGTAACCCAACATGAAATAACAAACCTGTGGAAGTTTAAGCTCAATCGGTCATCAAAGTCACGGGTAAAATAGTGGGGAAACCCCCTATAGCATTGTTTTCACTGTTTTCAAACATCGGATTTCAGACATGCGAGATCAAAACTACACATGTTTTACTCATTTCTCAAAAACTGTATTCAATTCAATTTGTTCGTCAAAAAAATAGTAAATTTGCTTTGTCGAGCATGCTCACAATATAAAATAAGAATATTAAAATTACATAGCAAACTGTTACTCACAGAAAAAACCGTATAATATAGCATTTCGGGCAAAAATATTTCAAGGGAAGTTTTCCTCCATGACCATCTTTATTTTAAATTGTGTGAAATCTGTGAGCGTTTTAATCTCACCAATGTTATGCCCACTCTTTATAGGGTAACGGGTCAGAGGGCAGGGGGCCAAACAGTGGGAAAATTTCGGGCAAAGCAAGAAGAAAAACAGAATGGAAAGCCTTTTTAATAGAAGTTGGTACCTGTGTTTGTTTAATGTGTAAAATTTCAGGCAAATCAACCCTCCTGTACCCCTTAACTCCGTATGTCCCCATACGCTCATGGGGCTTTTATTATGGACAATACAAGAAGTACGTCTAAAAGCATTAGTGGAAACAGGAGGTGTCCAGTGCCTCAAAGCTTCTGATTCTAGTTAACTTTAATTCGCAAAAAAACAAACCACTACTTCAACACAATAATGCTGCACTCGATCCTCCGTTCCCGCTCCAAAGCTCAACTGGCATGACGAGTAGTTATCAAAAGATAACTTTCGAAAATCTTCATTCTGTCAGCTGAGCTTTATGAACAATAGTTTGAAGGTTCAAGGCTCGTTTATTTTGCGCAGCAGCAAAACAATGACGACAATATCAATCAAAAGAGATCGATACAAAAAGTACAAGTTCAAAAAATAGTCAAGAATGTAAGGGAGATTCCCAGTGCATCCCCGCAGAACAAACCCACACCAACGATTTGGGGTGTCTTGTAAGGGTCGTTAAAAACAACTGGGGTGTTAACAGTGGGGGGAAAAAAGAAGAAAAAAAACGAAAAAAAAAAACCCGATGCTCTAGAGATATTCAAGATGGCGGCCAGTGGCCGCCATAAATAGTCAGAATTGGAAAAAGTCATATTTCAGCCAAATAACATAATTATAGCATGAATACAAATGTTAGTTGTATATTTGTTACCCTAACACATTCATTTCTGATATCCATTTTGTGCTATCATGTTTCAATTTAAAATGGCGGCTAAAAAAGTGTTCAAACTTGCGAAAATTGTATGTTAACCAAAAATTGTGATAAAGGCATAAGTGAAACAATTAGATCTTTGTTTTTTAACCTCTAGCATTTGGTTTTGCTATCCATGCACCAAATTCCAGATGGCCACAAAATTGTTGCCAAAATTGGTCAAATTTGAAAACAAAATCAAGACTTTGGAAAAAATGCCCATTTTCTAATAAGTCTTAAGGTATCTCAAATAAAAGCATATAAGTATAACCAATAAACAGTTTGTATAATATAGCAGTTGTCTGCCACCTCGTGACATAGGCATGTACCTAAATTTAGTCGCGGCTGTCATAGGTGTCGTCAAGACCGGAACAGACAGATTCACCTGTACACATATACTCCCCTAAAATAGATTTGAAGAATTAAATGCAAAACAAAGGTGTCATTGTTGAGGGATCCATTTGTGAAGCTAGCTTGTAGCATAGAGAAAGGACATTATTTATGCTTGTATATATGCATTGGTCCCATTATGACATGCGAGTGCATTGGGACAGGGGTAAACTGTTATCAAGTGACCCCATGTGGTCAAGGGTCAAACAACTAATTTCAATCTGAAAGCTCACCGTTTTAAAAGTTCATACCGGTACCAACCCTCAAGAGAAATTTCCGTCTGTAATGTCGAAGTCGAGAAAAAAATAGTAGCAGTTAAAGTTACCCATTTGCTTATTCATTTCGATTTTCAGCTGTCCATTGCATAGGCCCATAGAAATTGCATTCTTCTTGCATTAAGACAGTCATCTATTCACAAAGTCACAAAAGGTATGACAAAATCATTTCAAAAAGATACACATTTTATTTATTACACCATCACTTTCATCATTTTGTAATAATTCAATTGATTCTGTTTGGAAGTATTCGTTATACTATCAGTAATTGTTTTCTTTTCAGACAATTGATTGCCTGGTTTAGAATAAAAATGAAACACATTTCTTTTATTAAATGAAAACAGCGTTGATAACAAAAAGTGATGTTTGAAGCTTTGCATGGTGTGAAAAGTAATAAGGAACTATAATTAAATAGGAAGACGAACAGAGTATACTGTTCGAAACGTCGAGACCCCATCAACGGCTCTTTTCAGAGCCACCACTTCTTTCTAAAAGAGTTTTCATACATGGTTGTACCCGCAAGTTTACTATTTAATTATAGTTCCTTATTAGCGTTGATAACAGTTTGCCGAACATGTTGTATTTTTTCAATAATTTTTGTGTTTCAGAGGATTAAAAAACTCCCAAAATGATACTAAAAATAAATTATTAAGAAAAAGAAGAAATATAAGTATACGTATACAGAAGCAAAACGTTGTTAATGGACTCATATTTCGACCCTAGTAGAGTCTCTTTCAAAGTCTTGAGAAAGACTCAGCTGGGGTCGAAACGTAAAGCCATTAAAGGTAAAAATAATATAGGATTGGTAAAACTGATACAGTGCAGTGTACGTACTCTGTGTGATTCGATGTATGGACAAAAAACCGGTGAAAATTTGGGCTCAATCCGTCGTCCGAGTCGGGAGAAAAGTGAAAACCGCGCACGCTTTTCAGCATGTAAACACATTGTCCTTAATTCCTATTGTTACAACCGAAATCAAAATGAGGGTTTTCAAATTCTATTTTCTCAACTTTGACAGCATTTCGGACAGAAATATTTCTATTGAAGATTGATACTGATATGAACTTAATACTCAGTAAGCTTTCAGACAGATACTAATAATACTAGTTTAAAAAAAAATGATGAACACCAATCCTGTATTCTACCTTTAACAATATTTTGCATTTATATCATTAGTTCACTTTGGTTGGTGAGCAGTTCGCAACAGGTAATTCTAATTTAAGTTAACAATTTATTTAGAATTTCTCACCTTTTACACATTCTAACAGTCGAGCCACTTAATAAATATGTTTACATGCATTTGAGTACATTAACAAAATGGGTTCTTACATCATCTTGATTTATTGAAAAATAATTTCCGACTCCATCACAGTTTAGTTAGGTGGGCTAATCCAGAGGTGTCTCAAAGCATTGATGTATATCTCCACTAATATTGACTTACAATTATTTTAAACTTTACATAAAAGCATGGATCCGTTACCAAATGGACAAATCATTAAATAAAAAAAATAAAAAAATACAAGATAATAGTGAAAAGGAGTTAGGAATCTTGGGGGAAATGTACATTTTAAAACTTGCATAATGAATAAAACAAAAAGCCTCTGATCTTTAGTGTTGCGCAGATTTTGGAAATGAATTATGAGAATGATTAAATTTGTGAAAATTGATGGGAAATTCTGCACATGATGTTACAAACATAATATTGTAAAATGATATATTTCATGACATCCTCGTCTAAGAATCTGACAGTCCCCGTTTACCAATTCACTCACAGTAGCGTGGAGAGTTGGGCCAAATAGTGACACCTCACTCTTATGAATGTATAGACCCTGTAATGTTTGTGACCTGGTACATTCCGGGGCCTTTCTGGCAGGCAAGATACTATACACTGGCCATATGGGAAATCATAGTTTCCACATAACTTGAAGAGTTATGAAAAGTAACAGCTGAACGAGTTTTGACACGTGCCCCCTTTCAACATATCAAAAGTTGATAAAAAAAATCGTACAGTGCAATCTCTATAAAATGTAAGATTTATTGCTTTCTTCCATTGGACTGTGCAAAAAAGAGCGTGCCTGCAGAAAGTCTAGGCTCTGTGGCTTTTTTTTTGTAACCAAGTGATATCACAGGTTACATGGTCTATGGGGCAAAGCAACTGGCACCTCTATGTTGCCGGAATTGAACTTTCTACATCAGAACATTTCAAGGGGCACTAAGGCCGGATGGTAGCTGTGCGGCATTTGCCTCTGTTGCCCGCATGAAGTATTATGCCCAGAAAGTGAGCTGTAAACATGAGAGGGAGACTGTCAGATTTTACAATGTTGTTTTTAAACAAGTAAATCACAAATTCTGGACAGAAGCTGCAAAACATTGAAAAGATCCCTTTTTCAAGAATATGGAGAGTGGTCTTGAAAATGTGTACACTCTCTGGGAAACCTTTGCTAAAATTGTGAAAAGTATCACCTATAAAAATACTTCACAAAAAAAGAACTTAGATCGTATTACATTCAACTGTGATGCTCCATGCCAAAAGTAGCCACTCCTTGCCAAAACTCAATACTGGGTTTATTTGCTCCTCCCAAATATGTAGACAAGAGCAAGCGCTTTAAAATTACACCTTGTTTTAAGCCTTTAAGTTAAACCATCTAAGTATTTTCCAACATGTAGAATGTGTAAGACATCACATCACATTGATATCAAGTATATCTTTACTTATAATGCCATTTCACTAATTCCAAGAACTGCCTGATTTTTACTTGGGGTGTCACAATTGATATTAAAGGGAGCTTCAGTATTAAACTGCATTAACCAGAAACTTGAACATCCATTGTTAACTACATCTACTTGATTTATACCGACTTGCCCTTGTAGCTGGGAAAGGGTAGGGGTTGTTGGCAAGCTATCCTGTCGGGTAAGTGATGACGTTTGGGAACCGGAAGTGCAATGGAAATGAATGGTATACATAAATGTACATGGGCATTCGTTACACTGCACTTCCGGCTCTAAATCGTCACCACTTACCAAACAGGATAGCTACACTACAAAATGAGGCCCCTTGCCAATGCATCATCCACCAAGTGAACAACAGTTGACCTCACTAGTCTCTTTTTATTACCCATACAGAAAAAAATACATGCTGCATATACACAGTGCAGTCCAAAGCTTATCAGCAATATCATATAAGGGTGCATCTCTTTTCATCTCTGCTGATGAAGACAAAACAAGTTCCAGAGACTTCTTCAACCCAACTAGTCTCGCTTCTCTGAGATTCTCTTTCTTTCTCTTCTTTTTTTTGGGGCCTGTTCTCTTGAGAGATTTAAAACAAACGAGCACCCTGAATACGTCCACATTCGTCTCACTCTAAACACTCATGTTCTGTTAGATTAACTCAAACCATGTACAATGTACATCCGTTCTACAATCAAAGTATACGTGCACACAGCATATTGCACATGTTAATCATCCCTTTGTGTTAATTCTTTCTTTTTTTTACAATTCTGTTTGGTTTTTCCCGCCATAACCACATAAATATATATACAAGCAGCAGTGATAATCAACAACTCTCTTTTGTATACTAACAGTTACCACCATTTTGTATGGGCGGCCTTGAGTATCACAAAATATAACTGGGTCCTGGACAAATTTGCCAGTGATGCTGTTCATTTTATAGCTCTTGTAATAAACGATAAATTATTACTTTTTTGTAGAGAAGGCCGCCCATAATGCTAAGAATCAATGGTAAAACTCACAGCTGTGACGTTGCAAAGGAAAGGTTCATAAAGATTTTAATTCTAACACAGTTAATTACAGCATGGAGTAGGCTCCATGGTAACAACACGGTTAACTGGTAGATGTCATCCGCAGTCACTGAGTCAGATGACTCTCTCTGACTCACTCTACCAGTACTTCTTAATGCACATAACTTTTAAAGGGATAATACACTCTTCGTTGAGACCATCTTCTGTTAAAGATGCATGCTCAAGTTAGTTTCTAAGGCAAACTTTAACAACAAAGTTTTCAAAACAATTCAAAAACTCTATATGCAGAAGATTACATCTGGGGTGTTTGGTTTGCACAACGCCCAACACATATTTTCTGTGGTCAAATTAATGAGTGTACAATCCCTTAAAATATATACTATACAAGTTAGATATCTATCTAAATGTACATATATATATATATATATATATAATAGCAGATTAGTTTGTAGTGGAAGGTCAACTTATTTATAGGCAAATATCAAATGTCCTCATTCCCCACTTACAAAAATACTCTCAGCACCACATACCTGTACAATTATTAACAACAACAAAACAACTTGCTCTAAATTAAAACCAATTAAAATGATAAAAAAATGATAGATAATTATTGTATATTATTTTTAAAGGGTTAAAATGAATCACAAATATTGGCAATGCACATCTCATAACTGTATCATACTGCAAAAACAAATTTGGGGTGGGGAGGGGGGGGGGCTTGTGAGGAAAAAATAGTCTGGTTAAAATGAAATGTATGTGTTTATCGTTTTTAATGTGTAAATATTGGAATCAGACAAGGACATGTGAAGTTCACTGTCTTGAGGGCTTCATATTATACCTTTCTTTTGTTTTACAAACACTGGCCATCATTTTGTATGGGCAGCCTCGAGTATCACAAATGAATTAACTGGGTTGGCACAAATCTGGCCATTTTAATCAAACGTTTAATTTAAATTACCCTTTTTATGAAGAATATGTGTACTTTTGATTTGGGTCGCAACATTAATTTATCAGTAATATGGGATTTTGATAGCAACACTGCCCTAAAAGATATTTTATTTATTTAATTATTTTTTTTCAGTGAAGGCAGCCAGTACTTTTGCCAACCAACATTTTTTCAGTCAGGTGTCGAGTATGGACTTTTGAGTACGAGAATTTTGCTAGCCGCGTTCTAGTATGAGAACAGAGAATGGGCACTGGTCACTTGCCCGACACAACCATTCCTTCATGCCCGCAATCCTTCCAGTGTGGAACAGTCTTTCAGACGCCACTGTTGGTCGCCCTACAACATCAGGGACCAAGGCCTTCTGTTCCAGGGCGCACAAGCTTCTTAAGGCCTTGTGCTAGTAACTTTTATTTTACTAGCTGTATTGTAAACGTTTATCCTTAATCACATTATTGTATTTTTCACTCTGTTATACATTTCCTGTTTTATGGCAGTCTCCATGGTAGTGGGCACTGAAGTTCCCTTTTGCTAACCGCGTTCTAGTATGCGAACAGAGAATGGGCACTGGTCACTTGCCCAATACAACCGTTCCTTCATGCCCGCAATCATTCCAGTGTGGAACAGTCTTTCAGATGCCACTGTTAGTCACCCTACAACATCAGGGACCAAGGCCTGTGCTTATTCGTAAAAAAAACCGAAAAAAACGAGTAAGAGTATGTTGATGAACACATTGAGTACAGATTTTTTACAATACCATCAAAAACAGTACTTGGAGTAGTACTCAAGTACAAGAGTACATGTACTTCAACATTGCTGACAGCCAAGGTCGCAAAAGAAAGGTCTACATAACAGCCCATGAAACAGCCCACTTCAATCAATAACGCGAAAAGAAATGGAGTTGAAACACAAACCAAAGTTTCCCTTCTACTTTGTGAATTCTGGCTTTTCATGGCACCCTTGTTTCTCTTTGGTAACCTTTTAATGGTCGTCCTTCATAAACATTTTTAGGGCATGTAGGAATTACGGGTCTCTACTGTTCTAGGAGACCATAGGGAAACAGAAGAAAAGAAAACCGGAAAACTGCACTGAAAAGAACACACACTGATCAACTTTGGAACATTCACTTGGAAAGGAGTTAAGCAAGCAGCACACGTGTTGCTCTTTTCTAAATCAACAATTTCTCATATATTGTACTTGTATACATTTGTACATTATAAAAGATTTTGTTTTTCTCATCCAAAGATAATAGTTACAAATATCGGAATAATAGATACAGGTGTATGTTGAGGTAAGAGTGAATGAGTACAGAATAAGGAATGTTAAATACAGGAGTACGACACTTAGTCAGAAAGAAGAAAAAATTGTCGTTTACCTGTTAAGTGTAAAATACCTCTATCTGAGCTTATTTATAACATATGTATACATGTAGTTATGATTATGCAATTCAGTACTCATCATAGAAATAGAACCTGGAGATTGCTCAGCTCTACCACACTCTGTGTTCCTGCTGTGGGCGCCCCTTATCAATACCACGTATGGCAGAATGGCGATGGGTAGTCATGGTTGGTCAATCTAATTGATGTAGTATCCACTCAGAAAATTTTGCCATACACGTGTGCATGTATTTACAATTTTTTGCCATGTTGTGGCGTGTTGTGGCTGAGCACATGGCTCAAACTCTGGTGTCCCAGTCTTGTTTCCCACCTTGTTTCCCTAATGGCTCAAACTCTGGTGTCCCAGTCTTGTTTCCCATCTTGTTTCCCTAATGGCTCAGACTCTGGTGTCCCAGTCTTGTTTCCCACCTTGTTTCCCTAATGGCTCAAACTCTGGTGTCCCAGTCTTGTTTCCCATCTTGTTTCCCTAATGGCTCAAACTCTGGTGTCCCAGTCTTGTTTCCCACCTTGTTTCCCTAATGGCTCAAACTCTGGTGTCCCAGTCTTGTTTCCCATCTTGTTTCCCTAATGGTTCAGACTCTGGTGTCCCAGTCTTGTTTCCCACCTTGTTTCCCTAATGGCTCAAACTCTGGTGTCCCAGTCTTATTTCCCACCTTGTTTCCCTAATGGCTCAAACTCTGGTGTCCCAGTCTTGTTTCCCATCTTGTTTCCCTAATGGCTCAAACTCTGGTGTCCCAGTCTTGTTTCCCACCTTGTTTCCCTAATGGCTCAAACTCTGGTGTCCCAGTCTTGTTTCCCATCTTGTTTCCCTAATGGCTCAGACTCTGGTGTCCCAGTCTTGTTTCCCACCTTGTTTCCCTAATGGCTCAAACTCTGGTGTCCCAGTCTTATTTCCCACCTTGTTTCCCTAATGGCTCAAACTCTGGTGTCCCAGTCTTGTTCCCACCTTGTTTCCCTAATGGCTCAAACTCTGGTGTCCCAGTCTTGTTTCCCACCTTGTTTCCCTAATGGCTCAAACTCTGGTGTCCCAGTCTTGTTTCCCATCTTGTTTCCCTAATGGCTCAAACTCTGGTGTCCCAGTCTTGTTTCCCATCTTGTTTCCCTAATGGCTCAAACTCTGGTGTCCCAGTCTTGTTTCCCACCTTGTTTCCCTAATGGCTCAAACTCTGGTGTCCCAGTCTTATTTCCCACCTTGTTTCCCTAATGGCTCAAACTCTGGTGTCCAAGTGTTGTTTCCCACCTTGTTTCCCTAATGGCTCAAACTCTGGTGTCCCAGTCTTGTTTCCCACCTTGTTTCCCTAATGGCTCAGACTCTGGTGTCCCAGTCTTGTTTCCCACCTTGTTTCCCTAATGGCTCAGACTCTGGTGTCCCAGTCTTGTTTCCCACCTTGTTTCCCTAATGGCTCAAACTCTGGTGTCCCAGTCTTGTTTCCCATCTTGTTTCCCTAATGGCTCAAACTCTGGTGTCCCAGTCTTGTTTCCCACCTTGTTTCTCTAATGGCTCAAACTCTGGTGTCCCAGTCTTGTTTCCACCTTGTTTCCCTAATGGCTCAAACTCTGGTGTCCCAGTCTTGTTTCCCACCTTGTTTCCTTAATGGCTAAAACTCTGGTGTCCCAGTCTTGTTTCCCACCTTGTTTCCCTAATGGCTCAAACTCTGGTGTCCCAGTCTTGTTCCCGCCTTGTTTCCCTAATGGCTCAAACTCTGGTGTCCCAGTCTTGTTTCCCACCTTGTTTCCCTAATGGCTCAAACTCTGGTGTCCCAGTCTTGTTTCCCATCTTGTTTCCCTAATGGCTCAAACTCTGGTGTCCCAGTCTTGTTTCCCATCTTGTTTCCCTAATGGCTCAAACTCTGGTGTCCCAGTCTTGTTTCCCATCTTGTTTCCCTAATGGCTCAAACTCTGGTGTCCCAGTCTTGTTTCCCATCTTGTTTCCCTAATGGCTCAAACTCTGGTGTCCCAGTCTTGTTTCCCATCTTGTTTCCCTAATGGCTCAAACTCTGGTGTCCCAGTCTTGTTTCCCACCTTGTTTCCCTAATGGCTCAAACTCTGGTGTCCCAGTCTTGTTTCCCATCTTGTTTCCCTAATGGCTCAAACTCTGGTGTCCCAGTCTTGTTTCCCACCTTGTTTCTCTAATGGCTCAAAATCTGGTGTCCCAGTCTTGTTTCCCATCTTGTTTCCCTAATGGCTCAAACTCTGGTGTCCCAGTCTTGTTTCCAACCTTGTTTCTCTAATGGCTCAAAATCTGGTGTCCCAGTCTTGTTTCCCACCTTGTTTCTCTAATGGCTCAAACTCTGGTGTCCCAGTCTTTTTTCCCACCTTGTTTCCCTAACGACACTTAACAATTATCGCTTCATCCTTTGGATCAGACGATAAGCTGTAGATCCTGTGTGTTGTGAAATATACGTCAAAGAAACCAGTTACACTCATTGTTGAGAGGAAGAGTTTGTCTTTTGTTTCTGGTATGGTTGGCTGCAGATTAGGTCACATCACTTTGTAAACTCATACAAGGTCCTTTATGGGTCTCCTAAGTCAAAAATTAAGCCCTTTGAGACGCCCGCACGGCAGATAAAATGCTTTATAAGAACCGATTATTATTGTTATTCTTGTTTATAGACATGTAATAAAACGGGGTGAAATAATCAGAGTCACGCTGACAAAGACTCAGCATTCCCCCAGGTTCTATTTCTATGGGTATCATTCACACACTGAAATGGGGGGCCACGGCAGTAGACAGAGTATCTGGGTTTTTTTAACACCCTGTCTTTGACACCCTGCTTCAGCTGTCACTTACATTTCCATGTAAAAGTGTTGGAATTTAAAGGCAGGGGATGCTTTTGGTAGTTACTCCAAAAATAAAATGACCATAAAAACGTACTTGGTAAGGAGCAACGGAGAGGTGTTGACAGTATAAAACATTGTGAGAAACGACTCCCTTTGAACTAACATAGTTTTTGAGAAAGAGGTAATTTTCTTGTTAAAATATTTGAATCTGAGAAAGGCTTCAGGCATGAAGCCTTTTTGTACGTAATGAAAACATGCAGTTTCAGCCTTTTTGGATCCTTCTGCAAGGAAATAACCGCTCCAGATTTTTGCCGATATCTCAAGAATGCTAGCATCTTTTGAAAACAGTTTTCAGAGGTTAGTTTTATGGTATGTATCTACAATTATATAGAATTGAAACAAATTCTGTTTCAATACCAATGGTATACCCTGCCTTTAACAACACAGTTACTCTGTTTCCAGAATCCTGAGTAACAATTTGGTAGGTAAGACTTCACATCGAAAACTAGGCGCAAAACTACTATTCCATGCACACTTATTATATATACAGTCAAATTACTACCAATGTAATTTTGAATCGGCTTTTATTATTCCCTGAAAACTGGCCTTACTGACAAAAATCATCAAGTCTACATTTTGCACGTGAACATTTCTCTGAAAACATACTAACTGAAAAAAATTGCAGAGTTCATTACACCACAGGACATGCAGGAGGAATTACAACTGCAACTCTTGTTTTACATGGGGTTACGTTGGATTCTTGTATGGCCATGATGGATATCTTAGGGGTTTTTTTTAACCCACAAAATTTAAAATTCAAACTAAATTGTTTCTTAGAACTATACTTACACTGTACTTATAGAACAGTTTCTCTCCGTTTTTTCCCGTTCTTATCACAGCAGTTTTTGGTCTCCGCGGTGCAATCACATCTTCCGCTGTCATTATTGATGACTCTAACCATAGTAGGATCCACACACATCCCACCCGGCTGCACAGTTGTCGTTCTGAGATCACCGTTTGGCAATGCCGTCTCGCACGGACACGGACCGTCCTCTATTCTCCAGTAGCAATATCGTCGTCCTCTCTTTGTGAACAGGTTGCCATGACAACCCCTACTGGCGGACGGGATGATGATATCCGACCATGAGACCTGCCCGTCGATTTCGTCCCGCCCGGTATTGTCGTAGGCGTGTGCACTGGTAGCCTGCGCTTGAAGTACAGGTTTCCAGTTTGGTTTTATTGGTGGTCCCCCACCCCAGAGACGGACGTTACCGTTGGGATGCAGGCAGCGGTAATAAAACAGCATCACAATGATTCCAAAAAAGAATCCGCCCCAGACGAAGACAAGTGCAGGAAGACCATAACCCTTTCTCTGTCCATCGTGGTGATACCACAAAGCAAACATGATCGTGTTCTCTACAAAGATGATGGTGTAGAAAAATAGGGCTCTGTACCGAGTGCGTCCCTCCTTCATGTTGAAGAAACAGAAGATGTGGATGATGCCGATGACGGCGTCGAAGAGCACCTCCTCGAGTCTCGTCGTGCAGAAGTCTGTGTCTTGATAGACCAGCCACAGTGTCATCCCGACCCAGTGGATGCCTATTAGTGGGAAGATCAACCACTTATAGTACGATGCAAACAAGGCCAGCGAGATGACCCGTGCCGTTATAGTAAAAGTACGCCAGAGGATGCGGAATGAGAGACCCACATAGCCGAGATTGTTCTTATTGCTGCAGGATTCCCGGAGGGCTTTGTGGTAAGCCTCCAGACCCCAGGAGAGGGAGGACAAGGAAATAATCGCAGAGGAAACTGTGGTCAAAAGAAACAAAACAGCACACGAATTAAAATGGTTCATGTAAGAGTTGCAACGTTGCATTGCGTATAGTTGCTTGCTTTTACGTTAACCCTCCTACTGTCATGTAGATTGTGGGGCCCACTGTTTCACCATCCAACACCACTTACATGCTTCACTGATCATGCATTGTTGTGTACACATGATGGTTACTCCACGGGTTAGTGTACAAAGCAATGGGCAACTGTGAGGAACGGAATTTTGAATGATTTTAAATGGTCAATCGGAATTGAAGGAGGATAAAGTACTACTGAACATGGCTTCTTAAGGACAGAGGAATCTTTAACAAGAGTCACTTAACCTCAGACATAGTTTTAACTGGTTAGTGCCAGATGACCAGTATACACGTAAATGTTTCCCCTGCCTGGAAGGGAAGTCGTTTAATTACGGTTTTGTGTAAAACTGGAATACCGGAGCAAAGGTCACCCAGACATTCTGCTGCTAAATGCGCCCGGACCACACACAGGCTGTCTAATGCTTCGTTTCACCCACATAAAGGTCTCGAATATTTTGGCGTATTCTGGCTATTAAGAGGTGGTTTTTGTGTAATCCCCAATTCCAGACCTTTGTCGTTTTGTTCCAAGAAGAGGAGTACGAGACATCGAGAGGCTTCCACCCTTGTTTATTCATTGTATTTCGGCTCAATGGAGGTAAGTCAGAGTGAGCCGGGAATCGAGCCATGCCTCCGGGTTTAGTACCAAGAATACAGCCCTAAAGTTCTCAACTGTACCTGTAAGCCAATAGATGTCAGACTGCTGGGTCATGATATACACCTGTAACACAAGCTGGGGAGCAGCCTCCATGAAGGCTTCCAGAAGCCTGAGCATGGTGATGTCTCGATACTCATATATACTCAGATCGTAGTAATCCGGATGCTCACGACTCTTCCAGCAGTACTTAATGGTTCGCCAGTATCTAGAGAGTTCGATTAAATTAAAAAAAAAAAAAAAGCAATTATAATAGGCATTTATAAGGTGCTTTTAAACCCATTATTGTATCAAAGTACCGTACACTATGTTCATTGGGGAATTAGAGAATTCCTGAAACATTCTCAACTCCTTAGAAGTGTGCAGCACCGGCAGCCAAATTGGTACACAGGTTGCTTAAATACATATAGTTCACACCAACAAACTATACCCTTGCAGGTACCCATTTACTCCTGGGTGAAGAGAAGCAATTATAGTTAGGTGTCTTGCCCAAGAACACACACCGGGATTCAAACCCAAACTCTGATGAATCCGATGCGTTAGACCCCTCTGCAAAGACATGCCACAAATGCACTAATAGTGCAGCAAGCCATGGTATGAAATCGATACCGGTTTATAATAGTAATTTTAAATAATACCGGAGTCTTATGCCTTTAGTACACGTATCTACAAACAATTAGGTGCTCAAGACGCTTATTATCATTTTTCAAAGACAGGTTTTTGAAGTTTTTGAATTATGAGACTCATTTTTAGCACCTTAAGATGCTGTGGCGCATTCACCAGCCACTGCCAGAAACACCAGGGCAAACCCCTTCTCTTAGCGATAAGTGTTAACTGGGTTCTTTTGCGTTCATTACACAACGCACGGGACCTACGGCTTTACGCCCCATCCAAAGGACGAAGCAATAATGGTTGAGTGTCTTGCTTAAGGACACAAGTTTCAAGACCAGAACTTTAATCCACACTCTGCTGATCAGAAACACCAGAGCTGGAGTCCAGTGTGTTCAACCGCTCGGCCACAACACGCCAAGTTTACAAAAAAGGTTAATTTAAGCATGCCTGTTTACAATGAACCGTGAACTTCACTTTAAACCAGACAAAGTTACTTTTCATGTGTGAGTTGATGTAATTGAGTATATCCTGTGTGTGTGACACACAATGTAATTCCTCCATTAGCCACGCCTAGTTTACACAAACTGGTCTGAGGGCTTACAATATTACATAGATGTATAAACAAAAAGTACTTTGGGACTTGGCTTTCACATAATGTCTTGCAAAGACTCAAGTTTCTGTCAGAAGTAACGATTTCTGCCATCATGCCTATGAGTGAAGTAATTTGTGTTTTGGGGTAAGATTACACACGAACACATGTTTGTTCTCCCATCATTTGCGACCGGTGGGGCTGAGCGATTGGTAAAAGAAGGTTGACTAATCGTTCTTATTTTCACACCGTGTGTGTGTACGTGGTGCGATTGTGCACATTGTGCTGATCAGCAGTACAAACAGTCCCATCATGCATTAACTACATCCTGAACAAGAATTTGTTCAAGCTATCAGCTATCAGCCCATCCCTTGGTCTTGGATGTGACCGGTGGGACTGAGCAAAGCCCTATACAAGAAACAGGGATACAGAGGCAAAAAATCCATAGTGACCATCTGCCCAGGCCAATATACTCATATGATCTGTAAGACATAAACATTAGAAATCTGCCACTATTATTTATTATCATGGTATCTCATCGCCTATAGACACACATACCTCTTCAATGCTCCAAGCTGTAGAATATGCACAATCAACCACACAAACCAATCCCATATCCTCTTCAGGAACGAGACATGCTTTGACTTTTGACTATGTTGAGAGTCGATGACGAACCATCTAAAGCTGAAGTATTGGATGGTTATTGAAGGAATGATGACGAAGGCAAATGTCAGGCCACTCCAGAAGTAGTCATGAAGTAGGATGTACTGAAAACCTGGATCATAAAGGTCGAGACAAATAAATTAATTTACCCTGTAACTTTAGGCCAGTCTTCTCTTTTGTCCAAAGCAATTCTCTTTGTTATACCATGGTATTACTAGCTTGTGAATTTTTATTGGTCGAGAACCAATCACATGACATAATACAAAATGTCATGTCTTCTCAAAAAAGTGATGTTGTCGGGGTCCATTACCTAGATCGTCCTCAGAAAATTCATTTCATCGTCCCCACTGATATGTCCCCACTGAAGAGTTAGGTCATGTCACCCGCGTCATTACCTAGATCGTTCTCAGAACATTATTTCATCGTGCCCAATAATCTGTACAACCACATTAGCGGTACTACCTGAGAAAGAGGTTACTATGCAACCACTGGTACTATGCACGCTACTGTACTTTTGATATGATGCTCGCGATATAGGGACCAGTTGATACATTTTGGTTGATAAAAAATTGTAACCGACGCACTTTTGTTGAATTGAATATTGTCGTCTGCAAACTATGTCGGTAAGGGCCTTTTTAACAATCCTGCAATCTAATACCATGGTATAACAAAACAATTGTTGTCTGCTGTGATGTGTGGTCCATGCTGTTTTGGACACCCTCGGGGGGCCGATGGCACCCTCAGCTTCGCCTATGGTGCCATCTGTCCCCTCGGGTGTCCAAAACAGCATGGACCACATCACAGCAGACAACAATTGTACAGTGAAGAACAGAGTTGAAGACTTGAGGATTTACATGTTGGACACACTTCACTGGATACCACACACCGATAGCAGAAAACGCCTCAGCGATTCCTGTTTACAGTTACAGCAGGATCCCAAATGTTTAACAACTAAAACACGCTACATCTACTCAATCTCCCGATTATAACAACCAATAGAGCATGTTTGTTGAAATGTTGAAAATAAACTGAGGACTTAAAATGAAACTTTACATCTGGCATACAACCCGACTGACCCTAAAAATGCAGCCGACCCAACATGCCCTAGTTTGTTGGGGTTTTTTTTAGGGGAGAATTTTGTTTACTTCCACAAAAATTTACAGTAAAATATACTGATCAAAAGAAGAAAAAAAATGCACTAACATATTTTTTAAATGGTGGAAACAGTCAGAGGGTACATGTACTTAGGTAAAAGATGGAACTTTTGTGTTTTTTGTGTATGACATTATTTTGCAAACAACTTGTTGACTAAAAAGGGTGTAAGCATAAAAACTGTGTCAGTGCAACAATGTTGTATCTTCTAAACATACATTTTGGTAGCATTTACGTTACAAGCGAATTTGAAAGAGCCAAAATGATGTACACATAAAACCTGTAGGGGCCGGGATACAATGTTTCTGCATGGAGCGTCTCTCCTGCTACGAGGTTGAGGAACAAAATCCAGATAAGACGTTGTTGCACTGACACAACGATGAAATAAATCTGACCTAGGGCCTACATTACACTAGCCTTTCGCCAAGGCCTTCGTGGCTTAGACATCTGTGTAGCCGCGAAGCAACTGCAGCGAAGACCAAGTCAGCGCACACGAGTGGCGAAGCCACGAGGGCCTTTTCCAACTTGTCAGGTATTTCTAATGTTTTTCTTTATTTTCTCGATTTTTGCTACCCTAACAAGGTAGCAAAATTCCCAGCCAATCAGAAGCGATGGGTTCAGCGCGCATTAACCTTATCCGCATTGTGATTGGTTAACGTTTCAGCGCTGTTCTGTTTGAAACTTCATGAATAATTCAACATCAAAAACCGCAAAATCAAGTTGGAAAAGAAAAAGGCCTCGCGGCTTCGCCACTCGATCGTGCAGGCTGACTTGTATTGGTCTTCGCGGCTACATAGCTGTATAAGCCACGAAAGCCTTGATGAAAGGCTAACATTACACCAACCCTAACTATTTTGGCCTGTTACCGGTACATCAAACTTGGGGTTGGGGGCCTAACCAAGCCACCACCTACCTCTTGTCTAAAAACACAGTCGCGTAAACAAATCTATTTCTTACCTACGACTATATCTGTAATCAGATCTGCCATGTAGGTCACCATCCCCGCAAATAAGAACAGCGATTCCAGAATGACGAAATAACGCTTGATCACAACCACTTTCTTTTTGGGCTGTACTTGCTGCTGCTGCTGACTCACGGATGGGTTGTCAGGGGTCGGCGAAGGGCCCACAGGGTTTGGTGAGGGATCAGCAGGGTATGGTGGGGGATCAGCAGGGTGTGGTGGGGGATTAGCAGGGTGTGGTGGGGGATCAGCAGGGTGTGGTGAGGGGCCACTAGTTGCAGGGGTTGATGAGTGATCATCATACATGTATTTCTGAGAAGGTTTCCCCTGTGGGCTACTCATTGTGATCTGATCAAATCTCTGACATCTCCAAAACTGCACCAAATTTATCTGGGAAAGCAACCAAGAAAACAACTGATCAATTTACAATAGACCCATCTATTAAAGGGCCCATGAAGAGGTTTTTTTGTCACAGAACATTTTTGTGGCTTAACACGTTGACTGCCGTGAATAATTTCACATGGCGTTCCCATTTGCCAAGCGTTGGGGCCTATGCGCATGCGCGCATACTTAATAGGTACCGGTACTTACTTAAATAGTTTGAACATGTACACTTTATAGAAGCATGTCCTCACCACTGCCAGCAGCTTATTGGTTGCGCCATCAGTGGTGCCAGTTTATTCAAGTTACAATGCAAAGACCTTTCATTTTCTACGAGTATATTCGTAGTGGCAGACTCCGGTACACCTGTTAGTACGAGTATATTCGTAGTCGGCAATCAACGTGTTAATATATGGTTTGAAATTAACAAAACATAGTATTGACTATTTTGATGTGTCTGTTATGCGTTAATACAGTTTAATTGAGCCCCGAAAATGTGTGCCATCTGATTGCGCAATGATCCATGACGTAGGCTGTGGTAAAACATTTCAAAGACGGCTCTGGTGCCGAGTGGTCAACAATGCATTGTATGTTATTGTCACACACATGGTCCTGGTCAGCCGTTCCACTGTCTACGTCACAGATTTTATGTTAATGAGGAAGGGTGGGCGGAGCACGGCAACCCCCTAATTTTAGAAATCGTTATTTCTACGATTAATATGCATGTGAAAAAAGTAAAGATTACTATAGGCATACTTTATTTTTTTAACCAATAAAAAAAAAAAATTCATGGGACCTTTAAGCCCCGCCCAATGTGCACGCATGCCATATGAACCAATGTGTTTGTCGGACTTTGTCGGAATTTTGGTTGCGCAATCCCATCTGTGATTGGCCAATACAGCAAGGGCAGGGCTTAATGGATCGGTCTATTCAGTTGGCAAATGAAGCATGATCTTCAATGAAAGGGCAGTTTGAAAGCACTGGCTACTGCTCTAATTGCAGTCCAAGTAACCCTGAAAACTGGACTGGAATTAAACGGAGGCCATGTCCTCTGATTGCCCCTGGTCTTGGCCTTAGTAAGCCCCATGAATAGTTCCAATACACTGGACTTGACACTTTCATTTTTTGGCCCAAATTTTCCCCTCAATGATATGTCAGTCATTGCCAGGGAGTCTGGAGTGCATTCGTGATGCGATAAATCCTAGTCTTTTGGTGGAATTTTATGAAAAATCATAGGGCTGATACTGACACATTCAAACATCGTCGGAGCCATGATGGTTGCTGTTCCTCAAAAAAAATGTAAGCTCAATTTGAAAGTTCATCTCATGTTTTGGGGGACATCAGCATCGGGGAAAGAAGCCGAGGTAGTCCAGCGTATTGGCACTATTTATTGGGCTAGGCCTTAGTGCCCCTTGAAAAGTTCCCCACAGACTTAACACTTTTCCAATTGGCCTAGCAGTGCCCTTTGAAGTATGAAAATGGCCTTCCCTTCTCAAAGATGAAATTCTAGCCTAGTGAAAACTGCTTCTAAACTTTTTTCACACAAACTTTACACTGGTAGTTTTTTTACTACAATACAAAGACATGATGGGTCCAGAGCACTGTTTTAGTGTTAGTGTTAGAGCTAGGATTTTAGCTAATGTCATGACTCCATGAGGGTGTAATAATGAAATTACATAATGACCTTACAACTGCCTGGGCAATGCCATAGACAACAGCTGTTTCAAGCATACAGTGGGTGAGTTTGAACTCACTTACTTTTTAGTGTTCAGATCATAGAGTTATATAAGAACTAGAGGGCATACAAACCATGCGACACGGCCCAACAAGGAGCATTTTTCTTCCACTGAGAAAATGGCGCAGACCATTCATTTACACTGTTCACTCATCCGTTCACACAGCGACCATTTTCTAAGTGGACATTTGTATGCAATTGGCCCATAGGGATTTTCGCCCATGGTGAGTCAGTGGAGTTCCGTGCGTGGCATAGCGAGTGCTCCCTCTAGTTCTTATATAAAACTATATGGTTCAGATAGAGTGGGAGTGTACTGGCTAAAGTAATTTTTTGGGCATCCAAACCACATAGTTGTATTCAAAAACTCATTCTTCAAGTCCGAATCCAGACTGTCGAGGGGGAGTCTGAGTCACCGTACATGTAAGACATTTGGGTCGAGTCCGAGTCCGGGTCATGAGATGAGCCACAAAGGTCCGTCAAGGCGTCCTTTTTTGTCACCTCCTGTTTTTGGGCATCCCTGGCATTGTACATGTTCCGTCCCAACTTGACAATCGCCCCAACTATAGTTGGGACTGGTCCCAACTTGAGTGTTACAGTTGGGGCGTCCCAACTATAGTTGGGATCGCCCATGCCGCTCTACTACACGAAAGCGGAGCCGAAGCCAAAAACGAGGTTTGAAAAAGGCCCTTTGGTTGATTCTCCTGGGCCTCTAACTTGTCATAAATAATTATATACAGAACATGTGGGTTTACAAGTGTCTTTTTTTCAGAGGGCTCTGTTGACGGACACATAATTATGACAGGAGGTTACGTTTTCAGTCTCCAAAAGTACTGATTTAATTTCCCTTCTCTCGGTAACTAAAATTCTAATTCGTCTCAAAAAGTACTAGAATAAAGTGGTCTTAATAACTTCTTACTATTACTATTTTGTTTTTTATTCTTGTCTATTTCGTTAAAATAATTGAAGAAATGAACATTGTCATTAACACTTTCACTGTGTTGCCGTTTGTGCGGACATATCACATTCTGTGTGTGTGTGTGTGGGGGGGGGGGGGGGGTCGGGGTACTGGGTCCGACGGTACTGCAATCCTAACTACAGTTGGGACACCCCAACTGCAACACTCAAGTTGGGACCAGTCCCAACTATAGTTAGGTCGATTATCAAGTTGGGACGGAACATCCACACATGTACCAACAAACACATGAGCGTTCACTCGGACTCTACACATGTACGCCAGTCTACTATTTTAATGTCAAAATGTTAAAAAGCGTTGTACATGTTGTAATTGTACTTAAATTAGTATTTAGTATTGTAATTCGGACTAGCTCTATGTACAAAAAACTGCAACCGAGACGTATGATTTAACGATCCAAATCCCAGGGACATTGTGTATACTTTCTTTTTAAGTTTAGAAAATAAAATTTTGATTTACAACAATTGCTCACCTAAATCTAAAAGGTCAAACAAGCGAAATAGCTCTCGTGCAGAAACAAAGAAGCCCTCCTCGAATACACGTTGTGCATTTATATGGTGGAATATGGCAATCCAAATAGTTATGACATGATGGACTGACTGTATGAATAGAAAGCAACAACTAATAAAATCATGATGAGTTATGTCCGATCATCCCGTCTCTATGATGATGAGTGTAGTGTCACTGTCAGTACTTTCCTCGGTACAGTCATGATCGACAGTAGACTAGCAATAGCATGACCAGCGTATAGTGTAGAGCGCGCACCAGACAGGATCACGCCCTCAAGCGGTTTCTACTCAATTGGCTCAAAAAGCGACGGCTGTTGCATGTCTTATCTCGAGAAAAGAGGAGGCGGGGCGTGGGGCGATGACTTGTCATCAGTGAGCTTTAAAAGGTGACCAGAGGAGTCCATAAAACATGCTTGGTAATGGATATTAATAAAAAAAAAATAAAAATAAAATCAAGGAGTGACATACGACCGGTTACCAATCAACTTCCTCACACATGCTAAGTGCGAACACGGAGCTCTATGGTGCGAACAGGCTGATACCATAAAGGTTCATGAAATAAAAACAACGATTTAATAATCGGTGTTTGGTCTCGAAAAGTCATTACAACCATGGAATCTAGGATGTGGAGTGATCCTTTCCATACACAAACAACAACATTGTGTTTTTTTTTTTATTTAAATATGTTGAGCCTACTGCCTACCCCCAAAACCAATTGTAATAACTATGAGAGTTGGTTTAGAAGTGATTTATTTTTTTCATTGTTGCAGTGTTGCTATTTCAGTTGTTGTTCAACGATTATATTTTGCCAATAAAGATTCCTTTTGGGTGTTCTTTTCAGTAAAAAACGAATATTTCTCTAATATCCCCTCCCAAAGTAAACAAAAAATAAGCTTAACATTTTTTTAACATTAAATAAGCGAATAAATAATATAAATTCTCTAATCAATACTAAAACTGTGATCCATTTTCGAAAGGTTTCTTCCAGTAGCTGGTGGCAGGGTATTGGAAGCATAAATCAATGTGGGGCTGGTCATTCGTGGGGCCAGGGTGCATATATGCCGCATCCCCCATCCACCACCGGCCCCCATTAGACCTTATGCATTGACGTCATCACGCCGCCATCTTAGAGGTAAATCGATGACGTAACAATGGAAACGCCGAGATTTGTACGCGCGGCGCACAGGATTGGCCAATGAACAACCTCATTTTGACCTCTAGACGAGGGTGCCCTACTCAAATGACGTCATGTGCATAAGGTCTATACAATCCTGGATGCAGACGCATGAAGTTTGATGACAACACTGGCGCCTTCATGCCTCGCTACGCCTTCGTGCTCACATCGCCGTCACTAAACTGCCCTGTCATGCTGTGTATCAAACCGTGAATGAACTTAATGAACTGTAAAAAAAAAATTAAAAAAATGTTAAGCATTTTGTTTCGATGCCGATTTTTGTCAAAGGCTGAAACTATTTTTGGGGGCAGCGGAATCGGCTTTTGATTGGTTCGTTCTTGGGGGCTTGGTTTTATAGTCTGTCGCAGAAACTGGAGGTTGAAGTCCAAGTGCCAGACAGCATAATATCAGCTGCGCATGCGTAACCACCAAACCCACTGTGTGTGTGCGCGTGTGTTCACCGTAGCCTCAACACAGACTAAGCAAGTGGAAGGTCGGCATATTTTTGATAATTGAGGGGTCCTTATTTTGGTAAGTATATGAATGATGAAGAAGTGCATATTGATTGATAAGTTCTCCGCTTTTTAGATAAGTGTATATACATGTATATTATGAAATGTCTACTTAAAGACTTAAGACTAAGTCGTTTACTTACGGTCAGCCCCCGCAGTGCACGCGAGCCAGAGTAGTCCCCGAGTAAGTACACTACAGACAGTGTCAGTGGAAATAATTCTGTTGTCACGAGATTTTTTCTGCTCATCCATCCGTATCTGTTCTGTATCTGTACCATGTTCGGCAAAGCATCCTTACGGAAACATCACACCATTTCTACCTCCATGATCACACCAGCTTGTGGGAGCCAGTTGCAGCTACTAACCACGCCAGAAACACCGGGGCGAACCCCTTCTCTTAATTAAAGTCTTAGCGATAAGTGTTTCTAGTGTAGTACTGAGTGTTGATATACATAAATTATAATGTCATGATACAGCACACGGTCAGCTTTACATCCCATCCGAAGGATGAAGCAATATTATAATGGTTTAAGTGTCTTGCTTAAGGACACAATTGTCAGGACCGGAACTCGAACCCACACTCTGCTGATCAGAAACACCAGAGCTTGAGTCTGGTGCTCTTAACCGCTCGGCCATGACACGTAGTCGTAATCTGATCCAATGTATCCAATCCATTTACAATGTACCATCCAAGCATGGAGGTGGTAACCGACACAAACATAAAGCAGTCAGTGGTACACTTTCACTGTCTGTATATATGTACAGGTAAGTATTATGCTACATGTATGTTATGTGGCCGTGTGTTTGTGCTGTAATTTGGCAGATTGCTGCTAGTACTACATGTAGTACCAGTAGTACTGTAGCGCTATTGCTAGTGCTAGGTCTCAGATAATTAAAGGTCAGTTACTCGGCATGCAGTGCATGATGATTGATTGGAGGATGCATCTTGGTGATAGTCTATCGTCAGATCATGTGACAAGCACAAGCAAAAAAAAAAAAAAAGTCGAACCATGCTCAACTTAGGAAAACAGCTGTAAAGTTGTAACTCACCAACTGAATCAACGATCGAACAATGGATATTTGGCCCAATCATACCAATGTGAAAATACTACCTGGAAAAATTGAAAAATAAGACTAAATGCTGGGGGAATTCACCCAAGAAAATATACTAATATAACTAGGTAGAATATGGTCAAGATGGGAAATGCAAAAAGTGGGACAGTGATTCAATTTTGAGGGTTTTCTTAACCCTCCAGTCCCTGCACCGCCCGAGGCTGCTGATAGAGTCCCATGGGAGTTACGTGTACATGTAGTACTCCTGAACTTTAATTAATTTGTATTCATTGATCGGCTGCAGATTGCGCCACAGCACCTTGTAAACCATTACATGGTGCTATGTAAAGGAACAGGTCTCATACTTCAAAAACGTAACTCATCATACCTTGCAGGAAAAAATACTGAGCGCTCTGAGACGCCCATAGTGTGTGATAAAGCGCTATATAAAAACTGCGTATTATTATTATTATTGACAATAATTAATGAAAAGGACTTACGAAAATAGCAGTCTTTATGTATCTGTTCTAAACTACGATTTTGTTAATTTACTTCAACTGTGAAATAAATTACCAGAATCGTGGTCTAGAATAGATACATAAAGATTGTTATTTTCATAATTCCTTTTTGTTAATATTGTCATTAAATAACAAAGCTAAGTTCAGAAGTATTATATACCTGTAACTCACAAGGAAACAATTTTATCATTAATTGCCACTCATTAATGGTAAACTGGTAATCTTTGTGGCGATTATTTTTAATTTTATTTTATAAGCAGGTTAAAATGAACATAATAGTTTTGAAGGCTTTACCTGGAATCCTTGCTCATAATTATTGCTAAAGGCATGCTTTTTATAAGTATCATCATGATAAAAGAAAATTACCTTTTTTGGTTAAGAGCTTGATCATTGGTATTAAGAGCTAACATTTCATTATCAGAATTAGCGTTAACAAGTCAACTGTGAAGGGAGGAAATTAATAATGAGGAATATGAAGTTGATAAACAATTGCCATGGAATTGAAAGGGTGACAAAGACTTTAGCCTGTTGTGAATTTTATTCACAACAGGCGTTTTGTATTTCTTTTTCCCTTCAAGAAATGGTTTTGATAGTAATATAAATAAAATAAAATTCAGAGTTATCTGAAGGTAAATACATTGGCAATAGTTAGGTGATTCTAAATTGTTACACAAATTTATACTTGGGCAAGAATGGATGATGACTTATTTTATAGTGACAATTCAATTCAATTCAATGCACATTTATTTCATGTTGGCAATAACAATTTAAGCATACAGTTGAAGCAAGTAACAATGAGTATAATTATAGAGAAATGGATGCCACATGAGTCAACAAGAAAATGCATGGAAATTTTGGAGGAATTTTAAAGGAACATCAGATGAAACACTATGATAGCCAACATGCAGGGAAAACGTGAAGCATTCTGCTTTTGTACATTTCCCTGGGACAGACAAGGACTTGGACATGACAAGGACAACAATAACAGTGAGACCCGACTAATTAATTTAAATAATTATCAAGACAACAATCTTTGTACAAGCGTGTACTAGATGTACAAATACATATTCAAGAGGTGATGTTTCAGTTTGTTAGAAAACAACTTAAGAGAACGCGGCTTTTTAATATCCAAGTTGAGGCTATTCCAGAATAGGGTACCACGAGATACAATGTTGTTTTTTGTTCGTTTAAATTTCGTAATCACCTTTAGAAAATCACCTTTAGAAATTGTCGTAACCTGGTGCTTTCCTCGAAGAGAGTTTGGAGATAACAATGAGAATTTCTGCTTTAGTGATTGGGTCAAGAAATAAAAAAAAAGGTGACTCTTGTCAGATAGAAACGTCTCAAAAGATTGATCACACATAGGAAGTTCTTGTGCTATGTTATTAAAATAGTCATTAAAAGCACTAGCGATGTCATTATCATTTTTAATACGCACACCATTTCGGTCAAAATATGAAGGATTAGATTGAGGTTTTGATCTACACAATAATGAATTGATAAGCTTCCAAGTATCTTTAGGATTATTTGTTTCTCTGTTGAACTTGATTGCCAAAATAGTTTGTTTTTGCAAAGCGTCCTATGGAAACATCACGGAAATTTTTTAAGATGACAATCAAAAAATTAAGTTTTAGACATTGGAGGAAAAAAAACCCAATTAGGGAGAATCCATTTTATAGGGCTATTTATTTATTTTCTTTCTCATACTGTCATAAAAAAAGTACATACATAAAAATAGAAAAACCAATAAAAGATACAACAAACACAGTTATAACACAGAGGATGGGGATAGTGCACGGGCTAGAGCCTGATGGATTGCCTTAAAAGAAACAAAGTTTCTCCTCTCCAGCAGGTTCTGAGAAAATCATGAGTTATTTGAGAAAAAAAAAAACAATCTAATTGGTTTGTACCTAAAAAAGGTAGGGACTGAAAACCTAATCCCTACGCAAGGTTCCAGTCTGGTAAATCAAACTGCATGTAGGATCCACAGAGGTGAAAGGCCAGGAGGGCAGGGAACTTGAAACCACTAAGCTAACCTGTGCCCCAGTCTGAGATTTTAACTGTGGATTCTTCAGCAGGCTAGTAAGTCTGCACATTGTGACATCAGAATGTTGGCATGGATTTGGTGCGTACACCATACTAGAGAGCAGTGGCATACACATGCCATGGTACATGCAATGGTAGATGGGCAGGCATACATGCCCATGTATACTGGCTTCATGAATGACCCAAATGAGTTTACACAGTGATAGCCTAATGTGTTCTGTAATTGTAGATGTTTACAAGTGTGTGGAATGTAAAGGTGCTTAAGATAAGAATAATCCCATTTGCTCTGTTTATCTTTCACAGTAAACAATGGCAGCTCTGTTCCAGAGGACTGTCAGTAGAGTTTTAAAGCTGTCACATCGTGGAAGTCTGTGTAGTTACATCCGATGTCTGTCCACAACATTACCACATCAGCAAGATTTTGGGGGTTCTTCAAGCCTGGACAACCCAAGAGTCCTTATTACAGGTATTTCAACCAATAATTTGTCAATTCTATGAACTGTCCACTGTATGGTGTTTGATGTTTTTGCTTTATTAAGCAGTATCAGTTTTTTGTATGTTTTTTTTTTTTACAAAACAAATTGAAAATCAATTGGTTTGTAGCAATACTCTCAACTGCCTTCGTCGTATTATATTTAGATTTTCAAGCCTGGAGCTACATGGAGGCCATGGCCTTTGTTGCCCCTTGCTCTGGACATGGCCGCAGTGCCCCTTCAAAAGTTTCCCATAGATTTGTAAGATTTTACAGTGGAAGCAGCGGCGTAGCGACCTTGGGGTGTGACACCCCCCCCCCAGTATTTTTCCTAAGTCCACATTTAGAGCCACTGTCAACAAATTGAGCACCAAACTTACCCGAGTAAGGGCTCATAATGAACACAAATCCATTCGGCAAGCCTAGAGATTTGCCGACTACATTTGCCATTTAATCCTTGTAGTGTGAGAAGTCAAACTTTGAATTACCAAATTTAATATATTCTCGGCAACGTGCAGAAATCTACGCTCTGAAAACGCTAAGAGCCGTAGAGCGTTCGGGGGCTTCGCCCCCCAGACCTCCATAAGAAGTGTTGCCCATATAACCGCCAACATTAGGGGATTTGTCCAGAGTCCAAAGTATTCAAAGTTTGAATTTCAAAATTAAACGCCTATTTTCGGCAACTTGAAAACATTTAAAAACGAAGAGCGTCCGGAAAAATTTGCAAGATGGTCCAGTTGGTTTTGATGATCGTCTTGATTCTTATATAAGTGTTGTCATCTTAATAGGCTACTGTCAACAACAAGTGAATTCTGTTTTCTTAGTTATATAATAATAATGGTTTATTGAAACAGCATTCATCGCTGCCAGCAGCGGAATTACAAACACAGTTTACAGTAATTGTTATATTAAAAAAAAACACAAATTGCATTACAAAGATTACACGGAATTGAACGATTGCAAAACAACATCCAAAATAATTAGCCAATCAAATGTTTTGATAAAACAAGACACCGGGATATTATAACAAAAAACATTATCAGAATGGATGATAAGAAAAACAATTCAAAAATTACATAGACTACATCAAATGGGTAAGAAAAAGTTATAAAATCCGATATTGTTTGTGTCCATCAGGTGCCTTGGGTCAACTTGGACAGGGACTCGCTAAAGTCCTTCGCAATAAATACGGACGAGATAATGTCATCATGTCTGACATCATTAAAGCACCGAAACACATACTTCAAAGTGGTAGGTAAAAGTAAGCCGTTAATAAGTTCAGAATTAAATGTCTGATGCGATGGCTTTTTTGATCTCAAATAATAATAATATTGGGGTCTTATCTTGCGCACGTATCTACCAACAATTTGGTACTCAAGGCGTTTATTATATTATTTTTAAAGGGTCTGCATACGTTTGGTAATGACTCTGAAAATTTATGGCAATAATAACTCACTTGGTAAGAAGTACAGCAGCTTTGGATAGTATAATGCATTTTGAGAAACGTTTCACTTCGAAGTACTGCAGTTATGGAAAAATACATCACTCTTTATCCCCCCAAAATTTGAATCTGAGAAGCGTTATGGCCGTAACGCTTCTCAGAATGTGTATTCCAATGACGGATACTTCTTCTGCGTGAACACAACCGCTCCAGATTTTTGGTGATATCTCAAAAACGCTGCCACCTTTTGAACCGAAATTTACACTGGTTAGTTTTATCGCATAAATCTACAATTATATAGCATTAAGGCAAATGTACAATTCCAAAAACCAAAGGTATACTTTGCCTTTAAGACACGTTTTTGAGGTTTTTGAATCATTAGACTCGTCTATGCAGCACCCTGCGAGGGTTTACAAGGTGCTGCGGCGCATTCAGCAGCCACTGCCAAAAACACCATGGCAAACCCCTTGTCTTAGAGATAAGTGTGACTGGGTTCTTTTACATGCATTACACAAAGCACGGGACCTACAGCTTTAGATCCCATCCGAAGCAGTAACGGTGAAGTGTCTTGCTTAAGGACACAAGTGTAAAGACTGGGACTCGAACCCACATTCTGCTGATCAGAAACACCAGAGCCTGAGTCCAGTTGGCTTGACTGCTTGGTCATGACACGCCATAAACTGTCGACTTTTAATTCCTGGGACTAAAAGACTACGTTTCTGTGTCAATGCCGAGTAGTCTAATGCATCAGTTGTAAAACTCTTGTGTTGTCCGAGAGCGTCGGTACTTGTTTCCCTAAAACAAGACAGTAAAGTCGTAAAGCTGTACATGTGGGTCCTTTGTGTTGTTTAACGTACATTAAAGAATCTACCACATTAATGATTAACCAGTTGCCGGCGAGATTCTTTTTTATTTTGTCCCATCCCCTTGGCGGAATTCTTTTGAGGGTACCGCTGGCACAAAGAAACCCTGACTTGACAATACCAAGAGAAGAAAGATGCTCTTTGTTGGATCATCCGTTCTGTTGCTCGACCGAAAAAAAATGTCAAGTTCACGTAGCGTGAATTGCAAAACATCAGCTGTTACCTACTGCATAGGAGTGGTACTGAACACGGAACCATGGCTCAATTGCCGGCTCACTCTGACTTACCTCCATTCAGCCAAAATACAATGAATAAACAGTGGTGGAAGCCTCTCCATGCCTTCCTAATCCCCTTTTTGGAACAAAAGGACAAAGGTCTATAGTCAGGATTACACAAAAACCGCCTCTCAATGGCCACAAAATACAAGTACATGTAAATGCACACCTTTTTTACCCTTTTGTGGGTGAATCACGGCGTGTGTGTGGTCTGCGCACACTCTGCAGTTGAATGAACGAGTTTCAACTGGTTAAGAGATGAAGTGAGAGTTTTTTGTATTTGTATGTGTGTACCCTATCTCCATTGATGGAAAAGTGACAGTAACTCGAACTCGAAATCCAGGTTTGAGTTGCTGTTAAAATAAATGTGCTTTCAATATCACTTTATAATTAACCCGCTTGATTTTAATAGAACTTTGCTTCACCTTCCAAATTTCAGGGCCCTATTACTTTGCGGATGTTTTAGACTTCAAGAACCTACAGCAGTTGATTGTTACAGAGCGCATAGATTGGCTGGTTCATTTCAGTGCTCTGCTCAGTGCGGTTGGAGAACAGGTGAGATTATTATATGTACTAAAGATAAGGACACAAGTTCAAATTAACAATCAAAATCTTCACTGTCCCATCAGCTGGTTGTGGCTGAATTTGATACACTTTACGCTGCATGGCCAAACAATGAATACGGCATTGCTTGTCAGTACAGTAGGGGAGATGTACTATGTATTGTAAAGTGAAAACCATTCCTAACCAACCACTTCACTCATCAGTCTTCTGACGAGGACAAGAGCAGGCTGGTCCAAACATTGAGACCAATATATCACACTCCTGTCAGTGAAGATAAACACAACTCCCCCCCCATGCCCCTGATAAGCAAATGGGGAAGTCCCCCAGTTTCCCTGTCTACTTGACAGCAGAGATATTTCCCTGTCTACTTGACAGCAGAGATAAACAGCAGGACTTACCTGAACTAGGTAGACTCCAGTTTTTCTTAAACTACTCTGCGGTAGTATTAAACAGTTTTAAGACATTTTTGAACTAAAGTAAGAAGTCTCCCGATTTTCCATATCTACTTTGTGGCTGTTGATAAAATAGCAGGACAAGTTCTCATTTGAACAAGGTGCTTCCCGATTCCCAATCTACTCCACAGTAAAAAAAAAGGTGTACAGTAGAGGTTAATATATATTGGTCATTGATTCATAGACTCCCGTGTGACAGCAAATTCACAAGTTTGAATAATTAGGGAATAACAGTGCGAGGACCCGGTCTTCACTGCTTGGTATTGACCGGGGTGGTGGCTGGCCGCTGTTAACGACCAAGCCGGAGGCGCGGTCGTTAACAGCAGCCAGCCACCACCCAAGGTCATTACCAAGCAGTGAAGACCGGGTCCTCGCACTGTTATTCCCATTAATAAATACCTTTTTAACGAAATAAACAGCTAAAATTTTCTTGTTTTGTTAGCCGGTCTTTATATCGCCGTTAATACACCCCCACGTGATCACGTTTTGACCAATCAGAATCCACAAACTGTCCTAGGTATTTATTAATACAAAATATTACTTACTTACTTCAGAGACGCCGAGGCCTTGCTTATATCAGATGCAGGAACCTGTTGCCCTACACAAAAGAAAATGTATGCAACAACTGATGGTTAATAATTATGTCATAGCTATGATGAGGCAAATGGATTTTTATCATGATCAAAATATTGGGACATAGTAAATGACGACTTACATTTCTGCAAGTGACAAACACATGGTACTGGACCTGTTTTATAATATTCTTTGACTATCATGAGTAAAGGCATGCCATGTAATTTTTGAAACGGTTTTTGCATGAGATTGGTATAGCAATATGAATTAAACTAGTATTAAAACATGTGGACCTGTATCACAGATAACTGGAAAAATATGCTAAGATGAAAGCAAATAAATGATTGTAATTACCAGCATCAATAAGCTGCAACTGTCTCCCAATGTGTAGGACGTTTTAAATACATGCACTTTATGGATAGGTGCAATGATACAGTTTTTAAGGCAAGGTGCATTGATATGTTTACTTGTGGGGGTCAGGTTTTGACCTGTGTCCGGGGTCATTGGACCCCACATTTTTCCTTTTGTATTTTGTGCAGTTTGTGTTTGGGAACAGTTTCCCATTTAGGGACACAGTAGTCATTTGAAATGGGTTGTTTAATGCAGTTTGTGTTTGGGAACAATTGCCCATTGTGTGTTTATAAACTATGTCTAGTTATGTCTGTGGACGCGGCAGTCCATCATCTTCCACAGTGGTCCTGTTTGTCTGTCCAGGCCGGTTTGCCCTGTGTTCGGTATCCAGCCCCTTGTCATTTATTACATACATTTTAATTGGTGTATCTTATTTAGTGTTGATTATGATGGTGAAAACCTCAATGAATTACAGTCTCAAGCTGTGGCAAGATTTCAAATACATTGGTCATTTCCCTTGTTTATTATCTTAGCATAAGGACATATTATGACATGCTGCAGCAGGTAGGCCTACTTTGTGCGGAGGAGTAACATGTAAGCGGATTTCATTTAAAGGTCCCATGAATTATTTTTTTATTGGTTAAAAAAATAAAGTATGCCTATTATAGTATATCTTTAATTTTTTCACATTTTTTACATGCGTATTAATCATAGAAATAACGATTTCTAAAATTAGGGGGTTGCCGTGCTCCGCCCACCCTTCCTCATTAACATAAAAATCTGTGACGTAGACAGTGGAACGGCTGACCAGGGCCATGTGTGTGACAATAACATACAATGCATTGTTGACCACTCGGCACCAGAGCCGTCTTTGAAATGTTTTACCACAGCCTACGTCATGGATCATTGCGCAATCAAATGGCACACATTTTTGGGGCTCAATTAAAGTGTATTAACGCATAACAGACACATCAAAATAGTCAATACTATGTTTTGTTAATTTCAAACCATATATTAAGCCACAAAAATGTTCTGTGACAAAAAACCTCTTCATAGGCCCTTTAAATAACGTGTCAAATTTGTCAATGTTATGGAATATTTGACATCTGCCCATGTCTCTGTTACTGACAGTGCAATTTGGTGACCATCCTTCCATACTTAACATGCTTAACAAAATAAATTTCTCGTATCAGGTTTTAAAAAGTGTGATCGGTTGATTCATAGACACAATGCATGTCGTTTTACATAAACACAACGCACGTTCATGGCATCTCACCACACGGCGTACGTACACGTACAACTGTGGAAGTTACTACGCTAAAATGGTCTTCTTCAGTAAACGTAAAGAAAGTTAAAGCCATTCCAAAAAACAGGTACCAGCGAAAACCACAATCTACAGTACTCGCAGGCCTTTTTTTTTTGACCAAGAAATCCCCCACACACTTTTTACAACCACTGCCCCTGAATCTCAAGTCCGAGGTATAATGAGTAATTTTTGTGGAATTTGTGCGGGGCTATAACTTTATGGAGCTATAATGGCTGCCCTTTTAGTGGGCTGAAAAATCATCGCTTTGGAGGACTGGGGAGTACCCTGCCATGCCAAGTTTCAAGCATCACTTTGAGTCACCGTAGACTGGTTGCATTTGAAAGACATTGGATTGCACTCGGAACATGTAGTGAGTTAGGACTAAGTGAGGTTTGAAACTTGGGATTTAGGAGTTAGGATGAATTGATTAATAATACAAAATGAATGTTGTTTTCTGCCACCAGGACGTCCCGCTTGCAATCAAGGTAAACATACAGGGTCTTCACAACGTCATGGAGCTTGCCAAGATGTATCAGCTACGCATCTTCTGTCCGAGTACGATCGGTGCTTTCGGGCCGGAATCCCCGCGCAATCCAACGCCAGATTTGACCATACAGAGGCCGAGGACAATCTATGGTGTCTCCAAAGTCCATGCTGAACTTCTTGGAGAGGTTTGTGTCTGTTGACTCATTTCACTTGGCGCCATCGCTCGCGGTAAATCTTGACCGCGCCATTTTGGGAGTCAGATTCCCATGTGTGTAATTACTGCACAGTGTGCTTTTTAGGGGGACACGCGTGGTTAGATCCGTATCATGGCTTCGGCTTGAGTGTCACGCTAATGTGCGTTCAGGCAAAGGATACCTTCAGAAACTTCCCTTAGCAGCAGCCACAGCTGCCAATTGGGACATGGCCTAACTTTACCTCGTTAGACCTTTATCATGGTGCCACCATCTTGGTCATGTTCCCTGTATCCAATAACAGTAATAGATGCTAACATTCATTGCACAAAAAGGAACCAGACTATTTGCCCTTCCAGCCTCGGTTTGGTTACATTGGTTTGAACGGGAGAAAATCAAGATGGCTGCACCATGATAAAGGTCTATTAAATGTATCTAGGCTTTAGATACAAAAATTGACTATCAAAATGGCAGACTGTCACCGCGTGTGACGTCAGTGCAAGGGACCTATACTTCATTTTCAATGAGTCCTTCAACATGTCCATCAAGCAGAGATTTAACTGGGGAACACGGACCGCTTTATTTGCACCTCCAATCATAACAAGACTAATTAACCAAATCACAATATCATGATTATTCCCAGTCCACTTCCTTAAAACAATATTATGGCCTGCACTTTGCTATTAACAGAGGGCGCTAGTGCTGCTAGTTCATGTGAGTGGTGTAAATACAATGTTCTTAAACTGTGCACAACAGGTTGATTATCACAAAGCAGGTACGGTGTATTGCACATGCAAGCCGATTGCTGCATAGGTACATACACAGTTTACTGATAATCAATAAAGGATGTATCTATAATCAATCACTGTTAATTTGTGTGGTATTTCACGACCTTATTGTTTATGCAGTTCCTTTGCTACGCAGTTTTGTTTGAAATTATGGTACTTTTTCTCAAGGACGATCAGCTACTCTGAATTTCTTTAAAAAAAACAAGTGCCTTGCTTTTTAAACCAATCTGCTGTCAATCATTCAGCTTAAATCCAGTAACAGCAGACAAGATTCCCAAACTTTTTGAAACATGGTTAACTTGACATACGTAATAAATGGTTGTTTATTTTTGTTTCAGTATTATTACCACCGCTTTGATGTTGACTTCCGTTCCTTGAGGCTTCCTGGTGTGATTTCAGGAGATACTACTCCAGGCGGTGGAACGACAGGTTAGTGGCTTTCCAAAAGTCATACTCCATCGGCTCAGTGCTATATAAGGTCCTTATTTGCATATATTCATATTTGTATTAATCAAAAGGGCCATAAATCTAAAACGGGTACAACCATGTATAAATCTCTTTTCGGAGGAGTGGTGGCTCTGAAAAGAGCCGTTGTGGTCTCGTCGTTTCCAACAGTACTCTGCTCGTCTTCAGGAGAAAATCCAAAATGGTCTTAAATAAAAAAAAGTATCATCAAACACCTATGATAGTTGTTTTCCAAAAAAAGTTCATGTTTATTTTTGACAAAGAAATACTTTGGGGAGAGAGATATACCACAAGCAGACTCCCATTACCAGGCTCTTCAAAATATGGTGAGCCAGTTTGAAGGAAACACGTACAAATTGAAATAAAATAATAATAGTGATTCGCTCTTATATGTAGCACAGTTCCAAAGTATGATCAGCCTGTGCTGCCAAGTATAGCGCACCAAGCTAATTCGTTCCGAAAACCCTCTCTGCCCTCACAGGTACCCATTTACCCCATGGTGAAGAAAAGCAATTATAGTTGTGTGTCTTGTTCAAAGACACAAGTGTCATGACTGGGCCTGGAACCAACACCTGATTACTTGGCCATCAGAGCTTGAGTCCGTTGAACTAAAACGCTCGGCCACGACACGCAGTTCAATAAGGACCTTATAGTACTGAACCGTCGATCAGTTTTCTTTTAATTTTGTTTCCAACTGTTTCCAACATGGCATGTGGTTTGTCAGAGATTTTTCTGATTTCAAATTTGTTTCCTGAGGTCTCAACTCATGTGTGCGTGTTTGTAGAATCATGTTGCCTTTTAGAGCAAGTCTGCCATGCTTGAGACATTGGTAACTGTTTTATATAAACAATATTTAAAATGTTGAATAATCAATGTAAGTGTTCAATATTAAAGGGCCCATGAAGAGGTTTTTTGTCACGGAACATTTTTGTGGCTTATTATATGGTTTGAAATTAACAAAACATAGTATTGACTATTCTGATGTGTCTGTTAAGCGTTAATACACTTTAATTGGGCCCCAAAAGTGTGTGCCATTTGATTGCGCAATAATCCATGACGTAGGCTGTGGTAAAACATTTCGAAGACGGCTCTGGTGCCGAGTGGTCAACAATGCATTGTATGCTGTCGCACACATGGCCCTGGTCAGCCAATCCACTGTCTACGTCACAGATTTTATGTTAATGAGGAAGGGTGGGCAAAGCACAGCAACCCCCTAATTTTAGAAATAGTTATTTCTACAATTAATACTCTTGTAAAAAAAGTGGAAAAAAGTAAAGATATACTTTAATAGGCATACTTTATTTTTTAAACCAATAAAAAAAAAGAATTCATGGGACCTTTAAATGCTTTCAGATTACGCAGTTCAGATTTTTGATGAAGCCCTCTCATCGGGTTACTTTAAGTGCTACTTGGAACCTGACACTGTCCTTCCGATGATCTACATCGAGGATTGTCTGCGCGGAGTTGTGGAGATGCTGGAAGCGCCATCAGAGAAGCTGAAGCTGAGAACGTACAACATCGCAGCGATGAGCTTCACGCCCGAGGAGCTAGCAGCTGAGATTCGGAAGTTTGTGCCGGGACTTGAGCTAGCTTATGAACCCGATTCTCGGCAGGCGATCGGTAAGGTGGATTTGGTATCAGCCTTAGGCCTATTTTGAAGCTTTGGTCTTCAGCCCCGACTTAGGCACCTTCGGCCTGTCGGAACATTTTTGAAAGTCCCATACCATAAACGCATGCTTTCAAAAAAACTGACGGAGCCGAAGCCGAAGCCGAAGCCACGGTTTTGAAAAAGGCCCTAGAGGTTGAAAAAAAAAACTTTGTGTCTGGAACAAAGTAGTTTACTAGCCACCCAGTGCGGCAAGGTGTAACCGTTGATGTTCAGAGTGGAAGTAGCACAGTAGATTTGATCATGATATTTTTCAACTAAGTATCATTCCTCAAATGAATCTGCCCAACTGGAACTTGTAATTTTGACTCTTTTCAGCTGATTCATGGCCCCAGAGATTTGACGACACTGGAGCAAGGAGAGACTGGGGTTGGACCCATCGTTATGACCTGAACGCACTGGTCAGAATTATGCTGGAAGTAGTTGGTCAACGTCTTGGTGTCACCCCATCTTTCAAAGCGCCACTTACTCAAACAAGGTAGAGGAACTGCTGAACAGGTATATGGCAACGCTTTTATAGTTATGGTTATTCAGAATGTTGATGAGAATAATTATTTTAAGTGAATCATCATGAATGAAATTGAAATTCATTCAAAGTCCGAAACAACTGAGTAGTTAGGATTCGTAGAAGAATAGCAGTGTCAGAAACATCACAGAGCAGTTGTGATTTGTCTCATGCTGATGCACCAAGGTTATATATGGTTAAACTCAGTTCATACTTTCTGTGAATTGCGGAAGCAACGCACATTCCCAGCAAACTACGGAGGGAAATATCAACCTCGATGCAAACAATTTTTTGGCTTTGCAGTCAGTTTTACGCAAGTTGAACAAAGCTACAAACAATCAAATCCCAGTATAATGTACCCCGTGAGAGTGCACTTTGGGAAGCTATGAGCTATACAAAGTGGTGCATTTTGTAATGAAATTCCAATAAGCACTTTAAGATAGCAATGCAAATGGGAACCAGACAGGCAGCAGGGAGGAGCATGATAGATTTCACAAGTATAATGATCAATATTACGAACGCAATTTCTGCTGCGGATAATGTGCTTGTCCCCAGCAAATTGTTCCGGTTTGCATTGCGAATTCGCTGCCGTGGAAATTAGCTTTCGTTCCCCTTCGCATAAAGTATGAACTGGGCCTTGTGCAACAAGGTTGCCCAGCAGCCGTTTGAGGTGCAGGGCAAGGGAGATTTCCTTGTTCATATCAACACTCTGTTGGATGGTGGGACGTTAAGGTGGATTTCATGGGAGCGTCGAACATGACCAACGACCAATGCTCGAAGACGCAAGTGTCATGCCTAGGGTTAAAACCCCATACCCTGATGACGTGGTTTCCAGAACTTGAGTCCATTCCACTGGACTGCTGGGCATGACACTCCAGTGATTAGCAGAGCAGATTTGTATCAAACTGCTGAAAGAATTTGAAACTTATTATAACTGTCCAACTTCATTGACAAATATTTCATGGGAAGGTTTCCACCATGACCATCTTTTATACCATGTAAGTTATGCGAATTCTGAGAATATTTATATTTCAGTCTTACCAATGTTGTTCACACCATTTAAGCCATACTTTTTTGACCAGCCAGCAGTATTTGTGCCAGCACAGTATATTTTATAAATAAGTGCCATTGAATCATTGATATCTTAACTTCATCATGTACATACTGGTAGATGTGTTACATAACTTGTATTTTTATCATTATTTTTTTTTATTCCTTTGTCAGCTGTTTTCCCCCATATGTTTATACAAGCCACCAGTCATGCCTGTAGAAAAACTGTTCAATTTTGTATGTCTTTTTTTTTTTTACATTTTGTTTACCAAACCCCGGGGTGTCACAACAGTGACTGCACAACACTTACTCAGATAGTGGTATAATTTACTTTTACTTACTGCAACTACAGGATTCGAACTGGCCTTTCATCACCCGGTCCCGCACGGTGGTCTAGTGGTTGAGATATCTGCTCTGGAATGCCAGGGGTCGTGGGTTCGAATCCTACCTGAGTAGTTTGCCTGTGGATTGTTTTCTGCAGGACTCGGGGGGGGGGGGGGGAAGCACAGAGTATACAGTGCTTGTCACACACCGGTGTATGACAAAACTAAAAATATTATTACTGCAGCTACACTGTACATGTAGATGTAAGAAGATGAATTACGATGATTATTTATCTCGTAAAGACGACTTACTGAAGCTAAGATGGTAAGTTGACTTCTCGGTTAAAATAAGTCAACTTATGAGATATCTCGTTAACTGGATGAGGGGAAGAGCATTATGGAGCTCCATATTTTTTAGGAAATGCCAGGTAATAATTGTTTTCATGGAATTAATTTAACATGTACAAAGTATTGCGATCAAAACAACGAACATGCTGACAGATTGCTGTCTCATTTCATTCCTACTGATAAACAAAAAAAAATGGTTACATATTAGAAACATTTGACTTGCCGTGGGTGTATATCGGAGCTGTCCTTGTTAAACAAATGCAGCTGTTTTCTATTTTTGTTAACAAAGTTAAAAGATACCACGCTCGCTTTGAAAAGCTTCGTATCTTTTGGCTATTTTTCCCGAAATACAAATTTTTGTTTTGTATATATTTCTCTACATACAGTATAATATATTTTGCACATTTCTCGCAATATATTTATATAAGCTTGAAGGCGCTCTCGTGTGGCGCTTTCTCCGGAAAGTTCAGTATAGTACCAGGCATGGGATTTGTGAGGATTTGTTTGTGTGCAGACTTCAGGGGTCGATTTGGCAAAGAGCTAAGATCGATCTTAACTGCGAATCACTCTTAGTTGCTAAGCAAAGTGTGATGTCACAATGCAAATTACTGTGGTAATTCTGACAACTCATCTTAAGATGAGTCTTAGTGCTTTGTGAAATTGACCCCCTGGGACTTATTCTGAAGATTGTCCTCTACTTTTGCAGGACATGAATAGTGCACGAAAAAGATCAAGGCCATTACCACCTTTTGCAAATCTTTATTTAATTCAGAAAGCTGATTGTGCCGTGTACTTTGTGCGATTCAGTGTAATACATGAAAAAACACTTGGACACTTTTCAACATGTAAACACGTTGTCTATTGTTACAATCCAAACTAAAATAGGGGTCTTCAAACTCTGTTTTCTCAACTTTGACAGTACTTCAGACAAAAAAATATTTATGTGAAAGATTGGTACTGGTATGAAATTCATAATCAATTTAGACTGGTTAGCTTTTAGACTGGTATTAATAAGAACACATTTGGTTGAATACTACTCACGTATTCTACCTTTAAGAATTGTGTACAGGTTGATTGTATGGTGTATATAATTCATTGACAACTAGAGGTCCTGAATGAATTTACTCTTACAAAACCCAACGATGTGCTTTCCTTATAATGTTCAGTTTAATTGTGAAAAAAAAATGTTCACCGACATAATAGACAATCTGCTGTAAGTGCTCAATGTAAGCTATGCCTTGTAACAATTATAACACTTTGTCAACATCTTTGTTCTGTATGCCAGTCAGAAGCCATTCGACCTTAATGGGGACACGTTGCCTTCGGATTGGGCGCTTTTGTGCTATAAAAAGCGGTTGTTATAAAATTAATTTTATGGTTGGAAAGATATTTTAGAAGTAGAATACAATGTTTCACAGAAAGAACCGTTGAAATTATGTGGTTTTTGTATAATTTGGTGACAGAACACGGTCTGCCATTTTTTTAGAACCAAATTTTTGACTCCACAAAAAAGGGGGAGCCTATGTTTCTATGTAGAGTGTATAGTTCCTCTGGTTGTAGTCCCGAGAGGCAATGTTTACAACCCACTGTAGGTGTTTTATCGCATAAACTCCTGAAAATGATATGGAGCAAAGATTTGAAGGCAATGTGTCCCTTTTGAACTACCATTAGTTGGTAGAGCGCCAGCGCGTAAATCCACAAATCCCATTCTAGCAATTTTTTCTTCTTTGTTCACCCCAATATTATGTTGAATGAAAGTTTACTCACTCAGTTTCCCTTGTGTTTTTTTTTTTTTTTCCGACTTTTTTCAACTAAAACGAATTGAAAAACAGGGTGGATTTAGCACCTCTTAGCCACTTATTTATTAACCATCAATTTTAATGTACCATCATAGCAAAATAGAGTGTTGCAAACTGCTTACCAACCAACAGGATCTGTGGTGTAAATTCAAAATGTTTTGATGGCCTGACGTTTCGATCCTCGCAGAGTCTTTTTCAAAGACTCTGATCGGGTCGAAACGTGAAGCCATTAACAATTTTTACAACAAAACATTGCAAACCAAAAAGCCCATAATGTTACTTTTCAGAGGAGGTAAGTCTTATGACGAGAGCATTGTCATGAATATAGGTAAAAGGCGTCTTTTTCATATTCAGTTAGAATACCTCCATAAAACTGGTTTTGAGGGATTCAGATTTGGACATCCAAAGCAATCACAATTAGTGAAAAGATTTTGTAAGGTTCCAAGCACATTTTATGTTAAAGGCAGGGGATAATTTTGGTAATTACTCCAAAAATCAGTGACAAAAAAACTTACTTGGTAAGGAGCAACGGAGAGCTGTTGATAGTATAAAATATTGTGAGAAACGTAACGTAGATTTTGAGAAAGGTAATTTCTCGCTGAAAATATTTGAATCTGAGAAAGGCTTCAGGCATGAAGCCCTTTTTACGTAAAATGAAAAACATGCAGTTTCAGCCTTTTTGGATCCTTCTGCGTGGACATAAGCGCTCCAGATTTTCGCCGATATCTCAAGAATATCATTACCTTTTGAAACAAAAATTTCAGAGGTTAGCTTTATGGTATATATCTACATTTATATAGGATCGAAACAACGGACGGTTCCAAATACCAAAGGTACGCCCTGCCTTTGAAACCTACACATCATGTACCGGTGTCAGGCAGGACATTTTCAATTTTAATCTGATTTCAGATTTTTATTATTCGAAGTAAAATTTTAAAAATCAGGAACATTGTTTTTAAACTGCCTTAAACAACTTTAAAAGCATATGATTGTGTAGGTCGACCCTAGTATACTGAAGAACATTTGCCTAAATTTTTAAAGGGTCAAATTTTCCTGATGCATGTAGTGTACATGTTATAAAGGCAGATCGATGTACAAATATCTATCTAGATATTAGTTAATGTTAGGGGTTGGGTTATGCCATAAATTAGTGCAAAGCACAGTGACGCCCTGAAGAAATTAATCCTGTAGTCTTTCTGAGTTTCCTTTTTATATTCATTGCAATTGTATCCTGGATATGCAGAGTTTTAGGTTTTTTTTTGGTTAAGTTTTCTTTAAAAGTATTTTTGACACTAAATATTTAAAACTATTGTGAGTGCTTTATGAGGTGTTTTTAAATAAAACAATATGTATTATGTAAAACTACCCTTTGTGAAGTTTTGCTTAATAACGATACCATAATATTACTATAATCCTTATCGTAGTGCATTTAACAATAACGTATTTTAATGCGCTTTGCCGCCTAAGTGCCCTGTGGATTTCACAAAGCGCTAGGACTAGTCTTATCTCGAGTTAGGACGAGTAACTAGTCCTAACTTATAGGCCTAGTCATAAGTTAGGACTAGTTTTTTCGAAATTCACCCCCATTTTCCCATTAACATCCTTGTAACCGTTCTCGGCAGCCCGGACTGCCGTGGTGCTCCAGAGTCTTTTTTAAACACAATATCAACCTCTACCCTCGCAGGTACCCTTTTTACACCCCTGGATGAGGAGAAGCAATTACAGTCAAGCATCTTGCTCGAGGACACAAGTGTCGAACCCCACTGCTTTCGGCCCTTCGACGAGAACAGCTGTTAAATTGCAGCAGTTGGGTATGGGCAATACTGGGGGTTGCCTGAGTCAAGCTATCACTTGCATGTGACTTGACGTGGAACCATTGACGATCATCTTCACCATTGTCAACAGGGATTGAGGAACAGACTTCACCTGACAGTCCTCATCAAATGAGCAAGAGAATTGTTCTTGCATTTGGAGCATGTCTCTTCTGACAATGTTGGCTGACCTTGCTAGATTGCTTCTTCGCCGTAGTTGTCATTGCAGGCCTTCCGCAAAGCAAGCCCAAGGGAGGTCTTTGTCAAATACCAGGAGTACGTCACGCCCTTCTTTATGTGCTGTCAGATCTGGAAAGTGGGCAAGGAAGTATGCGAATTTTAAGTTCGGTACTGTGTGGACGGACATGATGCTCCACTCCTAGTTGCTCTAGTCGAGTGGAGTAAAGTTTGACAATATCTGCAAGTTTGAAGACGGGTGCAACATCTTCATCCATTCTTCTCTCATCGATGTATGTCAGCAACCCTCTGCTAGAGCAATGCCATGGAAAACTTTTTCGGTTTGGTTTGTCTTGTGCTTGTCTTGCAGTGTTTTGGATCTGTTGTAGAGTTTAACCCTATCAGGACCGGGCTTTTTTTGGTTGTACGGGGACCGGGGGGCACATAGTGCCCCCCCCCCCCCCCCCGCCGTATTTTCCAAAGTGTTCGACCGATTTTGATGAAACTTGCCACAAATGTTCATTTCACCGAGTTCTACATGATGACGTCACAAAATTTCAAAAAACCGTCACTAGAGGGCGTTTTTGACTGATTTTTGCCCATTTTTGGTCAAAAATCGTGTTTTTGCCATAACTGTATTTTTTGTCCGAATGTTTTGAAACTTGGCAAACTTGTACATTTTAACAAGATAAATATAATTTGAACCTAATTTAGTTACTGGATTTATCTTTAGGGGGCATAATAATTCATTAATTTATCCCATTTTCGGGAAAAAATGTTTTTTTGCGTTTTTTTCACTTAACAATCAAAATGGCCGCCGCCAAGGGCCCAGGGAGAAATAATAAGGCATGATTGACAAATCTGAACATTTTTTGGGTCTGAAAAGTAATAAATTAGTAGGTTGAAAATGTTCCATTGTTAAAAAACTTGATATAATTTGACCCCCTAATTACAGGCTGAAAACACAAAATCCAAGATGGCCGCCAAAAATGGCGGCCATTTTGAATTCCCGAAACCATTTCAGACTATCACGTGACTCACCACTATCACTTTTCTGGCAAAAAAACATAAAATAAGTGGAAATTATGTCCAAAAAGTTTTAAAAATCACTAAAAAACAGTAAAATCGTGTGACCCAAGGTCAAACAAACGGTTGCCATGGCAACAGCTAACCCTCGGTATCAATTATTTTTTGCCAATATTATCCTAGATATATTTTAGGAAAAGTTAGAAAATTTCGCGGTGATCGGACTAAGCGTTAAAAAGTTACGGTAAAAAAATTGGTAGGGGGTGGCACATTGTGCCCCCCCCCCCTCCCCCGGTCCTGATAGGGTTAACCAAACAACACGGATGATACTTTGCATCCTGTGCTACCATATCTCCAGCACTAAGTTTAAATAATAGGCGCCCGTCTTGCAAGTTTAAAGCAGATTTACGAACACGTGAGTCCAGGCGAAATGTCAACGAACTCCACAAAGTTCCATTGGTGGTCATGATTGGCCGAGCGCGCTGTACAAAGTGACACCACACAGCTGCTCGGCCCTCATATGGCAAAACAATTGTAACTCAATTTTTTGTGGTTTTGAGATTGATGCACTTTCTGGGTAAAATGAGGACGCTCTTCACTTCTAGATGAGTCTCAATTCTGTACGTTGCTCCGTTTCTGAGATACAGCCATCTGTCTCGAGGCTTATTTGGCATTTTTGAAAGTTTTGTTGTCGTTTTTCTCAAAATGCCCATTTTTGAATTGCATTGTTTTGCCATGTGAGGGCCGAGCTGGTATCCTGCGTTGACTGCTTAAAACAATATGCAAGTCCGGGCATCAGCGAACACGCAATCCACACAGCGTTAATATGACTTTTTTCAAGTCAGAAAACAGTCGTGACATTGGTAATAAAAATGGCGATTGTAACGGCAGGGTTGTCAGTGGCCCTAAAATTCATCGATTTGTAGGACAGAAAATGATCGTGAGTACAAACATGCTAGATACGGATTAGCTAAACCATTAGCGGAGATATTTAACAATTCTTTATCCTCGGGTGTTTTCCCGGATGGACTAAAAACAGGAAAAATTATACCGATTCATAAAGGGGGCGATAAACATGATCTTGGAAACTTCAGACCAATAACAATTCTTACAACATTCTCAAAGGTCTTTGAGAAGTTAGTATACAAAAGACTAATGACGTTTATTAGCAAACATAACCTAATTTCTGAATCTCAATTTGGATTCAGAGAGAATCGCTCTACAGAACTAGCTATATCCTACGTAGTTAACAAATTGCAAAAAGCCATTGATGATAAGAACTTCTCGATTGGTGTTTTTCTGGACCTCTCCAGGGCTTTCGATACGATTAATCATGATATTTTACTTAACAAACTTGACCATTATGGTGTTCGTGGCAGAGCCTTGGACTGGATCAGAAGTTATTTATCAAATAGAAAACAATTTGTCAGCTTTAATTCTGTTTGTTCATCGAATCAATATGTTACCTGTGGAGTTCCTCAAGGATCTGTCTTAGGCCCTTTATTGTTTATAATCTATATAAACGACATTTGTAATATATCAGATATTTTATCAGTTTGCTTGTTTGCTGACGATACCAGTCTTGTTTATAGCCATAATAATGTTGATGAAGCAGTTCAAAAACTTAACATTGAACTTGTAAGGATAGGTGATTGGCTTCTAGCCAACAAACTCTGTGTTAATATCCTTAAATCAAATTATATTATTTTTTGTTCAAGACACCATAAGTATGCTCATCGTGTCCCTTTAATGTTGAATGGTACCAACCTTAAGCAAGTAAAAAGTACTAAATTCTTAGGTATACAAATTGATGAAAACCTTACTTGGAAAGGTCATATCATTAATGTTGCGAGCAAAATATCTAAAAACATCGGGATAATGAATCGTTTAAAATTCTTCATACCAAGTGCAGTGTTATTAACACTCTACAACTCTCTTGTACTTCCGTATTTAAATTACTCAATACTTACCTGGGGAGGATCTTTAAATCAGTGTAATAGAATCTATATTTTACAGAAGCGAGCTATTCGTATAATATGTAACGTTGGGTATCGTGATCATACCACCCCGCTATTTGTAAAACTTAAAGTGTTAAAACTGGATGACTTATATAACCTAAGCTTAGGCAAATTTATGTACAAGTACATGAACAATGCATTGCCACTGTGTTTTAACTCATGCTTTCTGTTAGCGTCAAACATTCATTCTTATAAAACCCGAAATACCTCAAAGAAAAATCTCTTCGTTAATTTTATTAGAACATCACTGTATAAAAATGGCCTCGTTCAACGTGGTGTTACTTTCTGGAACGATCTGAAAGACTCCATAAAAATGTCACGTTCTCTCCCAATATTTATTCAAAACCTTAAAGAACACATTTTCAATGCATACTTACGCTAATTTTTCAACTGATGGAGTATGTCGTTAAAGATTTTTTTGCCGTAGTACATGTCACTTGTCCTGTATCCTTGTCTGTCTGTCATGATAGTCCTTTGTCCTGTCTTTATTTGTCTGTAAACAGGTTAGGGTACAAAAGCACTGCTTCACCCAAACCTAAATGTTGTCTTACTATATATTAAACCTTTAGTAACATTATTAGGTGTTCGGCATTGAGCCGAAAACCTATTGTTATTGTTAAGTTTTTTTTTTTTTTTTTTTTTTTAGGTGTTCGGCATTGAGCCGAAAACCTATTGTTATTGTTAAGTTTTTTAGGTGTTCGGCCAACAGCCGAAAACCTCTTGTTATTGTTCGAGTTTTTTTTTTTTTTTTTACTTTTACTTCTTCTTCTTCTTCTTCCCGGGAACTTATATCCAAAAGATAACTCAAGATTGAAATTGAATTGAACCTTGAAACTTGGCACATACTTGAACCTTAACTTGAAGACGGCACTTGAACAATGACGTCATCATGACGTCATCTGGTGTCGAATTACGTTAAATTAAAGTTTAATAATTAAAAAAATCATAACTCCTGAAGTACACAATGGATTTTTACAATCTATACCTCATCGGAAAGGTCTTTGAAAAATAATTAAATGTCTCACAGAGATGACCCCAATTTGACCTTGTCTTCCGGTTCAAACCGGAAGTTGAAGCCAAAAATGCTTAAAAAGTTACAATTTAAGCTGTGGAGTCAAAATGAAACAGAGTTTGGACATGGTTTCAGTGTACGAAATTAAGTGTAATTCATGACCTTTGAAATTATTACATTAATGACGTCATAAAAATGTAACAGTTTGTTACGACGACGAGTTAAAAAAAATAAATAAATTCTATTTCAAATTTCTTTTGAGCAAACTTCATGTTGAATTTTTTTTAAATAGATAACGACTATAAAAGCCTAATTGTGAAAGTTGAACAAAATCGGCTGTTGCATAACGAAGTTATATTAAGGTGAAAAGTGCCGTTTTTAGCGCAATCGGCGATAAAGTCTGTACAGTTCAGTTACCTCACTGTATTGCGCCACTTGCGTGTGCACTCAAGGTTTTGACTGCATGCTACGTGTATACATACACGCGACAAGTCAGGTCTTGTCACAGTTCATCGAACTTTGCGGTTTGTTGTTAAGCTCTATGTGTGTGTGTGTGTGTGTGTGTGTGTGTGTGTGTAAATTGAAAAGGTTACTGTCTTTCCTTCATTGCTTGCAACTGGTATACCCCGTAAAGAACGATGTAGCCAATGCACATGTACGTGTTGTTATCTGCCGCCAGAAGTGTGAAGTTGTTTTCTGTAACAGCGCCCTCTTGCGGTGAAAAGTTTTGAAAGAAAAATTGTAAACATCTTTCGAGTTTTCGCAGAATTTGTAGAAATAAATGACAACTCATTTACATTGACAAAAGTTGAGTTACAGTGTATTTAAATTTTTAGGTAATTCGTGTTAGTGAATTTGCAGTTATTGGGGAAAATAGTAAGTTAATGTAAATTTTATGTTAGGGGGAAGTTTATTGTTCAATGAGATTTATCTAAGTTTGGCGAGTTTTTGAGGTAGGAGCGAACTTATGTTATGAAAATAAAAGGAGTATGCCTGTGAATTTATTTGCTTTTGTTTGCAAACAACTGACATTTATATTATACTTTTGTTCCCCCGTTTGAATTTTTTTTTCCATGGGCAAAATATATAAAATACAAGAACTTTGGCAGCAGTCGCAGTGAGTAAATCTAACTTTATAGTAAAACTTCAGTCAGAAACAATTTCTGCAATTATTTTACTTGTATACAAGTCTTTATTTCAACATATTCTTTAAAGAACAAACAAACTGAACAATCTTTAAGAATTTCTTATAAATGATGACAACATTATATATGATTCGAAAGAGTACAATATCTTTAAACCCTGGGTGATTTTTTTACATGTGAAAAGACTTATGTACAACAACAGACTTATGTAAAATTGTTTATAACGTATACAAAAGAGTTTTTGTTAGAGATTAACCAACATTACTACAACTACAAGAAATTACACATTGATTAATGTGGATTTTGCACTCATTGCTGACACACTGTAGATGTGTTTTGGTTCCAATAATGCAACCACTGTAAGATGTGACCAAGATGTAAAATACATTATAAGCATAGCATTTTTAAACACAATAAACTTTGCATTTTAAAATAAATGCCTTTCAACCTGACTTGTGTTTATAATTCTGTGGAAGTCGTAATCGTAACATTTTGTTTGTGGAGAGATGGAAAGTTCAATCTTTCAAGTCATGGAAATATTTTCACCTCTGGTCTCATAACCATTCATTATTTAAGTACCATTTGTTTTATAACACATCTTGCATGGATTCTGCACAACAAAAAATATAATCTATGAAAGAGGTGTTATAATACAGAACATACATGTACCATCCAAAAACAAAACAATTGCAACTACACAGAGGGGTGGTGATGCTAGTGACTGACCCCTGTTGATAATTTAAAAAAAAAAAAAAAGCTGTGTCATACTTTGAGCTCACTAATGAAGTATTGGGTACAACTGGGCTGGCCCATTCACTACAGGATTAACTGATTGCTGAATATCCAATGATGATTTTGAAGTTTCAAATATACTTAGCAGAGTGCAACTGGGCTGGCTCATTCACTACAGGACTAACTGATTGCTGAATATCCAATGATGAGTTTGAAGTTTCAAATGTACTGAGAGGAGTGCAACTGGGCTGGCTCATTCACTACAGGACTAACTGGTTAATGAATATCCAATGATGAGTTTGAAGTTTCAAATGTACTGAGAGGAGTGCAACTGGGCTGGCTCATTCACTACAGGACTAACTGGTTAATGAATATCCAATGATGAGTTTGAAGTTTCAAATGTACTGAGAGGAGTGCAACTGGGCTGGCTCATTCACTACAGGACTAAATGGTTAATGAATATCCAATGATGATTTTGAAGTTTCAAATGTACTGAGAGGAGTGCAACTGGGCTGGCTCATTCACTACAGGACTAACTGGTTAATGAATATCCAATGATGAGTTTGAAGTTTCAAATGTACTGAGAGGAGTGCAACTGGGCTGGCTCATTCACTACAGGACTAACTGGTTAATGAATATCCAATGATGAGTTTGAAGTTTCAAATGTACTGAGAGGAGTGCAACTGGGCTGGTTCATTCACTACAGGACTAACTGGTTAATGAATATCCAATGATGAGTTTGAAGTTTCAAATGTACTGAGAGGAGTGCAACTGGGCTGGCTCATTCACTACAGGACTAACTGGTTAATGAATATCCAATGATGAGTTTGAAGTTTCAAATGTACTGAGAGGAGTGCAACTGGGCTGGCTCATTCACTACAGGACTAACTGGTTGATGAATATCCAATGATGATTTTGAAGTTTCAAATGTACTTAGCAGAGTGTTACTGGGCTGGCTCATAGGGTTTCTCGAATTTTCACAGCAGAGGTTACATACATTCAGGGTGAGGTACAATTACTGTAAAAGCACACAAAATATCCATGAGAAGTTTCTTTAAAAATAAATATTTCTTTCAAGATTCTAAAATTTATATGAAGACATGTGTGTAAGCAGTTTGCAGTTTCAGAATGGTCTTTTTCTAGTTAAAAACTTGTTTAGGCACTATTGATTACAGTTAATTAACATCTAACATATGAAACTATGAAAAACTAGTTTAGTGTACAATGATCTGGAAGGCTAATAAGAAAAAAAACTGGCTAACTAAACTAAACTGTTCCAACTGGCTACAACTACAATTACTGTACATGACATGACATGTACCTTTTGGATTTTGTGAATATTTCTGCATGTGTATTGCAAACCCGTACTAAAAATTTGTATCTATACATTTAAATAGCATAGTAATGGTTTCAAAAAGTGACAGCAGATTGGAAAGAAAAAAGCTGATTATATAATGTACCTGATAATGACATCACTCTTCTACAATGAAATACTCTACATGTATTTTATGCATGTAGTCGATGTCCACATTTTGCATCTATGAGCAAATCTCACCAAGAAGAGCAATCCTGAATAACAGATAAAAATACGTACATTAATATTTTGTGTGAAGATCATCACACAAAAGCAAATGGAAAAAAGAAAAACCACACAAAATTGTAAACACGTTTAGTTACATTCATTTGCATATACTTACTGTAGTTTCATTTATCATCAATTCCAGTTGCACTCCTCCACTGAAATACATGTAGTATACAAACATGTAAACATCATCACATGAACTGTGGGGTAGTTGCACTTTGCTGACCAAGAGTGGAAATAATCTGCTCGAAGAACAAACTTCCATAAGGTCCTTACTGCAAGAGACTTCAAATTGGAATTGAAGTAAAGACTTAATGTTGCATTCACTAAATGTTGGTTGCTGGTCCATCTGTTCTCCTACACTGTATCTTCATAATGCAATCATCAAGTGTGACATAATTATTCAATCCACTTGCATGTTTTCATGCTTTAGTTTTGTACATATACTCATGTAATGAGCCTTTGTGTGTTTAGAGACTTCCTTGCTCATGTACCCACAATATTCATACATACATTATACATTACATTATATGCAAAGAAAGTCTTTTAAATGTGTATTAAGTAGCCAGGCAAAATATACTGGTATCATAATTAAAAGAATATTTACATGCCACCTTTAGCCTAATATTGCATGTATTTATATTAATACAAATATAAAGTATACATCACATCTACAGTGGGTATTTGTATTATAGAAATACAAATATAAAGTATACATTACATCTACAGTGGATATTTGTATTATAGCAATACAAATATAAATATACATCACATCTACAGTGTTTTTTGGTGTATCACACAATTTATTACTAGAAGCTGCAAAACGTCATTTTTATAAAAATACTTTTTAAAGATGCTTTCTCTGAGCACATTTTCACAGATAAAATATACCAACAGTTTTGCATTTGCCATGGTGATGCACAATACATGTTACAACATACAGAATAGTTTGTACATAACTAATGCCATTACATATTGTTGTGATTATGACAAGAATCCTTTTTTTGTTTTTTAATTAACTACTGTATATCATTGGCAGATTTGTTTGTTCAATACCGTTAATTAAATGAAACTTTTGTGAATCTAAAGAAAGTTTACATTCAAAATGTAAACATAACTTTTGGAGTAAATTTGGCCAAAACTTGGGACTAGCATTTTTCAAACATTTTTTGTGTTTGTATAGGAACTCATCTATTGGAGAGAAAAATGTTTGGTACTACCGATATTTAGCAAACATGTAAGGAGGTTGAATGTAGGTGAACATGTAACAAAGTGTACATTGTAAGTTTATTAAAACATAATTTATAATAAAATTTCATTGATTTTTTTAAAGGAATCTTTGTGACAGTACATGTAAATCATTTATAAACAATAAAGCAAGAAGTTTGCCTTGTCTTCATTTCCAAATCATAAAAATCCTATGAAACATAATAAAACTGCCATGGGAAATGAGTCATGTTTACACTAAATATGTAAACTGTATTCTCCACTTGGGCAAAGTTTCTAACAAAAAATACTCTGCATGTACAGTAACTGCCTTAACCCGCCCCCATTCCTGCCACCCCCCCCCACTTCATTTTATTAGTGGCACAATCTTTGTACACCATCAATGTTTTTTAAGAATATTTTAAATTCATCTCAATTAAAAACCTTTTTTTTTTTTATAAAAAGGGATTTATGACTTAGGTGGCACAAATATGCACAATGTACATAAAATATTGAAAAATATTGTTGTCAACATATATTTCATAAAAAAATGAGAAAGAAATTCCTGATAGGAAGTGGTGTGACTATTCTATGATTTATTCTAATTCAGTTTAAACTTCTTTGTATGTTTTTTCTTATTTTTCTGTTCTTAGTTTTGGGTTGTCTTTTTTTGTCTTACATTTTCTTTGTTTTTTTCCCTTTTTTGCCTTCTTTAATAAAATATTGACCTACATAATATACATTTTTGGTCGGTTATATTAAAAATACTATTTGTTTTTAGTCCTTATTAACAGTAATGATCTATATAATAACTAAGATATATATACCCACAAATTTCACATTAATGTACAAAAAACATAGTACAAAAAAGCATAGTTGAATAAGTTTGTGATTGTAGGATAAACCAAATCTAGTTATATTTTAGAAAAATCAATCTTAATAGCTTCATGGTAACTGTAATAAATAGGTCTAACAATAGTCTTAATATTCTCCAAGCCTCTGACATATACATGATCAATCAATGTACCATTCTCTGTTGTTGAATCTGTTACATATTGCTTGTATCCTTGTTCTGTCATTACTTTCTCAATATGTGAATGATCATCAAAAATATTCTCATTAAAATCTCCCATCACTATACATTTATTACTAATTCTATGAATTTCAGTCAGCAATTTTAAAAGATTATCAATGAAGTTTTGTATATTGTAAGAAGGAGGTCGATAAATGAGAACAATTACAACTGAAACTTGTGCTATCATGTGAAAAGCAAGATATTCTAAATTGAGTATCCCAAGGTTTAAACGACTGAATTGTTTATCTCTCTTGCCATATACTGCAACTCCTCCATGACTTTGCTGCTGTAGTGTTTTCATACTGTCATTATATGAACAAATTCTCATTTGATGGTAACATTTAAATTCATCCAAATTAACACTAAATATCTGATCAGCCTCAATCCATGTTTCTGTTAGACAAATGAAATCTGAATCCATCATTTCTCTTTGACATTTCAAATCCTGAAAATGTGCCAACAAGCCCTGTACATTATGCAACATAATAGTTGTATGTGAAGCATTCTCTGGTTGATTATCTCTGTTGTCTAATTCATCTAGTCCACTCACTACAGGCATTGTCTTTAGAGCTTCTGCTACTGATTTATCACAATATATCAACTTCTCATCAAACCCTTCAATAACAAGACCCTTTATGGATGTCACACGACTCAAACTCACATATGCCTGACCTGCAGAAAATGTTCGTTCAAGACACACTACAGCTTTATTCATTGTCATACCTTGTACTTTGTGTGCAGTGCATGCCCAAGCTAGTTTCAATGGAAATTGTTTACGAATACATGTCTTCCCAATGTGCTCTTCCTGTATCTCAATTGCAACAGAGTTATGATCATGATGTGCTGCTGAGAGTCTTCTTAGTTTAGAACCCACAGTCTTATTATCAAATGTTACATTAATACACTTAGGTCCAGATTGATCAGGTAACATCTCTATGCCACTAACTGTTCCAAATGCTCCATTTACAAGTCCATCAGATACATCTATATTTTTGGTCAACATCACTCTTGCACCAACACCAAGGACTAAAGATTTACATAAAGAACATGAGCGCACTGTTTGCAAAGGTTTGTCTCTTTGTTTCATCTTACCAGTTCCATCTCTTTGGTAATCCTTAGCTTCAATTTGTACAAATTCTGAACATTTCTCATGCATTCTTTTGAGATTATATTTATCAACCTGTTTATTTGTAGGATAGATGTGCAGAGCATCTTCTACATCCTCTCCTGTTTCACAATGAATAAGTACAGCTCTGTCTGCTTCAGTCAAACTGTCGTCCTTTGTTTTTACTCTCAAATTATTTAAAAGCTCTGTGAATTTAATATCTCCTTTTTGTCTCATAATTTCATTTAATTCAACTTTCCTGAAGTTATCATGCCACAATCCTGACTGTATTGTGTGATGATGCAACAATTTGCCTTTTACTGGAGGTAGCTGATAGAAATCACCAACAGCAATAACACTCACATTTCCAAAAGCACACTGACTTCTTGTTTGCTTAATTTGTCTCAATCTTCCATGAATATAGCACAACATTTTCTGATCAACCATAGAAATTTCATCAATGATCAAAATTTGTAATTGATTCAACTTGTTGCGTAGGGTACTAATTTTCTCTTCACCAAGAGGTCTATATGGTAGGGACATATCAGTTGTAATTGACAAAGCACTATGTATTGTAAGTCCATTGATATTAAAGGCTGCAACTCCTGTGGGTGCCGTTAAAATTACTGATACGTCATCTGGGTTTGGATTAATTCTACCAAGCAAACGTACAGTTTCATTATAAATACATTTAATCAAGTGAGATTTCCCTGTACCAGCTCCTCCTGTAATGAACATATGAAATGGATCAGGATTCTTGCCATTGACTTTATCAAGACACCATTGCCTAATCTTATAGAATACTTGACTCTGCTTGGCATTCAATGACCTCATTAAGGTTTGTGCTTCATGTCTTGGGATTTTGGCCTTGTGATATTCAATACAATAGCTTCTCTCTTCTTTCTTTTCTGATTGCAAGTCTGGAATAGGACACTCATCTTCATTCTCCTCTACAACTTGATTCATTTCATCTCTACATTCATGTCTTTGTGCTTCAGTTTCTGGACAGATCAATGCCCATGCATCTTCTTGAGGTCCAAACTTTGCCAAATACTCTTCAGCTTCATCCATTGACTCAATGTTTACTTCAAATTTCTGTCGATTACCATCTACAACAACCTTGACAAATACAATGCTATATCCATCTAAGTTGACACTACCACTCTGATAAAAATCTTCAAAAGTTTCAAATTGTGGAGGTTTCAAATGAATATCAACACGATATGGCAAGAAAAGTTGCAAAATACTGTGATAATATTTCTCTGGGCATTTCATGACACTAAATCTTGGATATTTAATAACTGCACCATTTGTTCTAGTACGCTTCTGGACATAACCTAAACCATTCTGTAATTGATAGACATGTTCATACGTTCTACCACTGTGAACCTTTAATGCTTCTGTACTTGATAGCACTCTATATTCTGAACAAAATGTAGCTAAACACATTATATCAAATTCCTTTGTATTCGGCCTTGCTTTATATCTATCTAATCTACTGACCATCCATACATTGTCATCGTCATCATCTGATTTATTCTGAATCAATCTGAGTGGCAAACTCATTCTGACAGGGTTCTCTCCTAGTGGGACAAATTCAACTTTTCTGGATCCTTCTTTTAATCTCAAATTACACACTCGGAAACATGCCTCTTGTGCTGAAACTTCTCTATTTTGTAAATACACTTGTCCTATAGTTTTCATGCTTTCCTTTGCATCACCATGCAACCCTTCGCTTTGAGCTTGACTGAGCAATAATCCCATCTCACGTTCAGCTTTTGACATATATGATGCAACATATCCCACAGCTCCAAATACATCTGTAATATACTGAATGTCTAGATTTGCATTCCATGCTCGTGATAAGTGTGGATTATATTGGTTCACCCATGCATCTTGAGGATTACGTTTCAAGACAATGCTGGCTTTCTTACTCATAAGTTTGTTTGCTTTTTCAAAATCTAGTTGAGTTATACCAAGATCTTTAAACATTTCATGGACTGACTTGTATGTCTGTTCTTCATTTACAAGTGCTTCACGGACAGCTTTCAATATTTCCTTTGCCTTATCCATACTAATTACACTTCCATCAGATTCATGTGTTTCAGGCAAACTATCTGTTCCATCATCGTCATCATCAACTGATCCATGTCTTATCACAAATGTCCTCTCTGACGGAGGTCTAGGAAAGTTAAATCTACACTCTGTTCCCTTTTTCTTGCAGCTTTTGGAATGTCTTCTGCTATGTATTTGAACATTTGATATGATTTCATTCAGTTCATCATCATCTTCTTTTGTTGGTAATTTACAAGAAATGTACTTATCAACAAATTTGACAACTTCTTCATCAGAATTTTCAGTTAGTTTGGGTGCGTTTTCAATCCAGAATAAACAGTGAGTGTGAGGTGAACCTCTCATTTGGAACTCCACTCTGTAAAAATAGTCCTTGACCTTCCCAATAGGATTAGCTTCTGACATAATTACCTCTTTCAAAAAGAAATGAAATTTTCTATCAAACATTCTAGCCACAGTGACAGGATTACTCTTCAGTATCATACATTTATCATTCCAATCTAACTCCTCTATAGTCCTTGGATCTTCTTGTTGTTTCAGTATAGTATTTATGACTTCAGGCCATCTCATATCAGCAGCAGAAAACGAACAGAACCATGTTGGTTTACCAAGTTGTCTAATCATTGCTAAGACATCTTTATGAGCAGATTGCCAATATGGTGGAGTACCTCTTATTGGTTTTAAGAACTTGTAACCACTGTCAGATTTCAACATATTCCTCAACTTGTCCTTGTCATTCAGCATTGATGCAGTTAAACTGTGTCCATCTTGACTTTTCACAGAACCTTTACGAAGGGCTATAGATACACATGACAACACCTGTTCAATCTCAGACAAATACTGAGCATAAAAAATATAGTCTGTACTTTTTGCAAATCTGTTGTCCACATTCATTAACCTATTGTGCAGATATCTACAAAGAGTTAACTTAACATCACGTTTATCACTGAATATCGGAATGCCTTTTGGAAATAATGTAGGAAAGCATTTAGCTTCATTTCCTTCTTCCATCGAAACTCTTACTGGATTATTGCCTTCACATGGAGCTACACAAAAAACATCATCAAAATACTGATCCAATATTTCCTGCCCAATGTCAGCTGGCTGCATGCAACTATCAAGCTTCACACCACATAACCTTTCCTCATCAGTAACCTCCTCATCACTATTACAATCATCTTCTTTTTCTTCTTCAATGTCACACTTGTCTTGAATTTGGTCTTCAGGCACAGGATTAACCCAATCATGTTCAATTCTAATGTCTTTATACCATTTATTGTTCTCCTTTAAATAACGCAAAGCTTCTTCAACATGTTCCTTATTCACATATTTATACTCATAATATCCTTTATATGACAATTTACGCTTCAACTTGATTCGTATTAATTCATTTTCTGCGCTCCTTGGCAATGACTGTACTGATTTCTCAATGTTTGCTGGTACACAAACACATGGTCCCACTATTCCATTCTGACCACCTTTTGGAAGATTAACAATTTTCATGAATGGGATATTCATAGAAATTAAATGTTGTTCTAATGTATTCAGCCTGTCTAATTCTGGAGGAATTTCTGACAAAGTTAACTTATTTAAACTTGCCTCTGCTGGTATTTTATTCTTTATCAGTTTTCTATGACAAGTATAGCAAATCCATAGAGATGATCTTGATTTACACAAACCACATTCTTCTACATTACATTGGTCGTTACTTTTATGTACATGCAAGTATTCGTCTGTTATGTATACTGAAAACTTATTGTAGTTCTCCTTAATACATTTTAAAACTTGGCTTTGAAAAAGCAGCTTGTGACAAACAGCGCAAATATAATCAGGTCCATTGGTCATCTTGTTCTTGAAATCAAGAATTACATTGTTCACACAGTGTCTTCTTTGCTTCCTTGATAGTTTCTGTTTTAAATTGTTATATTTCACTTTCTCTTTGTAATCCTTAGAACTGTGGTATTTTTGTTTGATTCCACTGATCACCTTCTGTCTGTATAATGGACAATTATGGTACATTTTTCTCATTCTGTTGATTACCTTCTGTCTGTATATTGGACTACCATGGTACTTTCCTTTGATGCCATTAATCAACTTTTGTTTGTAATTGAAATTACCATAATACTTGTTTTTAATGCTATTAATGACTTTGTGTTTGTATTGTGAATTTGTACGATACATATTCTTCATTCTATTAACAAAGTTTATTCTAAATTGTGCATTGCTGTCATATTTCTGTTTAAACCCTTTAATTAATTTACTCTTGTAGCCAGAATTCGAATGATATTTTTTTTTCACATCAGCAATTTTATTCAGTCTGTAGTTTGTATTATTATAATACCTTGATCTATGATTATCCTTCTTTTGCTGTTTGTAACAACTACTTTCACTATACCTCTTCCTTCTGGCCTCTTTTACGATGTTTTTATTTCTTTCATAGTCCATTTTGCTTGCATTTACCTTTCTTTTTTTACAAGCTGGATTTTCATGATATTTAATTTTCATTTTACTTTTTTTAAGTTCTCTACAAACTGGATTCGCATGATATTTAGTTTTCATTTCACTCTTTTTACGTTCTCTACAAGCTGAATTTTCATTATATTTAGTTTTAACAGAAGCAACTTTCTTTGCCTTATAAACAGTATTTACATGGTATTTAAAGTTGCAGATGTCATGTTTCTTAGTTCCATTCACTACTTCAATCTGTTCATTGTTTGTACTTTTTTCCATTTGTTGAATTAACTCATCTTTCTTTTTCTTATCCTCAGTATATTTAATTCGTTTCCTTTCTCTGTCCAGCTTTCTTCTCATTGCAGCACTGACTTTACACTTGCGTTTCTTGCCCTTAGATGCCTTCTCATGTTTATTTGTATCACTTCTATCATCTACTTTTTCAATACAATCTGAATCATTAGACTCTCCAGCATATTTGGTGTTGATCAAACTATTCTCATTAACACACTGATCCAATTCACTTTGTATATTGCTTGTATGGCAAACATCAGATGTCTTGCGATCAAGTACAAGCCCATCATTGTTATCTTCTTCTAAACAAACTGACCTGTGCACTGACAACACAACATCATAATGTACACCATAAGTGTGATTTAGATAGATTCCTGCTTCTGACGTTACAGTACCAATATCTGTCATCTTTCCTGAGAATATGTACCAACCATCATGAAACGTATATACGTCAATTCCAAGCATGTGTGCAACAGCCATGATCTCTACTTCTGTAGCCCAGATTCCAGAACAAAACATTCTTTGCCTTTGAACATATTCTTCAACATTATTGAATCCTTCACGTAAATAGGTATTGTATTGATTGGCAAATTTCAACAAGTGATTGACAGTTGCTAATCTTAGTCGCATATGATTACGTTCACTACCAGAAACTGCAAATGAAATAGCTCTAAAAAAACAATTTCCATCACCTTGAATATTTCTTAAACGCTCAGGATGGCCCATGCTCTCACATTCCTCAGAAATAAAAGTCTGCACATATACTTTGCCAATTCCAAGTGACTTGCATAATAACATCTTATGTCCATAAGTTAGTGGGGTAAAGTTAAAACTCACTGCTTTGGATACCGACATTATTTCAACTTCATCTTTGCCTCCACATTCATTATCTTCTGAAAATTTAACATGTGATTGTCTCTTGTTATCTTTAAGATCACCTTCTTTATCTGACATTTCATTGAGTACTTCTATTACTTCATCTTTGTTTACACTTTTTCTCTCAATCACTCTTTGTTTCTCTTCAACATCTTTACTAGCAATAGGGAGGCATTCACAAGAATCAACATCTTTGCACATGGTCACTCCTGTAATTTCAAATTGTTCTTCATTATGTAAATTCATTGAATTAGCCAATTCAGTACAGTACCTGTGTACATCTTGCCAAGTTGTTGCACATTTCATCAGACTACTTCCTTCACTGATTTGATGGCCATTACAATCTCTGGAATGTGAATCAAAAATATAATACATTTTATCTTGAGCAATGATACCAAAAGTATTTCCATTAAAGCAAATGAAACAACTGTTATACTTCTTCAATGTCTCTTCAAGAGCTCTATTCAATGGCATCATATTGAATTCTGAAAAATTACCATCATCTTCAAAAACACCACATACTGATTCATGAAATACCATATTGAAGCTTTTGTTGAATACAAGCAAATCTGTTGGCAGTTCATTAATTAATAAATAATCATTGTTCAATGTGGAACTGTTTGATAAATGACCATACAATTCATTACCAGTATTTAATATCAAATCCATGTCCTGACTTGTCCATTGCTTGAGTTTTTTAACATGACTGTACATCATTGCACACAAGCTGTTTGCAACACATTGTTTTCCACTATTTACACCAAATTTTAAATTACCTTGATGGAAATGTCCTTGTACAACAAAAGTCTCAGTCTCTTTCAACTTTACATCTTTCTTCATTTTCTTCTCTTTCACTTCTTCATGAGGAGACACTGATCTCTTCTTTGTTCTGCACATTCGGGGAGAATATTGTTTAGCACCATTAGCACATTTTGATTCTTCATTCACATGCCCGGTACACTCTGATTTTTCAGCAGTGTCTTTTACATTGTTAACAGTTTGTCTCCCTTTTTTGTTTCTCAAGAAATATCCTCCACTTTGCTCAGTAACTTGTACTTTATTTGTTCTTACATTTGATTGTTTTGGTTCAGACAAACACTTGGCTTCCATTCCATGTGAATCACAGCTGGTGCAAAGATAACTACCATTAGTGTTAGTCTGTTCATTGTCTTTGTGAGTACACATATTGATTTCACATGCCTGCTTCACAATCTCTTCATTGTAGTTTCTACCAATTGTCATTTGATATACATTCTCATTTATGGGAATTCCAAAATCACAGTACAGAGAATCACAGTAATTACTTCCCCGACATTTACAACATATCCAAACACATGGTTTATTCCTCAAGATGTCATTTGGTCCTGTAAGTCCCATGCATTCAACATGATACCATTTACTACATTCACACTGTACCTTAGCTTGCAATGAGTCAATCATGTTATCACAGAGCCAACACTGCTTTTTACTAACATTTGTGAATTCCAATTTACTTTTATTTGTTTGAACACAAGTCTTTTTGCCTTTCCTTGAACTTTCACCCTTAACTTTTCCTTTTTTTCCTGGCACTTCACTTTCAGTTTTCACAAAGTTGCTTCCATCCAACATTTTCCCATGGTTCTTCAAAATATCTTCTTTTTGTTTGTCTTTCATTTTCTTCACATCATTAAGAGTTCTCCTTGTATGACCGAAAATGCTTTTCTGCGACTTTTCACGCAGTCTTCTCTCTTCTTTGCTCATTCGACATTCTACAACCTTGCCACCTTTCCTGATATTATGACCCTTCCTGAATGCTTCTCTTCTCTGTTTCCTTCTGTACCTTCTGGATACTTTCTTTCTCCCTCTTCTTTCAATAACCTCTTCGACACAGTCCAAAACCTTTCCACCTTCACAATACTGTGTCCAATTATACTTCTTCAGCCATCGTAAGCCATTAAGATTACTTACTCTTGAATAGCGAGCCATTCTTTCTCTTCTCAGGGTACACACTTTCTTCCTTTCTTGGCACTGCATCATCTTCTTGAGTTCATGCTCAGCTTTCTTGAATTGCGCTTTCCTTGGCTGCAAAACTTGATCATAGTAAAGTTTCATTATCTGTTCCATCTCATCATTGTTCTCCATTGGATTCAAATTCAGTAATTTCTTGTTCTCAATAATTGTTCTAATAACCTGGCTCTCCCCAGGTACCTGGCCCACCCCAGGATTTGGTTTTGTTCTCATAACCTGGCTCTCCCCAGGTACCTGGCCCACCCCAGGATTTGGTTTTGTTCTCATAACCTGGCTCTCCCCAGGTACCTGGCCCACCCCAGGATTTGGTTTTGTTCTCATAACCTGGCTCTCCCCAGGTACCTGGCACACCCCAGGATTTGGTTTTGTTCTCATAACCTGGCTCTCCCCAGGTACCTGGCCCACCCCAGGATTTGGTTTTGTTCTCTTAACCTGGCTCTCCCCAGGTACCTGGCACACCCCAGGATTTGGTTTTGTTCTCATAACTTGGTCCATCTCAAGGTTTTGCTTAATTCTCATACAAAGGTTCTAATCTCAGTTTTTACTTCTTTGACAGTTATGTTTGTCTGAGTATAAATAGTCTTTGATTCTCCAGTTCTGAATCTTTGGTTATTCAAATTCTTTTTGATTTTCAAGTTCTCTGTTTCTCTGGTTTTTCAAGTTCTCTTTAATTCTCAAGTTCTGATTATCTGGTTATTAAAGTTCTCTTTAATTATCAAGTTCTGATTCTCTGGTTATTTAAGTTTTCTTTGATTCTCAAGTGTTAGTTCTCTGGTTTTTCAAGTTCTCTTTAATTCTCAAGTTCTGTTTCTCTGGTTTTTCAAGTTCTGTTTCTTTGTTTTTTTCAAGTTCTCTTTAATTCTCAAGTTCTGCTTCTCTGGTTTTTCAAGTTCTGTTTCTCTGGTTTCTCAAGTTCTGTTTCTCTGTTTTTTCAAGTTCTCTTTAATTCTCAAGTGTTAGTTCTCTGGTTTTTCAAGTTCTCTTAAATTCCCAAGTTTTTTTTCTTTTGTTTTTTAAGTTTTCTTTGATTCTCAAGTTATGGATTTCTGGTTTTTCAAGTTCTAGCTCTCTGGTTTTTCAAGTTCTCTTATTTTATCTCAAGGTCTGTTTCTCTTGTTTTTCAAGTTCTCTTTGATTCTCAAGTTCTGGATTTCTGGTTATTCAAGTTCTAGCTGTCTGGTTTTTAAAGTTCTCTTTGATTACCAAGTTCTGATTCTCTGGTTATTCAAATGGTACTTTTTATTTAAATTCGTATTGTCTATTGACCAAATTTGTATTGCCTGTTAACTAAAATTCTTATTCTCTGTTTAGTCAACGTATAATTTTGTTTATTCAAGTTCTAATTCTCTGTTTATTCGAGTTCAGATTCTTTGTTTATTCAATTTCTTATTCTTAGTTTATTCAAGTTATAATTATTTGTTTATCTAAGTTCAGATTCTCTAAATATTTAAGCTCTTTATCTGTTTGCTTCTCTTTATTCAAGTTCTGATTCTTACTCTTAGTTTATTCAACTTTATATGATCCTTTGTATATATTCAAATTCTCGGCAGCAACACCCTGAAAGAAAAAAGAAAAAAAGACAAAATCATTACAAATATTGTCAAAACTCTAATTAAAGGATTAAGAATCTTAACACATTGGCATTGGCATTACATCTGAAGCAAACTTCAATTTTTCTGCACTGGCTTTGTACCCCCTTTTTAAAATGAATGATTGATTATGATCAGAGCAACTTCAGAATTGATGCCTTCAACTTTTTGGAGCTGGATGGCTGATTGACAAATACCATGTCAGATTATCAACCATGGTTTACAGCTCCAGTTCTAGGAATTACAGTGAGTGCATACTCTCTTTATCTCACAAGACAACATCAAATCCTGGTACTTATTACAATAACCTTTGTTGTCTTTTCTTTGTCAAGTCAGGGTTTCATTGTGGCATTGGTATTTTCAAAAAGAAAAAAATACTCCAGAGGCCCCCAAAAGATCCCAAAATGATACAGCAGGTTTGCATGGAAAAAAGTACATGTACCTGCATACCGACCCAAAGTTGTTAATAGACAATGAAAAACGAAAACCACATCAAAGTTGCAATCCTTTGATCTTAAACTTTTATTGACCTGGTAGACAATAAGAATACCATCACATACAATATCTAAACATTTCTTTTTTTTTTTTTACTTCTATTGTAAAAATTCCATTTCACATGTTCTTATTTCACTCCAAAATATGTACACTCACTTTCAACTGTAATGAAAAGAAGTTCACGTAGTGCATGCACTATCAGCCACAGTCTGAAATAGACAAAGACAAAAATGACAATACACCATATGTAGTAAATGTTATTCATTGATTTCAAATCAACTAAAGCCATCACACTGTATTTCTTTTTTATTAATTCATTTAAGTTATTGCATATATACCCGACACCACTATCTTTTAATAACAGTTATCAAATTAAAACTGTTGTTCAGTATATCGCCCTCATTGACACTGGTAACTGAACAGCTGAAATTTTTATAAGGTTAATTATTACATCTCCTTCAATCTTAGTTGTGTAGCATGGCATGACATATTTAACAGAAGTCTTTAAAAAATTCATTTATAAAAGTTCAAACTCATTATAATAAAAGTGTGAAGATAGCTTCCCCGCAAATGTTACAACACTTTTCTTTCATCCTGAAAATTAAGAATAATCTTCTTTTTCTAACATATATTGCTTGCCATATTTCAGTGGATTTTCAAATCTTTATTATTTCAAATTTTTGGCTCCCAAAGACTTTGTTTTTAGGGGAAAACAGTCAAAATTTCATAAATGACGGCCTAAATCCCATCTTTTGACCATGAAATTACAACACAAGGACACTAAACATTGCACTGTAAAAAAAAATGTTTCAAGACAGTCACTGCCCATATTCGTGCAGTGCTGTTTGGTGAAATACACTTTTGAAAGATACCTAGCCCAGTCCATACTATTTATCCACTGATATGAAACTATTGTATTGCATTCAGTTTAACAAAATCAATTCTATGTTACTATGTGGTACACACTCGGTGATCCCCTCAGCGTTCTATGCAACAGAACGTTCAGGGGATCACCTCGGGTGTCATACTAGAATGTAGAACTAGTTTTAACCATGTTTTAACCACATGGCCCTCGAACTTCAAAGCAGTCAATATTTCTATAAATTAGCAGTAGGCCTCACTCACTCAATCACATCCACGGAAAAAATACCGGTCTCGCCTCCACCTTCTTTGTTTATAATGAACATGTACAAAACTGGAATTCAATTATTGGAAGCCCACTTATCTATACTTACTTAATCTGTGATGAATGTCAAAATGAAATCTTCATCCAACCTTTCACAAAGGTAAACTTACTGGCATAAAAGAGCGCACGATAAAAGACGATCGTCGACAAACAACAGTGTGGTCAACCTCGTTCCAAGGGGTATTGATCTCGCTGCCCGATTTTGTTTTGTTTTGTTTTGCTTTTTTTTCTTTTCTTTTTTTTTTGGTACCGATGTTGGTTAGATCACTCCCCGGCCGCAGGCGGCAACGTCAACAACAGTACACTGTACATGCAGCAGTAACACATCCTTGGCATGCTTCCAAAATTTACTCGTAAACGCGAGCGAGGCACACATGTACTGTACATGGATGTACATGTACATGTACACAGCGCCGTTACAAAACTGAGACTGTTAACATAATATAGCGCCACCAATCGTTCTGTATGGACGTAATCGAGGAAAATCGAGGGAAGCAAAGCATAATGATACTATTTTGAAATGTAATTAAAAGTGTTGCATACCATCAGTTATGTTTTCACTTCATGGCTATTTACATGAAAATTCCAATGTAAAATAACGACGCAGCCGTCATTGTATTTATAAAAACTCTCTAATGGTGATTTGAAAAGAAAGAAAGAATTGAAATGTCGTAGCTCTTGTAAGGGCTTTTAAACATCGAGTAATTTTTACAGAAAACCTGCCGGCAGCCAACTGCACTGCGTGAAAAGGAAACATGCACTGCTTTGGAACCACAAAAATATTGTTTTGCCTGAAAGTGAAAATTAAAAGGTTCTTTATTTTTCCTTCGGTCTCGAGTTACAATAATCGTAGGCCTCTTTATATTCCTTAATAGTGACCTGACTTAACCTCGCTTCCTACCCAAACCGCAAGTAAGTCCCTAGTAAAATATATATGACAAAGCATCTATTTGATTATTTTGATGTTCATATTTAAATGTTTTGTTTGATTTCACTTTTAGTGTATCAAACAAAATCAAAAACCATTTGTTATCGGTATCCCCTAGACACCATTTGTTACTTTAAATGTTTCATTCCTCCAAAAATGTTCTCATTAAATATCACTCAAGATTGAAATTAAACTGGACCTTGAAACTGTGCATATACTTGAACCTCTCAATGAAAACGGGACAAAAAACAATAACGTCATGATGACGTCATCAGATGTCAAGTTACAATAAATTACAATTTATTAGTTAAATCAGAACTCTTGAAGTGTAACAATCTACACATCATCGCAAAGGTCTTTAAAAACTGAAATGATCCCAAATGACCTTGTCTTGCGGTTCAAATCGGAAGTTGAAAGAAAATGTATTAAAGAGATATTATTTTTAGTTCTTTGGTCAGTATAAAACGAGCTTCGGACAGGATTTCAGTGTGTGAGTTGATAACGGACTCTGCGCTTTCCAGTTTATGACAAGACATTTTTACATTAAACAGTGCCCTCTAGTAATAAGTTTTCAACAACAACAAAATGATGCTTCAACACTAATTGTAGCCTTTTCTTGTACATTGCTTTTGTGTATTAACTCATGATTGTTTACAAGCAATTTATTAATTGTTCCCGAACACCTAGTTTTTGTGATTTAACAAAAACTGAATTTCTAGTTTTTTTTTTTTTTTTTCCTCGTATTCTTATCAGCGAACCTTCTCCGTCGATTTTTAACAAAAGTAAAGCTTATATGAACTTGAAACTTATCAGGAACATGAACCATAGTTAGTAGATGAAACCGCAACTTTTTTAGAATGATGACGTCATTGATGACGTCATTATGCTAAATAAACCATTAATAATTAGAAAATTCATATCTTGAGAACCAGAAAAGTTACGTACGAGATTCTTTCAAAACATAAAAGTTCTTGTAATGACCTTTAATTGTCGTGCACAACTTGACCTCATTTGACCTTTACTTCCGGTCGAAACCGGAAGTTCAAAATTTCAAAAATTCATATCCCAAGAACTGCTTATCATATTGACAAAATTTGAATAACAGTTTGAAGATCGGCTAGCCTGCTTAAACTTTTGTACAGACATAATACTGGTTTGACAATGTCTTCCGGCCGTAAAAGATGACGTCATTGATTGCGTCATTATATTAAATCAACGTTTAATATTTAAAAAATCCATATCTGAAGAACCGTTTATGTTACATACAAGATCTTTGCACCATATGAAAGCTTGTTGATTACTCTACAAATCTTACAGTGTGTGACCCCATTTGACCTTGACTTCCGGTCGAAACCGGAAGTTAATATGTCATTTTTCCAAAAAAATCATATTTCAATAAAAAACAGGCTATAGTAATAACCATTACTTCATCTGAAAACACTTTAACCAGTCTACATGTTTTACAGAAAGTGTGACCCCATTTGACCTTTTCTTCCAGTCGAAACCGGAAGTTGAAGTTAACATATAAAAAGATTCATAGGTCATTAACTAAACGAGGTACAGTCTTGAAACTTACTATTACCTTCAACTTTACTGTGCAGTAAACTGCACTGTTTTTTCTGGATGATGACGTCATCGATGACGTCATTACAATAAATCAACGTTTAATATTTCAAAAATTCATATCTGAAGAACCGTAAATGATACATACAAGATCCTTGCACCATATAAAAGATCTTCAATTACTCTGCACATCTTACACAGTTTGTGACCCCATTTGACCTTGACTTCCGGTCGAAAGAGGAAGTTGAAATTTTATTTTTCAAAAAGATTATTTTTCAATAACAAAACAGAATTCATTAATAATCATTACTTCATCTGAAAGCTCGTTAACCATTCTAAAAATTGTGTTGAAGATGTGACCCTATTTGACCCTTACTTCCGGTTGAAACGGATAATGAAATTTCACAGATAGTAAATTCATAATTCATCAACTAAACGTGATACAGACTTGAAACTGTTGCCTTAGACATTACTGTGTAGATGAAACTGGATTATTTTCGGATTATGACATCATCGATGACGTCATTATATTAAATCAACGTTAAATTTTTCAAAAAACCATATTTGGGGAATCATAAAAGTTACACAGGAGATTTTTGCACCATATGCAAGCCCTTGAAATACTGTACAACTATCGCAGAGTGTGACCCCATTTGACCCATAATTCATGTCAAAACCGGAAGTTGAAGTTTCATATGACTGACCTTCATGCCTAAAGATCAACACAAGGTACAAATAAATATTTTGCCCATCAGCACAGCACACAATATTGACCTTGTTTTCAATGACGCAATCACTTTATTACGTTCCAGCCGAACACCGTGAGTTTGTTAGGTGTTCGGCATTGAGCCGAAAACCTATTGTTAGGTGTTCGGCCAGCAGCCGAAAACCTATTGTTATTGTTCTGTTTTTTTTTTTTCTGGGCTTTCTTAGTCGTCGAAACTTGTCCGCAAATTTTCTCAAAAAGTAAAGCTTGTATGAACTTGAAACTTACCATGTACAAAGATATAAGTGAGTGGATGATACCGAAACTTTTTTGGAATGATGACGTCATTGATGACGTCATTAGGTTAAATAAACGTTAAATAATTCAAAAATTTAATAACTCAAGAACGGCAAATGCTACATTCAAAATCTTTGGTGCATATGAAAGGTCTTGTGATGTGGGACAAATTGTATGCACACCGTGACCCCATTTGACCTTTACTTCCGGTCAAAACCGGAAGTTAAACTAACAAATCATGTTATTTGGGGCTCTAGAGCCTAAGTGATTAAAAATATCAACTAACTTTCAATAAATAATAGTTTTGTTAGCTCAAGAGCAATCTAGAGATGTGATATATGACGTCATAGCTACGTCACAACGAAATTGATACACGAGGTCGAAAAAAAAATTATTTTGCTATCTCAAAAACTAAAGCATGTACGGACTTGAAACTTACTATATACCTAGACCACAGTGTGTATATGACAAAACAAAATTTTGGGAATGATGACGTTATCGATGACGTCATAACATTAAATTGAAGTTTTATACTAAAATAATCATATCTTAAGAATAATACATGCTACATACATGATCTTTACACCATATGAAAGGTCTTGAAGTACTAAACAAATCTTACACAGAGTGTGACCCCATTTGACCTTCACTTCCGGTCGAAACCGGAAGTAGTAGTTTTGTTATGAAAAATCGATTCTGAATTACGTAAATTTGTATATTAATTGTATAACTTAATTTTAAAGCCCCTCGACGATTCTACAAATATTTACAAAGTGTGACCTCATTTGACCTTCACTTCCGGTCGAAACCGGAAGTATAAGTTTGTACTACAAAAATATGTACCTTATTAATGAAACGTGGTATATTAATAATCGTTACATCAATTTAAAGCTCTCTGACAATTCTAGATACCATGCACAAGGTGTGACCCCATTTGACCTTTAGTTCCTGTCAAACCGGAAGTTGAAGTTTCATATGACAAACCTTCATGAATAAAGATAAAAAAAGTACAACTAAATATTTCGCCCGTCAGCATAGCACAAATAGACAAGAATCGTGCACACAATATTGACCTTAAAATTTTCAATTACGTAATTAAGCCGAACACCGTGAGTTTGTCCACAAACTCTAAATCTCTAGTTTTTCCTCGTATTCTTATCAGCGAACCTTCTCCGTCGATTTTTAACAAAAGTAAAGCTTATATGAACTTGAAACTTATCAGGAACATGAACCATAGTTAGTAGATGAAACCGCAACTTTTTTAGAATGATGACGTCATTGATGACGTCATTATGCTAAATAAACCATTAATAATTAGAAAATTCATATCTTGAGAACCAGAAAAGCTACGTACGAGATTCTTTCAAAACATAAAAGTTCTTGTAATGACCTTTAATTGTCGTGCACAACTTGACCTCATTTGACCTTTACTTCCGGTCGAAACCGGAAGTTCAAAATTTCAAAAAATCATATCTCAAGAACTGCTAATGATATTGTCAAAATTTGAATGACAGTTTGAAGATCGGTTAGCCTGCTCAAACTTTTGCACAGACATAATACCAGTTTGACATTGTCTTCTGGCCGTAAAAGATGACGTCATTGATTGCGTCATTATATTAAATCAACGTTTAATATTTAAAAAATCCATATCTGAAGAACCGTATATGTTACATACAAGATCTTTGCACCATATGAAAGCTTTTCGATTACTCTACAAATCTTACACAGTGTGTGACCCCATTTGACCTTGACTTCCGGTCGAAACCGGAAGTTAAAATGTCATTTTTCCAAAAAATCCTATTTCAATAAAAAAACAGGCTATAGTAATAACCATTACTTCATCTGCAAACACTTTAACCAGTCTACATGTCTTACAGAAAGTGTGACCCCATTTGACCTTTACTTCCGGTCGAAACCGGAAGTTGAAGATAACTTATAAAAAGATTCATAGGTCATTAACTAAACGAGGTACAGTCTTGAAACTTACTATTACCTTCAACTTTACTGTGCAGTAAACTGCACTGTTTTTTCTGGATGATGACGTCATCGATGACGTCATTACAATAAATCAACGTTTAATATTTCAAAAATTCATATCTGAAGAACCGTAAATGATACATACAAGATCTTTGCACCATATAAAAGAACTTCAATTACTCTGCACATCTTACACAGTTTGTGACCCCATTTGACCTTGACTTCCGGTCGAAAGAGGAAGTTGAAATTTTATTTTTCAAAAAGATTATTTTTCAATAACAAAACAGAATTCATTAATAATCATTACTTCATCTGAAAGCTCGTTAACCATTCTAAATATTGTGTTGAAGATGTGACCCTATTTGACCCTTACTTCCGGTTAAATAATTTGAAAAATCATATCTTCAAAACCATAGCTACGTCACAACGAAATTGTTACACGAGGTCGAAAAAAAATTATTTTGCTATCTCAAAAACTAAAGCATCTACGGACTTGATACTTACTACACACTTAGACCACAGTGTGTATATGACAAAGCAAAATTTTGGGAATGATGACGTCATCGATGACATCATTACATTAAATTGAAGTTTTATACTAAAATACTCATATCTTAAGAATAATACATGCTACATACATGATCTTTACACCATATGAAAGGTCTTGAAGTACTAAACAAATCTTACACAGGTCTGACCCCATTTGACCTTCACTTCCGGTCGAAACCGGAAGTAGTAGTTTTGTTATGAAAAATCGATTCTGAATTACGTAAATTTGTATATTAATTGTATGACTTAATTTTAAAGCCCCTCGACGATTCTACAAATATTTACAAAGTGTGACCTCATTTGACCTTCACTTCCGGTCGAAACCGGAAGTATAAGTTTGTACTACAAAAATATGTATCTTATTAATGAAACGTGGTACATTAATAATCGTTACATCAATTTAAAGCTCTCTGACAATTCTAGATACCATGCACAAGGTGTGACCCCATTTGACCTTTAGTTCCTGTCAAACCGGAAGTTGAAGTTTCATATGACAAACCTTCATGAATAAAGATAAAAAGTACAACTAAATATTTCGCCCGTCAGCATAGCACAAATAGACAAGAAACGTGCACACAATATTGACCTTAAAATTTTCAATTACGTAATTAAGCCGAACACCGTGAGTTTGTCCACAAACTCTAAATCTCTAGTTTGTCATAATTCTGTACATAACATGAAATTGTGTTTTTGTAATCATGCTAAATGATGTAATGATGTGGTTATGATCATTGTACATTATTGACAACATTGAAATAAACGTAAACGTAAACGTAAAACGTAAATTAAATGCATTTTATTTCACCTTAAATTTTGAGCAATTCTGTTGAGTCTAAGGCATTTTTTTTAACAGAGGTGTTTTAAATCCTCCTGACCGTCGCAGTTAGTGGTTACTACATATTCCTTACTGGGGCGCTAGTACGACAGATAATGTCATAATCTCAAAAAAGGAGTACAGCGCCCCAGGTACTGGGTCTATTCCTCAATATTAATTAACAAGGTCCGTTTAGATCCTGAGATATCATCGGAGAAAAAAATACTAAATTGTCGTTTTTCCGCGCGTTGCAAAAAAACCATAAGCCATTTGGGATTGGTGGACCCTTGCTCTATGCCGTGGACACATTACTATTTAGGGCACTCGTTGGTTTGGTAAAACATGTGTTGTGTACGGGGCGACACAGACCTCTAGTCGACAACTGGTCCGGCTTGGTGTCGAGAGAAGACCTACAACACAGTAAACAAGTGTCAATTAAAAATTATCGTCCTAAATGAGAAGTATTTCCGGCGGCTGAAAAAAGTGCCTCGAGTACAAGCATCTATGGTACAAGTAAGTTTACTTCAAATGTCACGGCTTGGAGTTGGGTAGAGGAAAATCGTTGAATGATGTTGTCAAGAATAGAGCAGTCGCCTTATTTTGTCATTTTTATGCCCCGAACCACTGTCCGACCATTGCACTAGGATGTTTGAGTTGACCGTTTAATCCACCCACACACAAAGACACACACAGACCATAGAGCAAGGTCACACACATAAGTCCTTTGTGACATGACATTATTGCCATCGTGCAGTTGACGACAAAACAATTTTTAAAACCAACCCTATTTATACATCTCTGTCCTTGCTCTGTGATTTCTGTCAGAGTGAGTTTTGAGACCTGGTTTTCGGACTCCCGATCCCTTTACTATAATACTCAGTTTTGAGCTATTCAATGGTAGGCCTGCAGAAAATGCTTCCATTTCTGAGTAAAACGAGAATGTCTAATTCGTAAAAACACTGTGTTTGAAGTTCCTACATTAACACAGTGTGGACACCTTTCGTTATCAGTGCGACACACTGCGTGAGGTTATACACAACGCGGTTAACCCGACTCTTTTGTGGTTCACTTATGTCCAGGGGTGTGAGACTTCAGCTTTTTGTTGTTGAGATCTTTACTCTGAATTTCAGCATTTTTGTACACCTGCTCTGTACAAAACTATGGCAACTTTTTAAATTTCAGGTTTTTGCTGGCTGTTTTCAGGTTTTTTTTTGCATGTGGCTACTCACACCACTGTGTGTCCTTGACCCGAAGCACAGCACCATCAACGAACTCTGCCCCTTTGGTTTTGTTTAATAAACCGTATTATATCCAAACTATGCTAGTTCAATTTATGTCAAGTTGAATTTTGGAAGAACACAACTTGTCTACAAATGGGTCATCGTTGTGATATTATACAAAAACTATTTATAGATGTTATAGGTGGTAGGTCGCAGAATAGACGAAGGACTATGGTCGCCCAAGACCAAAGGTCAGTCAGAGATCAAATTGCTGAAGTAGCTCGGATTGAGCCTGAACTTGGTGAAAATAATCCTGAACACGAGGGGAGCATGACACAAATAAGACCGATCAGGGTCATTCCGTTTGAGTTCTAACATAGGCCAGGTAGGGTCAAAAATAAAATTCAGGGGTCAGCTGAGGTCACATTTTTTTTTATGCAAGTCGCCAGACACACAAGGCCAGGTGTGGGCTACAAATCAACTGTTTCCCCAGGGGCAGTTGCCACCTACTCCTGGGGCTGTAACAGAGTTACCCCCTTTACAGTCCTTAAGGATGTAGGCTTGGGTATCATCCATCAGAAGCCTGGCTGGTAGAGCAGAAAGCTCTACCTCCCCAAACATTTACGAAGCAATTGTGGCTAAGTGCCTTGCTCAAGGGCACAAGAGTGTCATGACCGGGACACAAACCCACACTCCATCAGAGCTTGAGTCCGACGCACTGACCACTCGGCCACGTTGCTCGGATAGGGCCTAAACTTGGTGAACATAATCCTGAACATGAGGGAAGCATGATAAAAAAAAACAGGAGACCGAGGTCTGCCGAGGTCAATCCATATCTATTCAAACTGTTATGAGTAGATCCTATAAATCACCCACAACACGACATGAACCTGCATAAAGCTACAGATCGTTGATTTTCACTACTTTTAGCGGTAGTATTCCAGCGCTTTCTTCCACCAACCACCTCAACCCAGGATTGAATTATTTTTACCAACCACAATCTAGACAGGTATTTGTCTAGTCTGATTGTATGTATCCTACCCAGGAAAGGCATGTAAATAAACCAATAACCCCATGTATAAACGAAGTCTCAAAATGTCTTCTTTTCTCTGGCAAAGGTCCATCACAAAGCTACCATAGACAGACACGAATATTTAATGCACAACGTCGTGTATGAAGTGAAAGAAGTTTGGTATCGCATTATTAATGTAACCACCTTGCAGACATTGTCCCAATGTCAAGCAAAGCAGAGATTTGGTGTGACTATATGTTTTTATGTTATTTTTTTTTTTTCAGATGATGCAGTTTAAAGCAATAACAAGCTTATTTCAACAACGTAATATCTACAGTGTTTGCAGATGGTCTCAACGTAGACACTTAAAATGTCTATCAAATTGTCAACGATGTCTGTCAACTACATGTACTGTACAATCCCGGCAGGGTGTGGTTCCTGCGCCGGCCAATCCAAGAGTTCTCGTAACTGGTAAACAGCTAAGTCACCAATCAAATATCTTGTGTTATATTCCAGCAGTGGCGTAACTTGGGGGGGGGGGAGGGGCACGTGCCCCCCTCCTCTAAAATACATTGATGTAATTTATTAATTTATCTCAAAGGCACTATAAATAAATAATGAATCGTTGAGTAATATTCAACCACTTGGCATTCTGCATGTGGATATTTATAGGTGCCATGGGTCAACTGGGGTTGGAACTTTCTAAAATTCTTCGCCTCAAATTTGGGCAGGATAATGTCGTCATGACGGACGTCATCAACGCACCCAAACACGTTCTTCAAAGTGGTAAGAATTGTTCCTCAATTTTACAAAATAACATCTAATCATAGTTTGTTATGTTTAATAAATTACCCTTTTTCCTTTCTCTCGTATTTAAAGATGCTAGGTCCGATCTTTGTCTGATTTGACCCAACGATTCAGATTAAAATTTTAAAAAGCTATTTTTATAGATTCGATAAAGTTATAAGCTTCCATTTAAGGTATAAAGTTATAAGCTTCCATTTAAGGTATTGCACGAACAGAAATCTGCCAATGATAAAGTTGTTAATTGGAAAACAAGTTTAAGTAATTTCGATATATTTTGTTCGGCTGAATTGACAGAAAAAAAACTAAGTTGTCCATTTGCAGTTTTCTAAATGATCGTCTGAGTTGTTCAATATTGCCCCCTGCATATACAGTCGCACGGTGTATGCGCATGGAAAAACAAAACACTATAAACATATCTGTGGAGATTATTGCAATGAAAAAAAGCTTCTTAAAGTTCAGTATTATTTTGTTTAGAGATACCTGTTCGCTTAAAATATTTGTTTTTCTCCAAACCTCATTTATTCCCAAGGGATATGTAATACAGCATTGGTAAGGTTGGGGGAAAATGTTCATAGATATGCACATGTAAAAAGATGGTCATTATGGTGGAAAACGTCCCTTGAAATATGTTTGCCTGAAATGCTATAGTTTTTTGAAAAACGCAGTAGGTATTCAATCTCGCGAGACCTAGCCTCACTGTTTGAAAAAGTGAAAACTGTGAAAATCTAATTTTCACTGTTTTCTTGAGACTCCGGTGACCGATTTAGCTTGAATTTTCACAGATCATGTGTTATGCTGGGCCACATGAAATTACCAATGTTGTCCATGTGTTTTTATCCCATCATTAATTTATAGCTTCACAAATTGTGCTTTTGAATTAACTCCGTCCCAGGTCCATTTTACTTTGCGGATGTTTCAGACTTCAAAACGCTCCAAGACGTCATTGTAACCGAGCGCGTTGATTGGTTGATCCATCTAGGCGCGATTATTAGTGCCATGGGGGAACAGGTAAGGATGGTGGTGTAACTCCAGAATTGGTCCGCTTTTTAAAGTGGAACAATTCTGACGTCACAAGGTGTTTGTGTTATTGTTTTGCTTTCAACAAGTTAACAAATACACCTTACTGATTGAGAAGGAGGAGTTGCGAAGAATATGAAGAAAACAAAATAGAGAAAAAGAGACGAACAAGTTGAATAGTGAACAAACAAGTTTGAAAAAGTCAGAATTAAACAGCGTTTGAAGACCTTAAAAATCACCGCTGTTTATAATTAAATATTCAATTGCAATCGAAGCCCAACATTAAGTTGAACAAAGTCCGTTGTTCTCACTAAAATGTCCAATATTATAGAGGATGAAAAAATGATAATATTTAGTATAGAGGGGCTCCAAGGTCAAATTCAGTTTTGTGATGCACTCATTTTCCAATAGATAGAGTCTCCTTTATGATAGTGGTCAAGGTTCCTAGACTACTTTGCCTATACCGAAAAAACGAACGGCTCAGTTCGTGGGTGATAGCGGTTTGTCTGGAGATAGCGCCCTCTATTGGTGATAGTTCTGGGGTGATCGCGGTCGTGAGCTGATCAAAACAGGAAGGTCTTGCACCAAGACTATTACGATAGTGGGAGAAAACATTACGGCCACTACACTGCAAAAACTGGGGTGTTAAATTGATTCTCTCAGTGTCTATAAAAAAAGTAACAACACCGATGTGGTGTTAGTTATCCCCATAATTGCTTAATCATTTGTAAAATTAACACCATGTCGGTGTTGTCACATATAGATACCAAGAGAATCAATTTAACATCTTAGTTTTTGCAGTGTAACCTCACGTTAAAACAGTGTAAACTGTCGTTTTATTGGATACTCTTTCAGAGCTTCAATTGAAACATGACGTCATTGGATATCAACAGCAAACGGGTCTGTACATTCCGAAGAGGGTTTTGGGGTCTGTCAAAAGGTCAGATTAAATGCCGTTTTGGTTGAATATCATGGAAATTCGGGAATGAACTAAAATATTCCAGTACAAAAATGTAAAGGCCCATTTATTTGAAAGGTGATGTCATTGGATGTTTTGGGATGCAGACTAAAGTCGCACGAGAAGGGTATATCAAAGACAATTGCATTTTGCTCGGTTTTAACGTGAGGTTCAAGACTTGTAATTTTGTTCCCACTTAAATAAGGACTCTACCTATTGGGGAAAACGAGTGCATCACAAAACTGAATCTTTAAAATATAATGTGAAAAGTCTCCTTGCTTCGTTTCCACCAGATACTGCATTTATTTATATTCTCTTCGTGGTTTTATGTAAAGGAAAGGTTTGCGATGCATCATGAAGCTGCAGTGGAAATGTATCACTGTAAATCTTCTTACGAAAGTGCAACAACCATCAGCCAACAAGTGTGTGCATTTTCTTATAATTATAGGACGTCCCGCTTGCAATCAAGGTGAACATCCACGGTCTTCACAACGTCCTGGAGCTTGCTAGGATTCACCGGCTACGCATCTTCTGTCCGAGTACGATCGGCGCTTTCGGGCCGGAGTCACAGCGTAACCCAACGCCCGATGTCACCATTCAGAGGCCCCGGACGATCTATGGTATCTCCAAAGTCCATGCTGAATTGCTCGGGGAGGTAAGTGCCTCTTCGAAACCACGGCCTCGGGCTCCGTCAAAGACTCCATCGCCTGCGCTTTCTGAAGCCACATTCCGAAAGCGCACCTTGATTATATAATTGCTGACGGAGCCGAACCTGAGGTCGTGGCTTCGCAAAGGCCGTTTGATCTAGAGCGATGGTTAAACATTACATAAATATATAATTCTTATGTGGGATAGAGAAAGTTGCTTCAAGCAATTTAGTTCCCAATAAATGTTGCCACCCCAAAAATAATATTGGCTTAAAAATCTTTACATGTGTAAATGGCTTTGTAAAGCGCACTCTAAAAATCACACTCTAAAAATTCCAGGTAGGAATTGACCAGGATTCTGGGTCTTGTGGGCTTGACCCATTTCTAGGTCAGTATGACCTGGAAATGGATCAGGTCCCCCGGTACCGGAAATCCGAGTTTTTAGAGTACAATAATCTATTCCATTGTACAGTATTACCGCCATCGGTTCGACGTAGACTTCCGGTCGTTGAGGTTACCTGGAATAATATCAGATACAACGTCTCGTGGCGGAACAACAGGTATGTATTTCTTACAACATTTCTTTTCAGATTTTTGGTCCCTCAGACATTATTTTTAAGTTGGTTTCCCCACCTTCTCACCTGGACGGTTAGATATTCTGCCAGCTCGTTGTGGCAAAATACAAACCCATTTAGGTGGATAATTCCGTCGAATTTCGTGGTTTGGCCCAACACCGTGGTTTAGCAGTTTGGATAGGGATGGCTGTAAATTCTCTGGTAGAATCTTCAGTAGCCCGGAACAGCGGTTGAGGTGTAAAAAATGGAGTGTTGAAGGGATACTTCAAAAATAATATTGCATTACGTAACTTGCAGCGAATTTTTCTTCAGACGTTAAGAACTCATTATTCTAAAATACTGGGTTTGATGTAATGGCTCTGTTTACCAAAAAACGGCACTAACAGTGGGAGAAAAATCCCCGCTTAACTTAAAGCACATTAGCATTTTCCCAGTTTTTCTTTTAGCGTACGAACCGGATTGGGGGCAGCCCCCCCCCCCCTCCCCCACCCCCAATTCGGACAAAACAGTGAAGAAAATTCGGGCAAAACAAGAAGAAGAAAATAAAAAGACGTTTTCTTAGTTCGCTCAATGAGTTCACTCTCAAAAGAGCCAAACTGATACCACTCGCGGGCGAGAGAGTGAATTTTTCACTCTTTTACATTAAGAGAGTTGGGCCATCGCAGAATTGTCCCTTGAAAATATAGGTAGAATAATAACCATTTTCAAAAAGGCTGCCATGGCTTGTTACGGTTTGTTGGCTACGTTTATTATTATTTTTTCAAAGGACAAATCTGCGATGGCCCCATAGTCAAATATCTTTCGCGTGTCATGCCTCGTGTACCAAATTCCATGCTAGTATCATCAAATGCACACTTCCACCACACTCTAAAAACTAACTTAGTCAAAGCAGCGTTAATTCGTCATTTTAGACCACATTTTGACAAATATTTGTCAAAAATGGTCTAAAATTACTAATTAAGGCTGTTTGACTAACTTTAGTTTTAGAGTGCACCTATACCTGCCGCACACTATTAGTATAACATTGACAGTCGTGAACCATAAACATTACATTATATTAATTTTGGCTGGTAATGAATTTCTGCTAAGCGATAATTGTCTGATGTGGTTATGAAATGTTTGTGGCCAACATTACGGTTTTTGATGAAACTGAACCCTTATCTTTCTGACCCATTCATCAGATTACACAGTTGATATTTACGAGGAGGCGCTATCATCAGGGGTCTATAAGTGCTACCTCAGGCCGAACACTCTACTGCCATTTATGTACATCGAGGATTGTCTCCGCGGAATCGTCCAGATGCTGGAAGTGCCAGAAGAGATGCTGAGGCTGAGGACGTATAATATCGCGGCGATGAGTTTCACACCCGCTGAGCTAGCAGCCGAAATAAGAAAGTATGTCCCCAACTTTGAAGTCACTTATGAGCCAGATTTTAGACAGAAAATAGGTAAGGAATCATCTAAAACAATTATCGAAAGTTTTGCGGCGGGATTTAAAAATTCAAAGTCATTCAGTTTAACAATTGTTGTAGTATTTCGAGTGAACGAAAAAAGTTATTTTAAAAGAAAACATAAAAATATGGGAACAAAACCATTTCGAGGAAAATACAATTCTGAAGAAACCAATATGATTTTCAGGGAACGTAATGTTATTTCGAGCCAAATGATAATTGTTATTCTCACGAGTTATGCTATTCCGAGGAAACGGAATACGTGTATTGGTATTTCGGGGCAACAAACCATCATTTGAAAGGAAAAGAAAATAACTTTTGGAAAACGAAATAGAGGCTAACATGTAAAAAGTTTCTGCTTGTTTCAATGCACTGAGTTTGAAATACAGGATTGTTAAAGCTGATAGTGCAGTGTTCTAGGAACAAAAAAAACTTTGAAAACTTGGGCTCAATCCGTCGCCCGAGTCAGGAAAAAAAACGGTGAAAAACCGTGCACACTTTTCAGCATGTAAACACATTGTCCTTAATTTCGATGGTTACAACCAAAATTAAAATCGGGGCCTTCAAATGCTGTTTCCTCGACTTTGAAAGTATTTCAGACAGAAACATTAATTGAAGATTAGAACTGGTATGAAATTCATAATCAGTAAGCTTTCAGACTGATACTAATAAAATATTTTGTTTATGAATACCAATCCTTTATTCTATACCTTAAACATATACCGGGAAACCTTGCTCATTGATATATATATATATATTGTTTGTATGCAGCGGATACATGGCCAGAAACTTTAGACGACTCCAGAGCGAGAAGAGACTGGGGTTGGAAACACCGTTATAATCTGAGCAACTTGGTTCGCGTCATGCTGGAGCTCGTTGGTCAAAGGATAGGGATCACACCGCGTTTACATCAATCCTGAATCCATTGTCTTTGACTAAAAACCGGTTTTTATGATGCTGAATAATATTGAACCATTGCATGCAGATAGATGAAACTTTATATCCAATATTCATGAACTTCTGGTCCAAAAGGGCCTACATGCAGCGACCAACCTTAGCTTTAGGTAAGAGTCAACATAACAACGAATGAGTCGAAGGACATAAATAGCGCTGATGATTTGACCCAGTTTGACCCACCTAGAAAACGGTATACTTCCCCCTCCCTGCCACCCCACCCTCACTGCCCCAGGAATTAGGTTTGATAATCTTGTCCTATGACAATGTGTGCCAGTTTTTTTCTCTTTTTCTGCTTTTTTTTTTAGTCGACCCTTCCAACGTGAAGTGTGTATACCCGACCTTCCTTTTTTGAATCGTGGTTCCAATCCCACCTCGGGCCACAGTGACAGAAATTCTCCAACTTTTATCTGAATTTGGACTGAAAATTGTACCTGCCCGGGTGAAGAAAAAGTAGCTATTATGTTTAAGTTCTTCAGATATAAAGAAATCAAGCTCTTTGGTCTATTTCTCCAAGAGTGCTGAAGATACTGTTCCTTGGAGCTAGTTTGTGAAATCTATAACCGTGTCAAGGGCTTACCAAAAGTTGGAAACCCTTGTTATTCATAAAATGTTGGATCCTAGTTTCAGATTGTTGTTATCAGCAATGAGTCTTAACCATGGATGGAACTACCAGAGCCAACTGAATTTTCAATTCCTACCCAAATGAGTTGGATTTCTTTTGACAAACAATTCCTTTACCTGAAATATTCAATTCAACAACATTTATTTCATGCTGGTACATAAATAGCATACATGTAGACACATTTGAAGTATTCAATACATACATGTATACAATTCCAAAAATTGAAACAATAGTTAATTTAACCAACATGTAGGAAAACAGGTGAAGCGTAACGCTTTTATGCCTTTCCCCATGACAGACAAGGACTCGGACAAGACAAGCGGACAGTGAGACCAGACTAACTAATTTAAATGATTATACGATGTAGTGTAGAAATAATACGTTTCTTGATACATGAGGAACTACAATTTTACATTTATTAATACATGTTAATACATGCTCAAAAGGTAATATTTCAGGTTTTTAGAAAATGATTTAAGTGTGAGGGACTGTTTAATATCGAGGTTAAGATTATTCCAGAAAAAAACACATCTTGATATAAGGCTGTTTTTGGACAAAGAAGTTCGATTGTATATAGTATAGAAATCACCCCTATAGATGCACTTCGGGTTCCATGCACTGATGAACATGATATAAAAAGATCCTTAAAATTGGATGGCAATTGGCCACTTTTATACTTAAACATAAATTTAACTAGATTAAGATTATACAAGTCATTAAATTTGAGAACTTTCAACTCTGCAAACAACGGATCAGTGTGTTCTCTATAATTGGTTTTACATATGATTCTAACTGCTTTCTTTTGTACAAGAAGTATTTGGTTACACTGTGAAGCTGTTGAGTTGCCCCAGTTTAGTATAGCATAATTAAGATATAGCAGTATAAGGGAATTATACAATGTTAAAAGAATATTTTTAGATAGGACTGGCTTCAATCTATTCGTAACTCCAACATTTTTCGAAATTTTGCTCACTAATACATTAATATGTTTACTCCAAGAAAGATTTTCATTAATATAGGTACCTAAAAATGTAATACTTTCCACTTGATTTAAAGCAGTGCCATTTATATAAATATTACCATTATTATAATATCTATTTTGCCTTGAGCTGAAAATTACGTAATTCGTTTTAAGTACATTTATTGATAGTTTATTGGATAATAGCCAATCGGTTATTTTAATAAGTTCAATATTAAGATTGTTAATAGCAATATCTACATTATGGTGATTATATAACAAGCTTGTATCATCTGCAAAAAGACAGAATGAAATTATATCAGATGTGTTGCATATATCATTAACATAAAAAAAATAATGAATACTAAAGGGCCGAGAACAGATCCTTGAGGAACGCCACAAGATATGGGGTTATGTGGTGAACAAGATGAAATTGTTTTCGATCTGCCAAGTAACTCCTGAACCAATCCAAGGCTAATCCACGAACACCAATATGTTCCAATTTAGTAATTAGTATATTAAACAACAGTGCCAGCGGCTTTAACAATACATTCTTAGCTACTTTGATAACAAAAGAACTTAAGTTGTCATAGCCTGGGGCCTTCCCAGAAGGAATTTTAGAAATAACAATGGCAATTTCTGCTTCAGTGATTGGATTGAGAAATAAAGAATGTTCACTCTTGTTCCCAAGAAAGGCCTCAAAAGGTTTATTTGAAAATGGAAGTTCTTTAGCTATGTTATCCCCAATATTGGTAAAGTAATTATTAAAAGTAGACGCCATGTCGTTATCGTTGTCAATTCGCAGTTCATTTTGAACAACATAGGAAGGATTTGGTTTATATTTTAGAATTATTCAATAATGAATTAACAATGAGAAAAACAGTCCTAAAGGTACGAGGAAGCTTATTAAATTGTTCGCTATAATAGTTTTTTTAAGCTGTTCTTATAACGATTGTAAGCATGTTTTTATACTGCGTATAGGAAGATTTATTTTTGATAGTAGGATTCTTTAGAAATATATTGTAATAATTATTATTAAAAAAAATTTAACAATGCTTTTTCAGACTCAGAAATAATCACGTAGGATGAATAAAATAATAATAAATAAAATAAACTTTCCTTTGAACGTATTCCGCTGAGTATTTATTGTTTTCTGTAAGTGTCATTTCAAATTTGAACAAATACTCACATTTTCAGCTATTAATGTTATTGATCGATAAGGTGCATTAAAATAAAAATAATCATTAACTGGGGGCATAGCAAAATAAAAGAGTGATTGTCTGTAAAATAAAACATCGCCTACATCTTTTATTCGCTTTTTTACATAAATGGTGAATTTGAGCTATGGATACTTTCAGTCATCAATAAAGCAACAACATAACGTTTTCGGAAACGTGATAAGCGAATGAAAAAAGGAGAAAAAAATGTTCCGAAGAGGGGAGGCGTGGCACCTTCAGTGGTTGATCTCTTACATCAGCCGTTTCAGTAAACGTTTTGCTGGTTATCCATTTTGTTAATTAATAATTAGTATTGTGCAACCACAGTACTTTGAGTCTTAAATTTTATAAGAAAAAAAATATTGTACCAATCTTAGGTTCAGTAATTGCAGTCTTTTGCTAAAAAACCATCACATTTTTTATTTAAATATTATAATTATTTTTTTAGTATTTTTTGTAATAAGTTCCACATGCAAATGGTGCGCCCAGGCGGCAACTTAACGTCGTTAGTAAAAAAACAAAAACAATGGTTTTTTTTAAATTTTTTATAGTATAGACCTTTCTTTTGCAACGTCACAACCCGAGTTTTTGCCAACCAAGATGGAAAAACCACGGGCAGCCATGAATGCAAAGCAAAACCAGATAATCACAGTTTGCAAAAAATGTTACAAAAATATTTTTAAAAATGTTAAAATTTGTTGGAAACCAATCAACCAATAATGTGATGTATTTTCTTTAAATAGAAAGTTGAAAAATGTTGAATTTGGTCACAACGTCTGTCAAGAAGACATGAATGCTTTGCTACATTTGGCCGTCCATGCCAACCAGCTTGGTTTGTTTATCAACAATGGAAAGGTCTGTACACGTCTCGCTAACACATGAAACAGCCGTAAAGTAATCAATTACTTCGCGGTCAAACTAGGGTCAATTTAATTTGCAGCCAGACTCGCTCTAGCTACGCTGTCAGACGGTAGGCTACACAGCACAGTAGCAAAAACAGCACAAAAGAGGACTTAGACTTCTGACTTGTATTTGGCAAGAAATGTCTGGCAAAATGACGATAAAATACAGATAAGTTGAATGTGAACTAACTGACAATGAATCTTAACGGCATATGGTATTTTTTGTTTGTGGAGCCAAGACTGGAAGTGAATGAAGGTAACGTTTTTGAAATACGACTGTGTGTTTGTATCTGATGGGTGCAACCAGATTTCGATCAGACAACACTCAGGAACAAATTTCGGCAATGGAAACTAAATGAAATTTGTTTCAACTGTCTAACCCAGCTTTTAACAAGACACTTTTAGTTAATAATCTGGGCATTCCATAATCTGTTGAAATCCTGGAAGTTGCAGTCATGTTCCAAAAAATCGCCAGCCATTTTTTACAGCGATACTTATTCGCGGTGTCCAAGCAGTGTCACCCGTTTCCGATCAGTTCAATGAGCGGTCACCTTTCTATCAATTTTTGATACAGTTACAAGTATGACATGCAAAATGTCTCAAAATGTTAGTGTGTTGTATAACTTACATTGTCACTGGTGGTTAGTGAGACGAATTAGTTAATAAAATAAAAAAGTTCTTCTTTTATATCAGTGACAGTAGTAAGTTCTATATAAACAGAAGTTTCATATTGTATGGTTTCATTCTCTGGTAGAAAGATAGATCACATGTTGCTGTTTGAAGTGGGATTGCACAGCATGCCAATGTTGCAAAAAAATTAAGTTTTTCTCAAGTGAACATGGTAATTTTTTAATATATTGACAGATCAACTGTCTCTGAGTCTGACATGTCTGAAAGTAATGATCGACCAATTATTGAGGGATAAATTTGCCAAACAAAGAAAGTCTTGATTCGAAAGTTGATGTCTGGTTTTAGAGGACAGGGTTCGTTGGCCCAAGAAGTGGAGGGAGTCCAGCGTATTGGCAAGAAGCGGAGGGAGTCCAACGTATTGGCACAATGTATGGGGCTACAGAAGAGCTAGCAAGCACAGGAGATGAAAGGATAAGAATAAAAACAAATAAAACTAAAACATAATATAATAAAAAACGGATCATTAATTGATTATTTTTAAATTAAATACAAATATTTAATTTAAAAATAAGTAATTATTACCTCTTTAAAAGTAGGATAACCAATACAAAAATAAAGAACAAAAGATTATTGTATTTGTAACACATTTAATATATGTAGGCCTAAAGAAGAATAACTTTATTTGCTAATTTGTCTCACTAACCACCAGTGACAGTGTGGACAATACTATACCATTTTTTAGATATTTTGCATGTCATATAGGCATACTTGTATCAACAGTAGAAATGCCGCTCAGTGAACTGGTCGGAAACGGGTGACACTGCCTATACACTGCGAATACAGTACCACTGTCCAGTGTAAATTTCGAACGATATTTTAAAATTTAATAGACTGCAACTTTTACACTGGGACCTGTGTGAAAAATGCCGGGGAAAAAAAAACAAAAAAAAACAAAAAACATAGGCCTAGTTTAGGTAATCACAAAATGACAACAAACCTTGTGGCATCATGACAGTGTCGTCTTGGCAAACGCCATTTTATTTTCCTTGGCCCAGTATCGGAAACTTAGGCCTACAATGTAAATTACACATGTACCTTTAAAACAATAAAATCCTCCAGAGCTGTGAATTGTACAGAAAAGTGTGTACTTATTGGTTGTACAGCAGGATCGATCGATAAAGCGTCATGATCAACCGATCACGCAAGATCGGCCGATCGCATAGATACAGATCGACCGATTGCACCCAAAATAGCCTACATAATACATTACAAGCTGTACCACTTTCTGAACTAGACATTTGCGGTAATTGTAACCCATGATCCTCTTGAAAGGCTATCTCTTTGGGACGTGACCAAGAGCTCTGATTATGGCAGCTAATTAAAGCAGATAGTAATCCAAAAGTGTGTAGGTCCGATATGGCATTACTTGCATTGAAAGTGAGGAACAAAGTGTGACATCAAAGCCAAAGTTTCTTACTTTGATTTTGAAGTAAGGTTCATAGCTGGTTGTTATTATTTCACATAAGAAGTGAATAAAGTTAATTAACATTGACAGACAAACTATGAAGTCCCGAATTGGGCGACGAATACAAGGTTGTGGATGTGACATGGGACACCAGGCTTTATTTCATTAAAGGCAGGGGATACTTTTGGTAATTACTCTAATAATAAATGAACAGAAAAACGTACTTGGTAAGAAGCACTGGAGAGCTGTTGATAGTATAAAACATTGTGAGAAACAACTCCCTTTAAAGTAACGGTTGTTTTTGAGAAGGAGGTAATTTCTCGCTAAAACATTTGAATCTGAGAAAGGCTTTTAGGCATGAAGCCTTTTTTCACATAATGAAAAACATGCAGACATTTTCAGATCCTTCTTCGTGGAAATAACTGCTCCAGATTTTTGCCAATATCTCAAGAACACTATCACCTTTTGAAACAAAATTTTCAGAGGTTAGTTTTACGGTATCTATTTTTTTTTTTATATAGGATTGAAACAAACATACGGTTCTAAATACCAAAGGTAGACCCTGCTTAGGCCTAGATTCATGTCCTCTTGCACTTGCAGTATCTGGAATCCCTTTTGATGATCATGCTTTGTTTGACGATTATTTTTTATTCTTGTAGGCATTGTATTGAGATGTCATGATTACCGGGTTACTACCAATGAAGCAACACCACTTTCAACTTAAATTCGTCTGAAGGGGTCGAATGAAAAGGAAGAGAAACACTACAAGATACTTTAACCATTCTGTGACCATCCATTGAAATGATGGATGAGAAATCATAAAATGTGAACACTATTTTTTTTCCCCGGAGAATTTCCTTTGTGCAATAGTCATTGATCCTTGCCAGTTTTTGTCTCAGCTGCGTTAAAAAATTAAAACTCAAACCATAAAACATAATAATTTTAAGGAGACTACAATTGAAAAGATCACAAAGTGAAAATTACGACACACCATAAATCAAAAAGATTTTGCAGTGACCTTGTCGTAGAGTGGAGACACTTTGGTAGCGGCTACTCTCCAAAATGGTTTCCATGGAGAAAGGCTTTTGGATTTGTCGGGGCGTCTTGGTGATGCTGATTATACCCTCACTGGAAGCTGTGAACTACAACGAGCCGAACTTGGAGGAGCCACGTTACAGCTATGCCGGGGAGAATGAAGGGGGTAGACTCATTGGGCATGTGCAGAACTGGGCAACCCTTATTCAGAACTACATATTACAGGTGAGTTTAATAGAAGTAGTTGTCACAGGTGCAAATCAGGTGAAGGAAAGCAAGTCTTCCTGCACCCTGTGCGGAGGTGGTTCATCCTAACTCAGCGCTGGAGCTCAAGGTCATGTCCTGTAGGCTTCATTGAGGGTTCTTTGATAAATTCGTGGAGAGTGGTGTTCAAACCCTCCCACTCTCCTGTCTGTATTTTGGCCTTTTTTTGTATGCTTAAGCCACGGCCTGAAGAAGATAGAATACACACAAAGTGTTGATATTTTGCTGAGTAAGTGAGCCTTGTGGGCAGCAGACTCCCCATTTAGTTCAAATTACAGAAAATTTGGACTTTTTTTTTTCTTCTAATTCTCAGCCTCATGTACACATCTGTGTTTTTGTCTTTTTCTTGTATGTAGTTATGTAGTGATGGCCTAAAGACTGAGTACACACAGAGTTTTTATGACAACGCTGACTACATTCTCCAGAAGAAGAATGCCACGGAAATTGTTGCCAAAGTCCGGGAACTCCTGGATGATTACTTCGCTAAGAAAGAAGAAGCAGCCAGGGTAATATTTGTCAGTTAAAAAAAAATAAAATAAATAAATGAATAAAATAACCAAAATGGTTGCAACCAATGTAAATGTTCAGAAGTCAACAAATCCGTGCTGTCAACCCAAGTTGGACTACTTCTTGAAGTTTCTTTTTTATAATAGACTGTGCAAGTCTCGGGCGTATTCAAACATTTTTGGGACCATTTTTTTGTCCCACACACACTGCTGTAACTGTGCGAAGGAAACAAAATCACATACTTTAACGAACCATAATGCTTGAATACGCGCGAGACTTACACAGTCTACAATAATAATAATAATAAAAATAATTTAAAATTTTATATTGCGCCTCTTACATATACATGTAAAATGATCAAAAGCGCATGACATAATTTAAAATACATATTTAGACTGGAAGAAAAAAGGCAAAGAAAAAGACAAGAACTGGTCTGGTCACCAGGCCAATGCCCAAACCGCAGTATGGGGATACGTCTGTCCCGCCAACAGAGAACTAAAAGTTATTTATTACCTTACATAAGCCTAACCCTGCTGGCATCGGTAATGTTTTGACCTTTTCAGGGGACAGACGCCTGTAACTCTACCTATGTAAATACTCTAAACTAACTGGCAACGAGGTGACCGTATAAGTAAAATTTACAAAACAACAAAAGAGAACCAAGAGGTGATTGTTATCGAATACACGTAAAGCAGTTTTGAGAGGGAAATATTAAAAACTGATGGCAGCCTGACACTTGTATTTTTCTTGCTTTGCAACTGGAGGATTGATCCCAACAAATAATTTGTATTTGCAGCGTATTGCTGACGAAGTCAAGAGGCTCCACGATGACAACCTGGGCAAGAATCCGTACAATTCTCTGACAGAGATTCCCAACGAGTTTTACAGAGACTCGGACATACCTGGACGTCTTCCTCAATTGGAGTACAATACGTGAGTCTGAATCAGGCTCAAACATTTCGTCACCGTTTTCACGAACAGCCACTCATCTTTAAATCCCATGTTCAAAGAGGCGATTTTTCGTTTTCACGAACAGCCACTTATCTTTAATTAATATTTAATCATATTTTAGCATTTCTCCATATAAAAAATATGATTCTATAGGTATGATTATGTACTTGAGTATCATTTAACATCCCATTGATGAAAAATAGTCCTTATTTTACCTGTGGAATTACGTTTTAAACGCAAACAAAACTTCAACGTTGATTTTCTCAAAAAAGTTATTCTCGCGCGCATAAAGATAAGTGGCTGTTCGTGAAAACGGTGACGATTTGTCAAACAATAGCTTTGGCCGCAGATGTTGATAGACCATTTCATTCTGTCTACATCTCGGTTCATACTTCAAGCGAAAGTAAATGCGAAGCGAATTATGGTGACGTAACAATTCAGTACGCGCTGTTGGGCAATTGTGACGCAAGAAAATTTGCTTTGCTTTTTCGCATTTCGCGTGAAGTATGAACGGGGCTTAAGACCTGAAATGTGTGTGTCCTTAGTGAGTTAAAGTTGCGTAGCCGGATTTTCACCATCGGTAAAATATTGTTTTTATTAACTTTTTTTTTTCTAAAAGAATTTTGACAAATGATGCTGTTTCAAAATAAAAAAACATACAAAAGCTGACAATGCACAAGTGTAAGCATGCACAATTGTTTGTACATGTACATGGCTGATGGACAACAGATAATTGTTGGGATCCCGACAATAATTCATTTAGAGTTTTTAATTAACTACCACTTATCATTGGAGGAATTTTTGTGCAGTACATGTACCTTAGATGAAAGGTTAACTGAATCCATTAACGTAGATAGATTTTTCGGGTCAAATTAGCCAAAAATTGACCTAACGTAGCAACTTTAAAGTGTAATGCATTGTGCATAGTACTTGTACGCTAAAAAAAATATGCCAGATAAAAGAGATAGTTCTGTCTAACCACATTACCTAATGGGTTAAAATTAAACTGAAATTAAAAAGAGATTGAAACTTACATGACGAATCATGCACAATGCATAACAACACACAGATATTCGGACTAACACACTGCAAGTTTTGCCACCCAGTGGCTGGCAAAAGTACAATCTGTCTCCTCTACAAGTTACCATTTAATACATCAATGCTATCAACTACCCATATCACTGATAAATCAATTGTGCTACCCAAAACAACAAGTACACATACTCTTCATGAAACAAAATGTGCCAACCCAGTTATGTATTTTGCGATACTCAAGGCCGAGAGTTATTTTTGTAAGCAGTTTTTTCCACTGTACAGTTCGTTAAAAGTCAGACCTGAGCTCGATTTCTTAAATCCTCGCAGCATCTGAGAGACAAAAAATAATCCAATTGTTACCAAATATGGTCATAATTTCTTTTTTGTAATCCTCACCCCTGGTATACCCCACAAGCCTGTAGACTCCCATTGGCCAGACCCTAACCACTGCAGAGTAAGGAGCGTTGAAAGACAGCAGCCACCTGTCTCAGTGTAGTAATTGATTGACCTTGTGGCTAAGGATCCTTGGCACAAGACAGTATGCAATTTGTGAAAACAGCTTGTGCGGCACATGGATCTTAAATAACACAAGTCTAAGTCTTGACTGGCACTCCAATTCACCCCCACAGTGATTTATAATGGCTTTGGGCTTGCAGGGTGGGTTATTGACCTTAAAGAGTAAAGACTGATCTTAACTGGGAATCAATCTTAATTGCTAAGCAAAGTGTGATGTCACAGTGCAAATCACTATGGTTACACTGACAACTCATCTTAAGATCCATCTTAGTACTTTTGTAAAATCCAGCCCTGGACACTTTGATATCGCACAATGTCGTGTCCCTCCAAGGGATATTTAAAAAAAAGTCAGAATGGTAGGAACGTTCTAATTCAAGCATTCCAAGGACCATGGGAACGTTTCAGGTGAGTATTGAAAATGCTATTTAAAGCACATAGGCCGACGGGGTTCGAATTTTACACTGGACCACAGGCCCAAGGCCAGTGATTTTAGTGTCTGGCCAGTAAACTCATGACTGGACAAGTCCGGCGGTCTTGTGTTTTTCTATTGAGTAATAAAACCTCACCGTGTAATATCTTAAAAAACACAAAAAACGATGTTGAAAATGTTGACTTTGAATCTGATCAATATCTTTCAATTCTGTTGAGTATCAAAATATTACCCACAAGACAAATGAGACAAATCTTCTCTTAGTGCTTGTTCAAATAAAAAAAAAGTTTCCATTTTAAACTTTGTAGAAAGTTCTTTCTCATTCAGATTATCGTCTTGTAAAATAAATCTGGTCCGGTGAAAATGTTGAGCTACAAGTCTCGTGGAATTTTACCCAAAATGTGAGCCCTGTACTCACTCGAGTAAGAATAATCCTATAGTTCAGCATAATGTTGTAGTCCGGCAGGTCGTTCTGGCAGTCCATTGGAGTGCTGGCATATGCCTACGGGAACGTTCCTTCGCGCATGAAATGTTCTTGACTTTTGAGACACTCCTAAAGTCTCTGTCTGAAAAGTTAGTGATTTTGGTTTGTTTTGAATCTAGTATTGGTTGGCGACGCTAGTTTTTGTATTAGTCACTGATAGAGGCCGCAACATCGACCAGCTCGGAGGGACTGGGCAAGTCTACAAATCTGGATCAAACTACCTGTCGTCTTGACAAGTTTGGCACAGCTGCCTGCCTTTTGTCAGGCAGATCAAAACGAGGCTCATCTGCATAATTTTGTATTGAGGCATTCACCAACAGAGTTTGTGTATCATATGTGTATGGTGCCTAGACGTATGTATTGTAATGTTAACGTTTGAGAAACTTTCCACCATTCATTCACAAAGTGGAGACAGGGGAACAGTCTAGGCCGCCATCTGCCCATCACATTTGTGTGCATGCATTTCGTTTTATGAATATTCAAATCACGGTCATAAAAAAAAAATGGGGGCGGGTCCCAGTGCCAAAAGCACTCAAAACGTTTGTTTTGATCCAGATGTTTGTTTGATACAGATATCTCTTCGAGTAGTTCGTGTTGTGAATTAATTCGTGTTGCGAAATCGGCGAGTACGTTAACAAAACGAACGTCGCCAATCAAGACTGTTATTGAATCAAGAGTTGGTGACCATTGTTTGTTTTTTCCATCAAGGTACTTTTGGCAATCAGTCAGCAAAACCTCAAGTACAGTGAAGATATCAGATGAGGTTCCGAGGGATAGCAAGGATACTATAAATGCTGTGTATTACACCAAGGATCTGGATGAAGTATTCATCAGCAACTTTGAACAGGATCCACAATTGAGGTAAAAATAGTGAACTCATTTCAGACGAAATCTGACAGATCTATGGGTGTTTCTGCTGGCGTAGATTTAGTGAATTTTCAAATAAATATCAGGACATTGAGCAGTTTGTCGCATCTTTGCAAGAAGGAATTAAATATTTAGGCTCTTATTTCCATCATGGTTTTAGTAATAATAATAATAATAGCGACTTCTTGTATAGCACTCAAATCCGTCATGCATTAAAGCCCCAGTTTAACATGGGGAGGAGAAAAACATAAATGTTCACAGATTTACATATACCATGTACACCTTACATGGTACAAAGATAAAGATGGTGGGAAACTTTCCTTGAAATATTTCTGACTTAAGTGTTATCGTTTTTAAATAAGAAATGAAATAAGATCCAAAATAAGTTTTTGTCTCAGTGAGACGAAAAACTCTGTCTATAGGAATGCGTACAAAAATGCTGAATGCATTTTTATCGTTTTCTCGCGAATGAAACAGAGAAATGAGCTGACATTTTCACGGGTTGGTTCTATTGCATACATCTTGATTTATGCAAATATAGGAAGCATTTCACAGTCAGTTTACCAATGTTGAGCGGGGGCTTTAACGCTAATTAATAGCACTCACACATTATTACGTCCGTCACTTGACCGTTTATTTCATTCCTTAAACCATCTCAGCTCCCTAGGGAGTTGTACAGCCTAGTGCTGCCATGTTTGTCGCACACTAAGCTAAATCAATCACAAAAGCTGTCTCTGCACTCATAGGTACCCATGTACCACGGGTAAAGAGAAGCAATTATAGTCTTTGCTCGATACCGCAAGGGTAAAATTACATGCGACGCTCAACGGCGTTTACTAATAGACTTTATATTGAGTACGGCTATGTATTGATTGCGTTATGCGTAAATTAGCACCCACATACATAAGCTATTGCACCAACACGCATGTGGCTATATGCGAGCAGAATGCGCATTCATATGTAGCTCCAGCCATGTCTTTATCATCTGTTTAAAACCGCTCTTAAACAGTCATGTGACCACCTGTCAACCCCAAGGACTGTCCAAATTGTCCCAAATTGTCAGGGGTATTTATGGATAATAATCAAAGTAGATTTTGAAATAACTCATGAGATATTGAAGGTATAATGTTAGTAGATTATAAAGAGCAATTTCCCCCCCCCCCAAAAAAAAAAATGCCAAAGGTTTTTTTGAAAAGTAACAACATGATCGTAGTTTCTGCTCCTTTTATGTTCAATAAAAGGGGGAATTTGATGTGGCATTTGCACGCTTACCCATTGGCTTCCGGGATGGTGGGTGTGGCGCAGTTGTGTACGTGTGACATGTGTGCAGGGTGTCTATTTGTATGGGGCGATGTTTTTTGGAATTTTGCATGTGTAAATTCAGGTTGGCTCAGTGGTTTCTTTCCCTGCCTTTCACCTCTGTGGACCCCAGTTCGAATCCCGGACTGGAGCCTTGCATGTGGATTGGGTTTTCAGTCCCTACCTGATTGCGTGGGTTTTCTGATTGCGTGGGTTTTCCCTATTTGGGGTTTTCCTCCCACATCTAAAACTGACATTTCTTCAATATCTTCTCCACACAGGTATCTTCAGGCCTACGGGTCACAGTGCAAGTAACTTTTGAGGGTCCCTTGGTTTCATTACCAGAAAGATATAATAATAATAAAAAAAAATTACTTAATAGTTATAACAATTTCTTTGTCTTTTCTTAACTGTATAATATATTTTTGTTTTGTCCTTCTTTGTGTTTTTCGACTTTTAAAGTTAATTGCAAAGTGCCTCGATCCTTGGGAGAGGTGCTATATACAAAAGCTGATCAATAATAATAATAATAGTAATAATAATAATAAGATTTGGCAGGTGAAAGTGAAAGTAGTCCCTGTGGTGGTTGGAGCACTTGGCACCATTCCGAAGGCACTCGAGAAGCATCTGGATCAAATAGGCACAACTGTGAGGGTAGATTTGCTGCAGAAGGTGGCACTTTTGGGAACAGCTAGGATCCTGCGAAAGACCCTCGAGATCTAAGGCTACGGGACGTAACCCGACTCGAGGAGTTGCCGGCACAGAGGAAAATGAGATCTTTCTTTTGCATGCTGTGATATCGTGAAATAATAATAATAAGGATAATAATAATAGTAAAGATTTGTCAATTGAAAATGAATACCATAACTGCCGATTCTTCTAGCTTGTATTTATTGTCTTTGCAGATGGCAGTACTTTGGTTCAGTTGAAGGAGTTTTGCGGAAGTTCCCTGGTAGGGAATGGAATCGTAACTTTGCTGGGTTTTACAACGACTACGATCCACGTGTCAGAACCTGGTATATTGCTGCAACCAGCGATCCCAAAGATGTGGTTATTGTATTGGATTGCAGGTTAGTAGGCCTGTCTTGACTGTGGTAAAACACAATAGACTCATGTACTGATGACGTCACGCTTTGTTTACATGTGCAATTTCTTATGGTGGGGACCAGGGAAGAAGGGAGTTACGAAATCAAAGCTTCGATAGGATAATACATATGGGTCATTCCACCAAGTTGGGACACAGTTTGTGACATTTGTATGACATCTGCATGATTTTAGTCCTGCCCCATTTCTGCTGTATTTAATCACTAACTATCACAACAAATGTTTTACCTGGTACATTTTGTACCTCGTAGTTAGTGCAAAAAGTGAATTTGCATAGTTATGTATTTGAGTGTTGAAAAATTTGAAAAATAAAATTCTGAATGTAACACGGACACCGTGTCCGTGTTACATCCAAAATTTTATTTTTCATAATAATTTCCATAAAAATACATTAAAACAATTTTTATACTTCAACAAACATTTTCACATACAAAGCAGAATGTTACATGAAATAGTTGAGTCAAATAAATGATTTCTTTTCATAATAACAAAAACAAAGTGTAAACAAAGTGTTATGTCATCAATACAGGGGTCTATTGTGACACTATTCGAAAAATAAGATACCAACAACATTTCTCATGCTGTCACCATCACGACTGTATCATATTGCACGGCCCATATCGCACCTTACACATTGCGCTTTGTTATCACACACGCTCTCCTGCAATACGGAATAGTATGGAGCATCTGTGCCCCAATCCAACTGGACCTTCGGCCTCGTTGGATATGAGACGCAGAAGCGATAGGCCTATATTTTTCCGTATCCCAGTCGTGCTTGTGTGATTACGAATAACAATCGAACAAGGGAAGCTGACTGGGTAAATTTTGAATCATATTTTGGGGTGAACAAAGCAAATTTGACTAGAGAGGGATTATAACCTGTGACCAACGGCTGTATGTATCGACGCCCCTACCAACCAAGCTATCCAGCCCTTTGTTGACCAACGCCATAATTTGTCAATACCTTTGTTCGGGCGGTGCCAGTCAGAAGCCATTCAACCGGTTACTGCCGTGTAGCCAGGGATCACACCCTATTATACAATACAACCATAGAGCTAGCTCTATGGATATAACATGGGAAGTGGCAGCACAGGGATCACCATGAAGGTGAAGCAACTTGTTATTTTAATTTTTTTTTTTTTTTTATTTGAAATGGTTTATTCACAATTTAAAAATGTATTCGCGGCCAGGGGCCGATTAAAACATTTGTACATGTACACAATAAAACTTTAAATACAAAAAAAAAAAAAAAAAAAAAAAAGAGAGAGACAAAATAAAAAGAGAATGTGGACGAAGATTGAAGAGGATTTAAAAAAGAAATAAGCACACTGAAATAAAATGGCAGCTCACTTGGAGAGCGCCCTCATTCGTTTGATTAAATACTAAGCAATAGACCACAAGGGAAACTGACTGGATAAATTTTGAATCATTGTTTGGACTGAACATAGAAAAAATGAGAGTGGAGCAGGATCTGAACCTGTGACCACCAGCTATACGTACAGACGCTCTACCAACTGAGCTATCCAGCCCTAATGTCGGCGGTCTCCCTAATATACCAAAGCAACCCAAAGTAATGTAATTCTTGTATTCTGGACTATTGCCAGCTACTCCATGAAGGGGAAGAAGTTTGACATAGCAGTGTCTGTAGTGAGGATCATCTTGGATACTCTGACCAAGCAGGACTATGTGAATGTTATCTGTGCTAGGGCTAGCCACTGGGATGCCTTCGGAAAGTAAGCTACTTTATATTTTACTCAAATGAAGACATTTTTGATTTCTAATCTGAATTCAGACTTCGTTTTATGTCTGCTATTTAGAAAAAAAAATAGCTGTTATTTTCTTCAGATATAAGACATCATTCATACCCTTTAACTATAACCTTGCCCTACACAACAAGATCCAACAGTTCTAAACCTGTGTTGTACTATGTTGCACAGAGAATTCTGTGGCTTTATCTCGTGTGTGTGTGAGTGTTGTTGCATAGGGAATTGAACCTCCCCCCCCAAAAAAAAAAAAAAAAAAAAAACACCCTAAAACAATGCTCATTACATAGCAAAGAAGCACAAAGTAAAAGAATTTGAGTCAAAAACACCAGCCTCCCATCCTCTGGTCTATTGTTCTATATTGTTCTAACAGGGCATGGTTTTCCCAACGCACAGTCCACTTTACTGAACACCCTTCCATTCCTAACACAACAGTATCCACAGATGGATCTTGTTGCTTGGGGCAAGCCACTCACATTGATAAGTGTTGTATGGTGTTGGACTGGGCATATAACACTGTGTGATATGGGTTAGGGTTAGGGTTAATGTACTTCTCTAGCGCTGAGGATACTGGTCCCAAAAAGCACCCAAGCCTGTGCACAGAGGCCATTAATTGTTAAAAAGCTGTAGTTTAGTCCATGTTCACACTCCATACCCAAGCTTACAATAGTTGGAAAGAGCATGGAGGTAGAATTCCTATTTATTCTACCTCCATCGTGGAAAAAGAAAAATCGGATCTTTCCAATAATGATAACATAAAAAAATGACATTACATAATATGTAATGTCATTTTTTTTATATATTATATGCAATTCCTTCAAATTGGAGTTGAAAGATCTGAAATGCCGAACACTCATGGAGTTCTAACATTTAAAGTCTTGCTAACATTTGCCAGGGAGTTTGCTTACCGTTCAAGGCCACTTAACTGAAGGGGTTCTGTATGTTGGCACAACTCTGCATAGCATAATATGTACTAAGTACATATTCACCATTCATGATATCAACCACTTTGGCTGAGTGTGGAAAGTGCTATGATGCAAACTGCGCTGAACCCACCCACTTAAAAAGAAAATAAATACAAAATAAAACAATTGTCGGATATTGACGGGATTGGTGCTGTACTTCTCAAGTTAATGTCATGACGTACCCAGTCAGCCGAAATCAAACAGCACAAGACCTTTTGGAGTATGGTGGGTTGTGTAACTGTCCCCACAAGTGTACTGTTGGAGTACGATGGGTTGAGGAGGTCTTCTAGTAAAAATGCTTAGGGAGTTAGGGTTACTAATAAATAAAAAAAACACTTAAGGAAAAACAAAAAGAAACAACTGTATTGTCTTCCTGAGATAACGTACAAACTATAAACAAATTCTTTTGTTAAAGATGGCATCCATTTAACACAACCGTCTTGAGTTGTAAAGACGACCGTCTTGTACCGGCAACCACGGCTCATCGCAAAGACTTGAAGGAGAAGACGCTGGCCCTGAAGCCAGGAGGAACCAGCGAACTCAAGTGAGAACACTTTTCAACATTTCAATTTTTTTTGTTTTTTGATGTGATGCGATTTAAAGGGTTTGCACAACCTTGGTAAGATTGAAAAAAAAAAAAAAATGTTTACAGATTTGCACATAAGTTACAGGGTAACAGGTGTGCAACTTTTCAGCTGATCAGCTGATTTCCTCTTTTTTTCTTCAAGTTTTCTGCCATAGAAAACTGAAAAACACAGTACAAAGTTGTGTGTGTTTGGCAGGTTCCTCTGTTTTTTTTGGAAAAGCCGCTTTTTTTTGGAAAAGCAAAGTTGCATATCTGGGTAAAAAGATGTCCACGATGGAACACTACCCTTGAAATGTTATTGCCAGAACTGCTGTAGTTTTTTGAGAAATGAGTACAAAATTTGTTTGATCTAAGGATTCCTAAACTTGATGTCCTGAAACAGTGAAAACATGTAAGGCTTTTAGAATCTTTACTCGCGATTCCAAAGACCAAGTGCGGATACAGGGGTGGATTTCACAAAACTAGTCCTAACTTAGGACTGGTCCTCACCTCTGACAAGTCATGCAAGTTAGGACTAGTTACTCGTCCTAAGAGTGACTTTAAGTGTAATTCCAGTGCCTTTTGCCCTTGGCTGTGCAGGGCCAACGAAGCGCAACACGCTGTGAGCTCACATGGTGCACGCTACACAGTAAGCCCTCCAAGCTAGTCAATACGCATTGACTAACGTACGTATTGACCAGTTCAACAGTGGAGGACGTATACGCCCTCCACTGTTGAACTCGTTCAACACAGAATAAAGCGGATGTGTTTATTGCTATTGTCACTGTAACTTCATACAGCACACTGACGATTCCTTCGGTTTTGAAATGTATTTTATTAGACTCTATTTGTTGTGATTATTATCTGAGGGCATCCCTTGTAGATTCTATCACAGAAGGAAATTGATTAATTCTATTTCAACTTTTTTGTTCCGACCCTCTTTTCTTGCTCCTCCTTTTGCCCACCATCACCTTCATCATCTGTGGCGTATCATCCTAACGGTTGGTCAGACGTGGATTTGAGAAAGCCTTTGAGTTGCTGTCTGGTAAATCCCGCACTGGGTGCCAAGCGATAATCATCTTGGTAACTGACGGCAAAGACACCGATGGGGAGCGAGTTCGATGTGGCCCAGGTATGTAATTATTGTAAGCATCAGAGCAAAAAAAAGTTTTAACTCAATGTGATCTTAAAATGTGGGATGTCGGCGCCGAGCGGATAAGAGCACCGGACTCAAGCTCTGCTGTTTCTGATCAGCAGAGTGTGGGTTCGAATCCCGGTTGTGACACTTGTGTCCTTGAGCAAGACACTTTACTATAATTGCTTTTCTCCACCCAGGAGTAAATGAGTACCTGTGAGGGCAGAGATGGTTTACGTGAATGATTAGCTTGGAGCGCGGTTACTCGCAGCACCGGCTGTATACTCCCCAGGGAGCTGAGATGGTTTAAGGAATGAAATAAATGGCCCAGTGACCAGGGGTAGTAATGTCAGAAGGGCTTTGAGACGCCCTTCGGACCGTGATAAAGCGCTTTATAAAAACTGGTTATTACTGGTTATTATAAAATTGATGCCGTTGAAAATTGTTTTGAGAGCTGTTTATTTGGCTCTGGCAAACCCTGAAAAAGCTACTTCACTCTGAGACGAACAATCACGTTGAAGAAGATGCTTCCTTTTCAAGAAAATTTGTGCAGCATGACAAACCAGAGAACACAAGATGAGATGTCCGCATAATGTATGGTCTGACATGCTGTCCTAATTTGATCAAACTAGGATTTCTTTTCAGCTACTGTTGCATTCATTTTTTTCTTTTTTTTTGTTCACACATGGTTTCATTCTTCTCATTTAGGTTTGTTTCAGTCATTCTATTTCATTTATCAGTTTATAATAATAATAATAACTGGCATTTATAGAGCACTCACCATCAGCGCTTTACAAGAAAACATTAAGTGAAGTAAATAGATAAAGCAAACAAATAATAGGCATTCAAGACTATATTTTCACCATCCCTCACTTGAATTTCTACTACCTATATCAGGGCTCACCCTGAACACTAGCCCGGCGTACTTTGTCTAGTTAAAACTGCTATGGGCTAGTAAACACCGCTTCTCAACTTGCCCTGTGGGCTACTAAAAACTGTGCATCTTACTTGTTTATAATGCTCATACTTTTTCCTTTTTTAGATGTGAATAATACATTTTAGAAATAGGTTTTTTATTTTTGAGTGTGTGAATGTAACTTCATTTGACTGCTATAAATTGATTGTGATCGCTACCATTAGTATCAGGAAGATACATTTATGACAATACATGTTTAAAATTTGGGCAACAAAAACTTCCTGGGGGCAAGTAAAATGCACAGTCTACTAGCCCCTTGGGCTACTTTACAAAAAGCTTAAGCGCAAGGCCTGCTATATACAATTTATTGAAATTGAATGGTTGACCAGCTTCTTGCTGTTTGCTTTTATGAAGTTGTATAATATTTGTGCCCTAATGAATTTGAATAAACTTATTTGACCAGTGAATGCTTAACTGTTGAAATTCAATTACTCTTATTGACTGTTGAATGCTGATATGACGGGAGCATTCTTTTTCAAACGAAATGGAATGCAAACCAGGTATTAAATTGAAAAAGTTTTTGATGAAATTGGTTGTGAAAACCTATAAATATAATAATTATAACGATTTTTGTTGTTGTTGTTTCAAGGTTATTACACAAGGAGTGGTTATGTGCCAGGACCTATATGCAAGTATGAATGGGCAAAAGTTTGGAACAAAGTCAAGGAGTTAAACGCTGTTGCAGATCCCACGGTATGTGAAAAAAAAGGCAGGGCTCGAAATTTACACTGGACTGGTGATTTTTAGCATCGATCCGGTAAACTCACCAGCAAGTCCAGTGGTCTTGTGTTTTTCAATTCACTGTTTAAATATATTTAATTTAAAAAAAATTATGTTCAAATGTTGACTTTGAATCTGATAAATACTTTTAAATTCTGTAGAGTATCAGAATTTACTTTTGTAGTATCTCATTTGTCTTATACAACTGTACAAATGACATCAGTTGTCTCTTAGCGTGTCGTGGCCGAGCGGATAAGAACACCGGACTCTGATGTTTCCGATCAGCAGAGTGTGGGTTCGAGTCCCGGTTGTGACACTTCTGTCCTTAAGCAAGACACTTAAACATTATTGCTTCGTCCTTTGGATGGGACGTAAAGCCGTTGGTCCCGTGTGTTGTCGTAATGCACGTAAAAGAACCCAGTGACACTTATCGCAAAGAGAAGGGGTTCGCCCCGGTGTTCCTGGTTTGATCGGCTGCAGATTGCGCCACAGCACCATGTGAACCATTACATGGTGCAATGCAAAGGAACAGGTCTTATACTTCAAAAACATTACACATCATACCTTGCAGGAAAAAACAACTGAGCGCTCTGAGACGCCCATAGGGTGTGATAAAGCGCTATATAAAAACTGTGTATTATTATTATTGCATGTTCAAATTAAAACGGTATAATATAATTTTATTACTTACTGTGTTCTGATTTTGATTTTGGTCTTTTCTCATTTGAATCTGGTCTTGTATAAAAAGTTTTCGGGTCCAATAAACCTTTTGAGCCCTTTGGTTTTGTGCATTTTACCCCCAGAATTCCAGCCCTGAAAAAAGTAACAGGGAAAAAACAACAATATTGTCAAAGTAGACAAAATATTGTCAAAATTGGGCTAGACTTTTCACTTGGTCAAGAACCAACTCGAACCAGGTTCGAATCCAACTCAGGTCAATTTTTCTTTTTCCACCCCAAACTTTGAAAAAAATCAATAATGTAATTTCCCTTTCACAAGATATGGAATTCCCTTTCTATATGATAACTGGTTTTTGCATGTTTTTTTTTTTTCTGAACCAGGCTCGCATCTTCAGCTACGGCACCATCGATGACGGGGAAAACTTCCCTGGCCATCTGGCCTGCAAGAATCGAGGCTACTTTAAGAAGTTGACCGATGGAGAGAACCTGATCGGCAAGATGAGGGACTACTTCAATTTCTTATCCTCCAACTCGCAGAAGACGACCCAGGGGAAGTGGACTGCCCCTTACATCGATGCCTTCGGTCTGAAGCAGATGGTCACCCACGCCATACCTGTCCTGAGTGACAGAACGGGAAAGTAAATTTGCATCCATTTTATCCGATTACCCCAAATTGAAGTGTTGAAAAGCCAATAAAAAAAAAAACAAATATGGAAGTATTCATTTTCACTCATTAATTTGCTTGTTTTTATTGTACGATGCATCTGGTGATATTTTCCTGTGGCACATGCACACAATAAGATATCTAGAAGCAGACTAGTTGAAGCGTTTAGACCAATATATCGTCTCGTCAGTGCAAAAACAGTGTATATATTTTGCAGTACCGCCGTGTCTCTCACAAGACACACTCTATTAAAAACGTGCATTTTAGTGCCTATATGTTTAGTATTTATATCCAAGATATTTTGTGTACATTTTGGCACCCTCAAACTCATGTGTTATGCAAACGCTATCATAGGAGATGGAATGTTGCAGCACTGACACAAGGATATACCACTCCGCGGCAGAGAAGATAATTACTAGACATCCCTAGATCCAACAAGGAAAAGTAAAAGTTCCTGGCTTCCCTGTGTGTGCTCCCTGGTTGTAGATCAATAAATATATATCGGGTGGCATGGATGGCATGTACGTAAAGCGCTCGTCTCCGTCTCTCACCAATGTGTCCCTGGTTCGAATCCCGGCTGGGGTCATATGTGAGTAGAGTTCTCTCCAGTGTTGCGAGGGTTTTTCTCTAGGCTGTCCGGTTTTCCTCCCTCCGGAAAAACCAAACAATTTCGATCTCAGGCTGTGCTCTGTGGTCATATATGGGTTATGTGGCTGGCTGCCGAAGGCACCCATGAATGCCTGCAGCTCGAACATGTGTAGCCGCGTACTTCACAATTCAGCTTCTCAGCTGCCAGTAAGGATGATTATCCTCCCAAATTAATATCGTTATTATTAGAACAGAACAAGTTCTTGTCAAAAACGTTGATAAAAAATCAGACAGTGCAATCTCCATTAAATATCCAAATAATGGATGTTGATGAGTGCGATGGTGAGAATATTTTCATGGGTTGAAAGATGGAATGTTCCATTCAACTCTTCGTCTCAATGAATGGAACATTCCATCTTGCAAAGATTAAAAAGGTTCTCTGCATTGCACGAATGCAAAACGTTCGACTGTTTGTTTTATATAACATCCAAGTAGATCGTTGACATTATTGACTGGAGGATAAAACTATGGTTGTGTCCTGTCATATGATGGCATTTTGTACTGCTTTCTTTTGAATGATGGTCAAGTGTGCAATAAAGAAAAAAGGATAGACTGAAAATGCACGCTGAATAGTACCAAAAATGCCCGCTCAATGCGGTGCAATAGTGTGAATAACAAATGTTGCATGACCTCCAATCCTCCAATCAAATGACGAGGATCTACTTGGGGTGTTTGCCTAAACAAAGATTTTATGTTTTCTTCCATTGGTATGGCCTGTGTACAAATCATGCCTGCAGGAAGTCCAGGCTCTGTGGATCTTTCGTAAACATGTGATGTCACGGGTTACATGGCCTATAGTGCATCAATCATTCAAAACCATGTGGATGGTATTGAATGGTCGGGGGTAGGGAGTGTTAAGTCGGTAAACAATTGCATGGACTAATTCTGATGCATTGATATATTGTATTTTTTTCTTCAGGCTTCTGGGCGTGGTCGGTGTTGACTGTACCTTGGAGGAGATTGAAAACTTGATTGTGAATGAACAGTGGGGCTCTGTCTATGCTTTCTTGATTGATAACTACGGAGGAACAATCTTCCATCCGCTATTGAAGCCCAGCAGTAATGTAAGTCCTCTCTCATTCTGTATTCTTGTTTTATCTCCTTGATGCATTGTAACGAAGCAGAAGTAGATAGGGCAACATGTTGGGCTGTGTAAACAGAAAAGTGATTATCCACAATGTTCCACCACCATGACCATAGACCCTACAAAAAATATTTAAAAAACCTCAATGAGGTCAAAGGAGTTTTGCGTTGCGCATACAGATGTGCCTCTTTCCATTGTTTGACCTCGGCAGTGGTGGCCCACATGAGGGTCAAAGGTGAAGTCAATTTGTAAGACCAACTCCCAGATTCTGTGTTTTTTTAAACCACACTCTGATTTCTGTACAATCACAGCTTGTTGAGGATCCGATTCTGGTTCCAATCAGACAGCTAGAGCAGCCTGAAGGTGAACCCAAGGAATTCAGCGACGTTATCGATGCTATGCTCAAAGGAGAAACTGGCCATATTGAAATACAAAATGCACAGCGAGGTGTACCCAAGGTAATTGTTGAACGATTTTATTAAAAGGTAACGAAAATGATAACTATGGAGACTTCTAATGCTCCGATATCCACCAGATGGGCGCTCATGGCCCTGACAAGTATGTAGAGGTACGATGATTATAAGACCAATATTTCTGTAGCTGCTTGTAAGGTTTTTACAAGGTGCTGTGGGGCAATCTGCGGCCAACCATGCCAGAAAACACTGGGGCAAACCCCTTATCTTTCTTAACGATAAGTGTACTTGGTTCTTGTACGTGCATTACACAACACACAGAACCTACGGCTTTACGTCCCAAATGATGAGCCAAGCAGTAATGGTCGGTGTAATAATTAGTATCTGTACAACACTTTGGCACCGTCTTGGGCTACAAAATCCAACAAACTTTAACAAATATACTCGGGTTGTGGAGAGACCTCCCTACATGTACTTCATGACCGAAGAGGCTCATGCAGGTTGAATTCAGTCAAATTAGCTTGAAGTTCTGGCTTCTTCAAGGTTGAAAAATTACAAAGTGCGATGCCAATTTTTCTACCAGTCTGATTGCTGAAGACAATCAGAGCATACTGATCGAAATGTTAAGTTGTTTCACCACCAGTTCTTTTTAAGAACCACCACAACACATGCAAAGAGAGAGAGAGATATGTACATGGTGTTACTGCAAACCTTACCAAGTTGAACAGGTGATCCAAAGGTTACATCTCTACACAATACATAATGCTTTATCGTAAAGCATCGAGCAGAATATGAAGTTAACGTTTTTTCTTTCTGATACAAGATTTCAACCTACTTAGAGCTGATGTGTTCTACACTTTCCTCCCTCTATCTCATGTATTCTAGGGAAGTTTCTCGGATGGTGTGAAGAGACAGGTGATGCCTGCTACATACTTCTACACTCACCTGGACAAGACGGATTATTCGTTTGCGTTTAGCTTGGCGAAAACAGATGAGGTTAGTGAAAGCATTATTGAAAATAAAATAATAATAATATAAAAAAAAAAATTAGATGTTGCAAACTGCTTACCAACCAAATAAACTAGTAGTATCAATGCTAGAAGTGGTAATGGTCTCACACTAATCCTCCAATCACACAGCTCGAATGGGAGTGTGATAGTATACAAATATTGACTGCTTCGAGTGGCGTAGTAAAACTAGTCACTCGAGGTGATCCCTGGAGCGGCCTATCTTAAGATAGGCCGCTCCGGGGAACAGGAAGTCTTGACAAAAAGAAAGAGGGGTACCATACTAATATTATTGCCTTCGTTCTCATATCGTATTTCAAATGCACGTATTATTTGATCGTTTCACCGGGTTCGAGGTTGTCACACAGCTCATTTAAATCAACGCTTGAAGTCAATGCAGTCAGGGTACCAGGGTATCCATTCGATAGTACATCGGTTGCTAGACTATCCTTGGATAGTACCGTTTAATAGTTCTTTTGGTCGGTGCGCATTGCAAGAGTAAAAATACACAACACCACGTGACACACTTTCGGCCAATCAACAGATAGAATCAAAGGAAGAGGTGTTATAGTTATCCTCATCATACTCCCAGTTTTATATCGCACTCTGCATTTGGTGAGCGTCATGCGTCACACTCTGTATATGAACAGTGCAAAACAACGTTCTAAACTTTGCGGGTTGCAAGTGCTGCTCAGCATGAAATAATGCCCTCAAATCTTTTAATTTGCGCGTATGAGGCGGTATGAAGTTGGCTGGAAGATAAATCCAATGTCACATGCAATTCGTAATCACAATTCGTTTTGTGGAATATGGAAAAAATACAGCCTGTTATAGTGCGTCCATCCCACTCGGAAATGCACAACTTTTCCGTATTCCACTCATGCTAATAATAATATTAATATTTGTATCAATATTGATAGTAAATGATAAAACATTTTTTGAAAACTTGTTTTAAAATTTACCAGGATACCAACATAATTTTATATTGCAGACAGGCTTAGTGCATCTACTGGGGTTGAAGTTAACTAATTATGTTCATGGTAGCCAGCAAGGCTAGTAACCCAGTCGTTTTAGTAGCTTTGATTATATATCAGCAGACCCCCCAAAAATGTGTGTATTCATCACGCCATGGCGAGAAAAAAAAATCTTACATTTATACTATCAAATACATTGTAATCCTTTCATTCGTCCATGTTATCATTGTATTAAAATAAAACCTACACATTGTGTGGTTTTTAATGAACAAGCTAAAGACAAAAGTTTCTGACGAAAAGTCAAGCACAGTTCATTGTTATTTGTAACAATGCACTTTTGCTTTATTTTTCCACTAGCCAGTTGGGCTAACAAACTGGAAAAATGAGTAGCCCAGCTGGAAATCTGCTCGTCCCGGAGTAGTGGGCTAACAGCAATTTTCGACTCCTGATCTATCATTGCAAACCACAGTGGATGATATTGAATGGTCAAACAGTAGGGAGGGTTAAGATGTTCATGTTTCATGTTTTCTAGATATTCCGCATAGCCAGGGAGCCTGAGGATCGTTCCCACCTTCCAGGGACCAGCATCTTCAACTTACTGAAGGAATACAACAGTTCATTGGCCAGGAGAGAGCTACCTGGTAAAGCAGCTACGAGATTTCATTCTCTTTTTAGTCTTCACTTCAGAACAGTTTAATCTGATTTTCTGCAATTAGTTTTTGTTGGGAAACCCAGGTGATCCCTTAAGGTGATTCCTGCACTGCCGCATCCCAGGCTGTATCGTAAACTTGGGTGTGATCCCTGGGCCCAGTTTCATAGCGCTGCTTAAGCAGGTAATATTACTTAAATCTTTTCTGCTAAGCAGAAATGAGCGGGATACCGGTCACCAATTGTACATGCGACATTGTATTTTGACCGGTAACCTTATTATGGTAAGCATAATTTTTTTGTGCTTAGCTACGTGTTGTGTTTAAGGAGCTCTTGGGCCCTGGTTATGTGGCAGTTCAAGGTTGAATGGCTTATGACTGGCACACCCCTGGAACAAAGATATTGACATAGGAACAGGAATCAAACAACCGCCAACATTAGGGCTAGATAGTTCAGTTGGTAGAGCGCTGGCACAATGAGCCGGTGGTCGTGGGTTCAAATGCCGTTCAAGTCAGTTTGTTCACACTAAAAATCTGAAGTTATTTGAACAGATGAATATTTTGATTAATCGATCACGTCCTATTCTTATGACTGGTTTACAGACACGTTTTTAACCGGTTTGTGCTGTCATATTATACAATTTTGACTACATGGTAATGTTATGCCTGAAAAAAAACACACAAACAAATTAGTTTAAATCTGAAAACTTTTGGGGCGGTCAAGTTGGCGTAGTGGTATCTTTCCTCGCCTTCCACCTCAGGGACCCCAGTTTGAATCCTGCCATGGGCACTACATGGATTGGGTTTTTCAGTCCCAAACTAATTGCGTGGGTTTTCCCTGGAATAGTTCCCTGGGGTTTTCCTCTCACATCTGAACCAGACTTAACTCCATTGAGCCACAATACAATGATTAAAAAATTGTGGAAGCCTTTCCATGTCTTGTAATCCTCTTCTTTACACAAAAAACCCGCGCGTAATGAGTGAAAATCAGCGAAACATTCAGCACCATCTGTCCTCTTTGTGTGGATGAAACAAAGCATTGCATGGTGAGTGCATACTGTGTGCAAGCTCCAAAAACAAAAAATTCCAGGCAGTCTTTGTTCTGGTAATCCGATTTTGCACAATGACATGTTTACCATCGCCTGCTTGCTGGCTCGGAAAATAATGGTTTATCAGGGATGTCAGTTTTCAGGCAATAGCCTGAATTCAGGCTTTTTTTGTAAAATTCTAGACTGAGTTCAGGCTTTTTCATGTAGAATGAGGGTGTCTATGCCGATTTTCAGGCTCTGGTCAAAAACCTGACTGGCATCCCTGGTTTATATATCGGTCAGCCTGCGTCAGCTGGTAAACGCTAAAATCTAATCTGGCTGATTATTCATTGAAGTAAAGCATTCAATTGAATCATAATTTGTTCGTTTTTTCTTCAGGTCAATTTGAGAAGATCGAAGTGTTTCACGATGAACCCAAGTACCCAGACCTCCGTGTCTCGTACCTATACTCCAGTTTCTTCTTGGCTCCCAGATGCTACTGTGATCCTAATTCTTACCTCGCCGATGATGACCTGGCTAAGAAAACAGTCCAAGCCCATAAGTTCATCAACAGTGAAGAAGCAGATGTCGGTTGCCCGAACTCGCTCGTTCAAAAACATATCAGGTATGATAATATTTGGAGGGTTTGCACAACATTGATATGGTTGAAAATTATGAGTGTTCAAGATTTGCGTATAACTTACATGGTACAAAGATGGTCATGGTGGAAAACTTCCCTTGAAGTAGATACTTTCTTTTGGAAAATCAAGTAAAACAATTAGTTTTGATCTCGGGAGTCCAAGACCAGATGTTTTGAAAATGGTGAAAACATATCTATTTCATCATTTTCTTTAGACTTTGAAGACCGATTCAGAGCTTAAACTTTCACAGGTTTGTTATTTCATGTACATGTTGGGTTACAAAAAGTGCTGATATAGACCTTTATCATGGTGCAGCCATCTTGTTTTTCTCACATTCAAATCAGTGTAACCAAACTGAGGCTGGAAGGGCAAATAGTCAGGTTCCTTTTTGAACAATGAACGTCAGCATCATTACTGTTATTGGATGCAGGGCACATGACCAAGATGGTGGCAGCATGATAAAGGTCTATTGGTCTTGTCTTGATGGGTACTGCACTAACAACCCTTGTCAGGGGTCACACGCACAGTGTCGATTGTGGGGTGGAATTGCCAACCATGCTAGTAACACCAGGGTGAACCCATTCTCTTAAAGAGGATGGGCCATGGTGATTGATGTTGACGTTATTGTTTAGTTTTCTGCTTTCTATAACTATTGCGTCGGACAAACTTCTTTTTTGTGACATTAAATTGACAAAAGAAGTGATATTTGCAGGGAGTTTGTACTCCTTTTAACTAGCCCGCCGCCTAAATTTATCGAAATCCCGGAAATGAGGGCAGCAAACAAATTATGACGTCACTGGAAGTACTGAATCCCCAGATGGTCTGCACTGAGCAATGCTTCAATGAGTAACAACAAACAGCCGTTTGACAGAGGAGTACTTCCTGCGACGTCACTATTCTTTAGAATTTCTGGAGACAACTTTTAGGCACCGACTGCTGTTGTTCTGAGGCGAGGCGAGGCTCAAGGCGAGGGTGAAAAGAGGCTCGGAAATTACCTTTGTAAACGAACAACTACGCATTCCATAATCCTGTCACTGTTGTTTCGTGGTAGATATATAGCTGTATTTAGGGATGTAAAACCTTTTTTTAAAGAGAGACTTCTAGCGTGGTCCATCCTCTTTAATGATAAATGTACTGGGTTCTTTTATGTGCATCACACAACACATGGGACCTACGGCTTTACATCCCATCCAAAGACAAAGCAATAATGATTCACTGTCTCGCTTAAGGACACAAGTGTCAGTACTGGGATTGTTTTTTATCTTTTTTATTGCATATTTATCTTTGGGTCATTTTTACTGTTTGTTTTTTATTTAAGTTGATGTAGTTCTCTATTTTCTTTTGGCTGTTGTTAATTGTAACTCATGAGCAATTCAGCCTTTTGCTGTGATTCATATTGTTATAAACCATTATGAAATGAAAATGACCAAACTCTCAGTATAGCCAAGTAGACATCAACAATTGTTTTTGTCTTATTTATACTAACTTGTTTATTATTACAACAGTTACAGTTACTGTTGTGATTAGGAGGAGTAATCATTGTTGTAAATTGTTTTCTCAAAATTTTAAAACAATAGTTTTTTTTATTTTGTGTAAGGCTCACAGATATTTGCCCAGACTTTATCTACAGCAGTTCTTTATGGTATTTAGATTTTTGTTATATTATTAAAAAATAATGAATGAATAAAATTAACTGAATTTCTGTTTGTTTGTTTTTTTTTATTTATTTTTTTTGTCATCAGGGCTGACGTTCTCATCACGTCTCAAATTGAGAAGATTTGGAGAAATCGGAACAAGAAGATGCTGGCCGATGTGAAGTGGACGTACATTGGTTGCCGCAGTGGAGTGTTTCGAACTTATCCAGGTCATAGGTCAAAGCGTTACTACGACCCCACCAAGTATGTAAATGTGAAAATGAATTAGGAATGGAAATGTTGGGAAGACATTCTAGTTAGGTTTATTGTAACAATCTGGAAATAATCTCCTCTGATGGTTTGTGATGATCTTGAAAACATTTGTTACAAAATCAAAACTCATACAGAGATTACTTCCATCCATGGCAAATTGTTACATTTTTTGACCGTGTGAGGTTTGTGAACCAAATTTGCGACCTGCTCTGCAGAGTCTGATGTCACATATCTTGTAAACATGTAAACAGCGATTGAAAGAAAAAATTAGAATGGTTTCAAACTTCTCTCGCCTCCGTGAGTTTCTAGGAGTTAACTAATAAATGGCACTCTTCATTGGAAAATCCTTTGAATAATATCCACCCTTGAAGAGAGTAAAACAACTAAATCCTTTAACTCCAAAAGCTTTTACATTATGTACAGATAATCATAAATAACTACTTACAGGATGCTCTGACGATCCTGGTTTTATTTGTAAACGTTGGTAAAAGTACCCGGCAGGTTGCTTGAGGTTTTCAGGTGTGTCTCTTTACAGCACTCAATTGCTTACAACACTTGCAAACCCTGTCTGAAAATCGGGTAGAGTTCTCAATAACTCCAGAAAATGACTTAGAAGTCGTGTCGAGTTGTCAATAACTCAATAACATCGAGGCTAACATAAGTGTTCTCTCCTCAGGAATCTCGGACGAACAAGTGACACCCAGAAAAATGCTTGGGCAAATCCGCCACAACAACCCCGGGAAAATTACCTCTCGTGACTACCCCAAAGTTCCCATATATCTCAAACACAAAAGAACCATTCAACGATTCAAACTTGACCAATCAGAGGCTCTTAAATATATACAAAACTTGGGGCACATAACCATAACAAAACTTTCACATTAACATATAAGTCGTGTCATTCTGCGCTGCCTTGGCCACAATCTTTTAAATTCTTGTTACTAGTAAATATTCACATACACCGGGGGAAGTGTGTAAATTTGCGTTCCTTACGCCATATCATTCTGATTTATTGTTACTTGTAATCATTAACATCAACAGAAAAGAAAATGAGTAATTCTTAAAATAAAATACATCACTTTGTGGCACTCCCCTTGGGCTACCTTGGAGTTAAGCTTGATTACATAATTCACATCCAGATCCTTGTCATTTGATTGGTGGAACTTACATCACGTGACATTCGCTGTTACTCTCATCCGCACCGGCGATCAAAACGTTCTGTTCACCCATGGGGAATAGTATTTCCCAATTCAACAATTAGAATCATCCTTGTTCCCAATGTTTTTGAGCAGTAGAGCACCGCTGCTAAAGCAGTGGAGCACCTGTGCAAAAGGTTGTGATCAGATGATACGGAGTCGTCCATCTTCTGTAGAAGTTTTTTTCTTTAATTTTCAGAGTATGGGATGGACGAGTTTCTGTGTCTATTTTCCGTTTATTGTGATAAAAGTTTCAAATGACAAGGATGTATGTGTGAGTTATATGAAACAAATATTGAATGCATTTTGGTCATGCAATTGTTGCAGAATTTAATCACTCAGTGAAATCTTGCTTTCCCAATTTACTTGACTTTGCCTCGTGAAATGGAATAGTCATGATTTCACCTCATGCTAATATTCTGCAACAATGCACTCACTTGCATTCAATATTTATTTACTACTCCGCGCTTCTTTCGGCTAGTTTTTGTACTCCTCCTCAATGGTTAGTGACTAAACTGATACCCGATAGATCCTGTGTTTGAACTTGTTTGCAGGAGACCATGGTATCATCGCGTCATAGTCAACTCGGACAAGACAACCATCTCGACGGCGTATATGGACTCGGCGGGGGTGGGTAAGATCATCAGCGTGTCTCAAGCAGTCTTTGAAGGAATGCCATCCATTGAGGAAGAGGAGTGTAATAAAATAGAGGGAAAGAAACCCGGAGGATGTCAATGCAGTACCGATGCTGATTGTGTCTCAGGTAAGACACTATTATCCCTCCTTGGGGTGGTAGTCCTAACTTAGGACTGGTCCTAGAAGTTAGGACTAGTTACTCGTCCTAACGCGAGATAAGACTAGTCCTCGCGCTTTGTGAAATCCACCCCTGGTTTGGATAACATGTTCTAGTGAATTGACCAATCATTTTAAACCATTCAGCTGCCTGGGTTTTGTCTGGCAGTACAACTGTGCACAGAACTAAGTGAACATGTCTGTAACGATTTGTAAATCTCCAAACTATTGGTGAATGTAGCTCACTCAAAAAAGCCTGAATTTTCTCAGATGCAACACAAGAAATCAGACAAGATCACACTGATATAAAGAACAAAGAAAAAAAAATGTGATTTAATAATGAAACTATCAAACACTTCAAATCTCATTAGAGCTCAACAAGTGTACAATGACTAGGTTCAAGTGTACAATTAAGAAAAGATCTATTATCCAAGGTCATGTCTAAAATCAAACCACCAAGAGGGAGGTCGAAGGTCAGGATATGAATGACTATTTAGTTTCCTGGTACAGTTGTTGGCTCAGTGCAAACAAAATCTCACCATTTTGAAAACTGCAACCAGTTCACTATCTCCCAGTAGTGTTAAATAGTGTATCTTACCTTCATCCTACACACGAAGCCTCTTCCAAAAAACAGAATCTTGCGCCTTTCAGCATACCCTTTTGCCCCCAAAAGTCTTGGAGAGAAGCAACGTTGGTGCAAGTTCGAACTTGTTTTAGGAGTAGCCTTTATTTCTTGACAATGACATTTATTTTCTTTTGCTGTCATGAACGTTTATATGAATTTTAATTGGCTTGTTATCCTGAATAGTTTAATATGATATCTTCTCATCTGACAGTGAGGTGTTACAGAAGTCAAAGGCCTGGCCTGTCAGACTTCACTCGCTGCGCCTCGGTGAAGGTAGAAGCTGTGACTTCCTTGGACATCCTCTATGAAGACTTCCACAAGAATGTCTTCAAGATCATGCAGGACCGAGACATGCCGTTGTCTTGTCTCGATAAGTATCCATGTCCTGATGGAGAATCTGGCTGCATGACAAGGTGCGTCTTCCCATATTCCCTCAACTGCAGAGTCTCTATAGACCTTTCTATTGTTGATAAACAAACTGCGCTAATTGGCGTGGATGGCCAAATGTAGCAAAACTTTCAAGTCTTGTTGACAGTACGTTGTGACCAAATTCAACATCTTGTGCAAACTTTCTATTCACAGAAAATACATGCCATTATTGGTTGGTTTGTTTTCCAACAAATTCTATAACAATTTTTGAATAATTGTTTAACAGTTGCAAACTGTGGTTGTCTGTTTTTTGCTTTGTATTGATGGCTGACCGTAGTTTCGCCATTGTGGTTGGCAAAAAACTCGGGCTGCTAAAGAAAGGTCTATGCAAGAACATGTCAAATGTTGGAATGGTCAGATTAATCTAGTCAGAAAAGTAGTTGAAAATGAGGTGATACAACGGAGCCTTCCATAGGACTGGAGGATCGTTTCATCCTATGAGCAAATGAAACGGTCCAATGGAGCAGCTGATTGGAACAAGCTTTTAAAACCATTCATTCCAGCAGTTTGGGTTGATGAGTTGACATAATTGTTGGACTGTGCAGGGGTGTGAGAATTCAGCTTTTAAGCTGGTTTCAGCTTTTTTGGGGTTCAGATTTTTACTCTGAATTTCAGCTGTTTTGTATACCTGCTCTGTATAAAACTATGGGAACTTTTGAAATGTCAGCTTTTTGCTGGCTGTTTCAGTTTTTTTTTTGTGGCCACTCACACCCCTGACTGTGTTCTATGAAAGACCGCAGAAAAATAAGGCAAAATGCAGTAAGTGGACTTGAACCCAGGGTTTCAATCAAACTAGTTACTCTAGGTTCATATCCATAAAGTGCTCAAAAATTTGTTGTTTTTTTTCCCCGCAGGAGTAGATTTGAACTAAAAACTATTTTAAAGCCACTGCTCAACATTGTTAAACTGACTGTAAATGCATCTTTGCACAATTCAAGATATATTTCATAAAACCAACCTGCGAAACCTTGATTTGCGAAAAAAAACCCAGTAAAAATGCATTCAGCATTTTTGTACGCATTCCTATAGGCAGAGTTTTTCGTCTCACTGAGACAAAAATTAATTCCTGATCTTATTTCATGTATTATTTAAGGAAAGTTTTCTACCATCATCTTTATACCATGTAAGGTATATGTAAACTGTGAACATTTTCGTTTTTTCTTCTTACCAATGTTGAGCTTGGGCTTTAATCTGTAATTACTAAACTCAAAAAACCTCAATCAATAAATCAATCAATCCATCAGGCAGTTGTAGAGCGCCATCATTCTAGTTGCCTACTCCCAGGCACTCAGCAAAGTGAGGAGAAAATTTAAAAACAAAAGTTCAGCAGAATTTCACGTGATGGGTACTGACCGGTGCAGTAGATTAAATGTCAGCAGATTCAAAGAGATGTGTCTGAAGCTGTCTTTTGAAGGTCTGTAAGGGGTCGAGTGACCGCAGTTGATGGGGGGAGATCATTCAATAGTTTTTGTGCACACGAAATTGAAGCTTCTATCGCCTGACGAAGAATGAGATCTTGGAATGTTCAATTAGTAGTTTATTCCATGATCTAATACAAACTCTGCAATCCAATCTTACAATCACAGGTGTTACCTGTTTGACAATGCAGCCAACATTGTGATCGACCCAGAGTTCATTAACGTCAGTGATTTCGACACGGCAAAGTACAACCAAGTCTCCCTCGGTAAGAAGGAAGGCGAGATCATGAGGGAGCTCATCTACAAACATCAGTTCTTCATCCGCAAGGAGACCATTGATTTCCAAGGATCTTGTAGTCTGTCCGCATCAGCCCCCAGGGTAAGTACACACCTTGGTGTTGGCTTGGCCGAGCCTTCTTTAGTGCATCTAGCTCAAGTTCTGGTGGCAAAAACATTGGGGTATGAGCGCTTGTCAAAATGCAGGTATTTTGACGCGATCGCACTTCAAACATAAAATGTTTCACACGGTCACTCTAAAGTGCATACAGTTAAGCATGTAAAGCAAGATCAAAGAATGAAAGGGGACCAGTTGCTGTATGATGTGATGCCTCTTTTGTGGGTTACCATGCATACCATCTGTGCCATATATTTGTACACTTAAAATTATACAAATCTGGGGGTTACGATTGAGTGCGGCATCGTGGGGGAAAATGGCATGGTGATATCAATACACCCCTGGGAACAAGGTTGAGACAGGGCCCATGTCCATAATGCAAATTAGCACCGAATTTTTTGTTACCAAAAAGTTTAAATTCCGGTTTGAAAAATTTGCAATCGTAAGCCTCAGGTAGATGGCATTGACTTGTTTTTTTGCAAGAAAGTAAATGAAATACTTTGAGTATTTTTTTCCCCGTTTTAAACAGGCTGTTATTTTAATGTAATTTTGTCTTTTTTTCAGGTGAATCTAATAGGCATAGCCAAGACTCCAGAAGAGCTGGATGATTATTACAAGAACAAGGGACCGATTCCAAGTTTCTCCAGTAAGTTTGGCTGCATTCAAGACGTGGTGGGTTACCAGGCAAATAGCTCTGTTCTAGGTAAGCTGATGATCCACTTTGGATACAAGAAGATTCTTTACCATTTCGTAACATTTGTCAACTGTAGAATTTACACTTTATTATTACAGATTTCGGTAGGATTTGAAACTTTGCAAGGTGGGAATACAATCTAGTGAGGTTTGTGGTAACACCATTACTTCATGGTGTCACCCCAAATTTACTTATTCCTTAAGGGGACTTCCTTTTTAATTTCCATTTCATTTTAAAATGTTTACCAACAGTTTGCCCAGTGCTGTAAAACTTTTTAATATGACTGTGTGAACTTGATTTGAAACTGCTACACACGCTGTTCATGTTCTTTTGGTGGACTCTTCACGTTCACTTCTTGATCACTCTTGTTTGTGTTGTAGAACCAAGTGGTATGATCATTGGTAATATATCGGGATCGTGTAAGTCAGGATTCTATTACGTCACGTCCCTTCCCAAGACAAACCTCTTCCTTCTCGTCGTGGAGAATTGGAGGAACAACAAGGAGGGCATGTACTTCAACTTCAACTGCAAAATCACAAATAGGTGAGCTGCCCTCCTCCATCCCCCCCCCACGCCTGCCCCCCTTCACCCCCCCCCCCCCCCCACCACGCACACACCCTATTCACCTGCAATCCGGGACACCCTATTGTTCCTCTTTTGCTTGTACTCCAACTTTTTTTGCAACACCTCCCATATGTTTTGTTCACTTTTGGCAACTGGGGACACTTGGGGAACCGGGGACTCTATTGTTCCCTTTTGTTATAGGTCCCTGGTTTGTTTGATTGTGTATACAAACTCACACATGCATCCCTGTGGAGATTTCTATTGTTCTTTCCTTTGTCACTGTACTTAACATCCTCCCATGGACTTCGTACACAAGTCCCTTGTGGAGCATCCCTCTCTTTAGAAGCCCCCCTGTGGAGACCTTTTGTTCCCAGTCCCCATTGTCTTCATTGTTCATAAGTTAGCCATTTTTAAAACACACACACCTAAGTTTGTAGACACAGTAAATCGAGGATTTCTCTGTGTTCTCCCATTGCCGGAACGTCTCCTTTGGTTTTGTAGACAAAGTGAAGCAAGGATGTCCTCTTTGATTAATTTTCAAATCGGGTTGCGAACAGTGCCATGTGTTGTCTTTCAGAACATTTTGTAGCTAGTTCATGCCCTTTTCTTAAAAAAAAAACTTGCAGAGTTTCAGCCACCGGAGCTTTCCGCATCATCAACGGAACCTGCGCTCACGAAGACGTCGCGGCATCACTAGCGAGCCAAAACAGGTGCCCATCTCCGACCAATTATAAAATCACAAACTGTACGTACATCGCCGGGGGACCAAGAAGCAGTGAGGTTGCCTGGAGTGTACTCTTTGTGAACGTGATGACCATGGTCTGGCTGATTGGATGAACCTTGATCCTGGGGCATTAAATGTCTATTGTTCTTACTTACAATGCAAATTACCTTGAATCCATCAATATATCACGTCCTAATTTCATAGAGTTGAGACTGGCTAAGCCTACAACGGTTACCAGTCAAGTGTACCATGTCATCCCCACTGTTTGTAACCGGTTCCCTGCTTAATTCTTCCTTAGAAATCCACCTACTGATAAACCATTTGAAACATTCAAAATTCCCTAATACCAATTTCCTCATTGGTTTTGTACACGACCCTTGGTTTAACGCTGGGAGGAGCAGTGTGTGCACTAGTGAATGGGTCACCTTTCGAAAGCATTCATGATCACTCAAGCGTGTGAATGGCATTGGATTCTCAGTCGACTAGGAGGGGTAGCAGAAGTTTTCTTCCTAAGCAAATCTCTGAAATAGACTTGCTCGAGAGTCTTTGGGGACGCATTCAAATTTCGGGGGGGATTCTTGGTGTCAAAAGTACATTGCTTTTACGTGTGAATTTTGCAGTTCTCCATGTTAGAAGATGCTCGAGGCTTGCACGATCTATTGGTCCCTGATTCAGAGGCCTGGAAAGTCACCAATACAAAGTCAGCAAATCTGGGGGCCAATTCCATAGAGCTGCTTAAGCAGAAAATATTGCTTAACAAATTTCTGCTAAGCGCTTTTTAGCAGGAAACCAGTCACAAATTGTACATGTGAAATGGTATTTTGGCTGGTAATCATTTTTTTATTTTTTGGTCCCTGGTCTTAACTACACCACACAACTGCAGGTCCCAGACAGAAGGAGGAAGACGAGTAGTACTTAAAAAAAAAGCTGTGATTTGTCAGGATATTTCCATTCTAAAACAAAATAAGAGAGAAAATATGATTTTACTACAGTTTTTTTCTGTTCAGTTCTCATTTATTCAAAACTCTGTATATGGGCAAACTCTTTAAAGCACTATTCAGGACTGGTAAGGATATCAAACATTATTGTTTAGTTTTAGTCAGAAGTTATGAAGTTAATACTCTGAAATGCTGTCATATTCGAGAAAACCGTATCTGAAAACCTAAAAAAACGCAACAGCTGATTTCGGTTGTAACAATCGAAATTAAGGGCAATAATGTGTACTAAACTGAAAAGTGGACAGATTGAGCCCAAATTTTCACAGTTTTTTTTCATTTATGTATTGAATCAAAGTAAGAACACTGCACTATTAGCCTTACTAATCCATCCTGTGTAGCAACTTTACTGTGTATCAGCAGAGAAATATAATAAACACCAGTCAAAGTGAAAACATTACCAGAACAGCAATCAGTGTGAAAAGGGAAACGGAGTACGGAGCACGTTCGAAAAGGCAAAGCTTATGGCGAAAACGTCCCCAGTCAAAAATTATGATGAAGAAAAAACAAGCGACAATCTTGTGTGTTTATTTGCTTCGATGATGTACTGATTCAATCATGCAATCCCGTACAAGCATATCATGACTCACCAGAGGTATATGTGCTCAAATTAAACATCATGAACAGTCAGATTTCATAAAAATGATTACCAAATGTAATCAAACCTATGTTAGGATAGACTGTCCTCTTTTGAAAAATTAAAAAAAAAAATAAAACACTTTTGTTTTTATACCAGCCAGCGGTGAATATCAGTTGAAATTGTCACTACGTCACAAACACACCCACACACCCTTACGTATGGCAGTTACGGGGTCTTCCTATTGTTGTTCTATTATTCCCTTTTCTGAAGAATTCCTCTGTGGGGTAGCGCTGGAACAAAGAAAACCTTGTGGGGTAGCATTGTTCCATCGCGTAAAGTGCTCTGTAAGTTGGTGAGTGTAAGGACACCCACACACACAAATCAAATTTCTGTACTGCTCACACGAAGAAGAGGGGGAAAAAACGAAGTAAAAAAGAAATAATCTAAAGTTTGTATACAAACAATTGTGAAATACTGTGGGCCTCAGGTTGAGTTTATTAACATCTACGAGTTCAATATTCCTAAGTATACAGGCATTCCACCTTTCTCTTATTTCTCTGACAAACATGACAAAGAACCTCAGTGAGAATTCTGTGCAGGAAAGATTGGGTGGTCAGCCTCCCAAGTCAGCAATGTTCAAAACCGTGAGGGCAACTCAATGCAGTGTGAAACTAAGCCATACTTCCGTTACCATAAGGATATCATGGTTGTATATAGCTATCTGAGTGCAATAAAAATGAATTGAATTTGTTATGTATATAAACGGCACCGTGCATCCATTTTATCAACTCAACGTTTTGATTGGGTGCGGGGTTGACATCAATTTAAAGGTTTATTCAATCGTGTCCAGGGTAAATTATAGCTGTTCTTGCCATAGTATAATTATTATTTCAGCAGACCGGTGTAGCGTTTGTATTTATTTCTTTGTATTTGAAAGTTGTTAATATTTACATGAATGTTGCAATAACTGTGTCATCAGTACTATTTGGCACACGATTATGTGTTTTTAGATATTTAAAAAGCCGATGTTTACCAAAGTAGACGGAGAGATTTACCTTGAAAGTATTTTGTATAATTATTATTAGCAAAAGAGATGGAACGGTAGCTTTAAACGTGTTCAACTCAATAACTTAAAGATACGTATTCACTATTTATATTTCAGATGTTAATATCCGATAGTTGAAATGGTTTTCGTTGAGTGAATACCGTGGGTGGTTGTTTTTACTGTTATTTATAAAAAATAAAATATACATTTCAGTTTATTTGTATATTAGAATGTGAACATGTCTCGGGATGCGCTGAGGCTGAAGCATGATAATGAACTACATTGTAACATTGTTAGTTTAAAAAAAATAGTATAAATATTCGGTTCGCGGTAAAGCTGTATGATAATTATCTACTTTGCTGTGTTATAGAATATTTCTTATAAGGACTTGGCCTGCCATATAACATAATAATAATTATGAAACAATATGAAATTAAGAACGACTGTCCATAATTATGTTTGTGCCCGACGGTCCCCCTTTTTTTTAAATTCATATCCAAATTCAAATGTTGAAATAATTTGAACTATTTGAAGGATCTATGTATTACTATATGTACGAAAAGATAAACTCCCAGAAAATCGGTCAGTTTATTGGCATACTTAATGCACACCTGCAAACCACTCGGGTCCAGCAGTTATTCAGTACTAGATTGTTTCGTTTTCATATTGTTATAACAATGATGAATTAGTACTTAATGTTTATTTGATGCAAACTATGTTGTGGTAGATGTTGCAAAAACAGTATGATAAAGTGATAAAGTAGTTTTTTACTATACAGTTTGATACTCATGAAAGTCCTTCCATTTTTGTCACATAAAGTAGTACATAATGTTTAGTGTATTTACAGCTAGTCATTGACTGTGTATTAAAGTTGAGTGTATCATGTTTTGATAACATTTTGCGGATTTTTGAATACATCCCCAATAGGCCTATATGGGTAAAACACAAATACATTTTCTTTAACATCTATTACAATGATTGCGGTACTCGCTGCTAATAGGACTCGAACTGCCTCTAGCTACCGGGCAATCTCGGTGGTCTAGTTGATAAGAATATGATCTAGAATGGCGGGGTCGTGGGTTCGAATCCCACTCGAGGAGTAAGCCTGTGGTTTTTTATCACAGAACTCAGGAATGTACCAAGTATAATTATACAGTGCTTAACACATATCGGTGTATTGGTAAAACACAAACAAATTTCTTTATCCCCGATACAAATTTAACACTTATTTGCATCCTCAATACTTTGTAATTGCGGGGGAAACACCCAAACGGCAAAACATAACGCAATATTCCGTTGATGTGGTCGTGGTGTTTTAACAGACTGTACGTCATTGATCTACATCCGAACTTTTGAATAACGCACAATATGAGACTTTTGAGGACACTAGGTGGCAGCAGACTTATCAGGTAAATCCATTGTTATTGTTCTCGGATATTTGCGAATGCTCAGAATTACGTAAACAATGGAAATTTACCTGGTATGTCTGTTGCCACCTAGCGTTCCAAAAGTCTCCCATTCAACCAGTGCAAGATCCATCTATAGGTAGTAACTTCAGAAAACACTCTGAATAATGTTGGTTAAAATGTGGCAACTTGCATTCGTTTAAAGGTAAACTGCGTCCCATGAACTTTATTTCACTGTAAAACGGTATCGAAAATTCACAAGTTGTTACTTTTTAACGATTTGTTGAGAATTTTTTTTTTTTATAATTCAAATTGAAATGTATCTGGGTTAGAAATTGATGCAATATTGTTATAATGGTTTTTTTTTATTAAAGGTTAACGGCTGTAGTCCCCAGAATCATCAAGAATCATCAATGATGTTTTCCCCTTGTCCTTTAGATAATTATTTTAGTATTTTTATTAATTTTTTTTTACATCCATTTGAAAATTTGCACTGTTGCACTGGTCGCACTATTTAGCGTCAAGTTGACGATTTCACGACAAACATTGACTACTGAATGACTACTATAATGACAACGCAAGACAAAATATACCTTAAAATGCGATGGTTATGGCCGGACTATTCATATGGAAACACGTCTAAAAGTAATTGGAACTTTTATGCATACCTGTACATATTTTTTAGAGGATTTGTTTTAATTATCTATTTAATTTTCCCCCCATTTTTTTCCTCCTAAATAATTATAGTCCAATTTATTTTAAAGCATTAAATTAAACTTCACTTTACCAAAACCAATTAATGAACTTTTATGCATCCTTTAAAAAACAAGTACATGTAAGTACATGTACTTATTTTGAGGGGGACCCCCCACCCTCGTAAAAATAACCCAACTTAACCATTAAATTGGACTTCACTGTACTGTATATATTATATACCCCTTGCATTGGCATCACATGCGGCTTGCTGCTATATCGAACACTGTTAATATGTTTGACACCTGTGCCTGGATGAAGCGTGTTTTTCGACGATGAAGTTATGCAGTCCATGTGGCGAATTGATCAAAGTAATTTGGATAAACTGGTGTACAATCAACAGGGGCGGATCCCCTCTATTTTTCCTTCCGAAAAAAAAATCTCAAGATATCATCCCGCCCACTTTCAATGAGAAATAAACTTTTGACATTACACTATAATGTTCACTGTATAATGTCAAACAATAATGTCGCCACAACTTGCCTTCAATCATCATTTGCTTCTTGATCGGTAAATTCCAACCCCCCCCCCCCTCTTTGGAAAACCCTGGAACCGCCCAGATCAAGAAGTTCCCATAACGTTAAGTCCTAGTGTACAGACTCGTCAAGGTTTGATTAACATGGATCACGGTACGCCATTTTTCTTCCATGTGTTGACGGTGTGTGCAACTAAGTACATTACCCTCGCATGGAATGCATCAATGAATACGAAAGTCTATCGTAGCATACCAGTGCTGACTCCACGATGCCCCGCGCACAGTATAGCTGCGACGGTACACATTCTATTGTTAACATCCTAAATGAACTATAAACAAATGCAAACAACGGGTCTACACATTGTTGTTTTTTATTACCTGGGCAAATTCCTGCTGCATCATTATACAGTACATGGGCATGGAACCACCAACCCAGCTCGGCAGACGTTACGGATCCATTTACTGATCCACCCCTGATGAGCTGGGGTTAGGTTGTGGTTAAATGAGTCTACTTCATTCGCAACGATATAAAGTGCACTACACTATTTTTACGTACAGATCAACCTTTGAACTGATTTATGAGCTAGTTACTATTTGCATTTTGGTCATCAGTATGATGTTTTGACCATGTTCACTTGATTCAACGAGTTAAGTAGCCGTCAATTATCACACTGTGCCCGGGACCACGATCGGGGATCTGACACGCTGCGAGTGCCCCATACCGGGAGAAAAGCTTACCGAGCCCGGGGTTTCACATTATAGCCGCACTGCCAGCAGCCTACGGGAACAATCACCATGTCCGCACGTGGCTGTTTGATACTCATTGGTGCAATGTTCGCTTTCGGATATGCGTTTCCCTTCGTCCAGCACGAGTACCATGACTTCGACGAGCTGACATCAATCATGACGTCATTTGCGACTTCTTACAACAGTACAACGCATCTTTACAGCATTGGCAAGTCAGTAGAGGGTGAGTCAGTAAACGGCATAGGCGGATACTTCTACCATGCCCTGTTTGTTTTTCTTTTTTCACCCATATTTTTACATTTTTGTTTATGAATTTGACACATTCAGGTTGCAAGCGAAAAAATAGTCTGGAACCATGCAGTTTACGCAATGTGGATCCGTAAAGACAAGACTCAGCACATAAATTAAACGCTTAAGCTTTCCGACGGAAAAAAAAACAAACCATGACGTCAGAAAAAAAAACACCAAATGGTGCTCGACGTTCAATCGCTGCCAATCAGTGACATCATATTGCTTGTCTATCATGTTGTAGAAGCGGACGGTGGTCATCCTCTCAAACGACCATGAAGGGCGAATAATGTTCCCTTCCACCCCAAAGTTGAAATGGTAGACCACAAACAAGATGGAATACACATACACAAATCGTGTTTAGGGATTGGGAAGTTTTGATCCGATGTAATAAAATAAGGTGGCTTCGGAGGTCAGTGTTTTCAATGTTGATCCATCTATCGTTAAGTATTGATTTCACAGCTGCACGAACATTTTTGCAGTCTTGCAATGTAGTTAGGCCTCAATAGGTTCGTGATTTCTTCGGTCACCTACAAACCTGTTTGTAGGTCAATGATTTAAAAAAAAATAAACTTCTTGGCCCATTTCTAAGATTCTTCGGCTGTGTTTCTCAGGTCACCAAAAAAGTACACTTTATAAGGGATTGTGAACCACCGTCATTGAAACGTATAATAATTGGTTCAAACCAGGGAGTTTGTGAGAGTGGCAGAAGTACAAATCTACCCTTAATTTGTTTGTATTGGAATGGTTGCTCACTTTTCTGATTGAAATTTTTAAAAGCAAGATTTACACTGTCTCCGTACATAACAATCCACAAAACTACTCTACGGTAATTGGCTGTTAGGGGAGTAAGCAATCCGTCCTGTGTATTGGTTCGATAAATGGTGCTGAGTGACCTTGCCAAGTCTGCTCTTTGATTGTATCCACCTATGACGTGAAGGCCCCCTGCTCTTTTCCCTTTTTTGCCAGCCGCCACCTTTTTTTTGAGACACGGTGGTATGATTGTATAACAAACATGAACAAACACAATATCATTAAATAGTTCAAACCACTGTAAAGAAACTGGGCCCAACTACAAACGCGGTCGGTGGTTAAGATATCTGCTCTAGAATGCGGGGGTCCTAGGTTCGAATCCCACACACTACGGTGTATGGTAAAACCAAGTTATTTTGTATACAAACATTTAAAGATGGAGTTACTTTCAATAGTATTAGAGTAATTTTCACTCAAAGGTTTTGCAGACCAGATCAACAGAGACTGCATTATTAAATCGTACCCAAGTTACAGGGAGCCGCCTTTCACACGGGTTTATTTTATTTTCAATTTTGTTATCATTGTTATTTTTTTTCAGGAAAGCAATTTTCAATTTCAATAGGTCACGAATTCCTCGAAGGGGTGGGGGGGGGGGGGGGAGTCAGTCACTGATTATTTACCCTTAATGTCATCTTTTAGGAAGAGACCTTTGGGTTATGGCGATTGCAGGCAGCAAACCAGACGCGGTCGTACGCGGAAGACCGGACGTCAAGTATGTTGGCAATATGCACGGGAACGAGGTAAGTCGTCATGGGACTGAGGTGACTAAATCAATGGGTGGAGCCGGAATCAGAGGGACTTTGTTTTTTGATAAAGTTAACTTAAAAACAAAACAAATCGTTTTTTTCTCATTGTTCTCATCAGATTGACAACAGCCCTTATTATGTTATCAAAATTGCTGGTTCACGTGTAGCAAAATATATTGTATGTAATGCCAGAGATTGTGTGGACATTTGTGCACGATTTGGGGGTCTGACTGTATTGACTGTGGCAATATTTCAGGCAGGAATATTTCTATGGAGGATTGGTGTAAACTGTGTAAGCAGTGACCCTCCAGTTCCATTGGTTTACTAATCTTGAACATAACCTTTAACATCAAGCATTGTGCATTGCAGGCTGTCGGTAGAGAGATCCTTCTTCACTTTATCGAGTACCTCCTTGTAAGCTACGAGGCCATGGACAGTGAAGTTACCACGCTCATGAACAACACGAGGATCCACATACTGCCTTCCATGAACCCAGACGGCTTTGAAAAGGCTGTCGAAGGCGATTGTGACGGATATGTTGGCAGGTAAAGAGCGCCCTCACTTGAACCCATTTTAAGTGCTGTATCGCGTCGTCGTTATGAAAAGGGCGCCCAAAACTAGAACGAGTAAAGATTATGGTTATCTCATCTTGTCTCCCCGTCGCTTAATCAATGGCAGATTTCACCTCACACATAAATACGACTGTCCCCCCTTCCTGCCGTGGTCTAGTAATATAACAGTTGATGAACGTTTGTTGCTACTATTCATCCAAATCAAATGACATCATCACCACAATAATTCTTATATTAGCCATTCGCCATTTTCGGAGTCAGTTATGCTACCCGTGATCTAACTATGTAGTGAGCGAAGCACACGCGTTTACACGCCGACCATTATTTACATGTAAGTCGACTGCGAAAAATAATGGCATGTAATGTACAGACAGTACCCGCGTATGACGTCAGTACAAGGGGTCTATAAATATAGGCCGTTTACGAAACCACGGCCTGGGCTTGGGCTCCGGCCTGGGCTCCGTCCGCCTAATTGAAGCCCCGTAAGAAAGCACACGTTTTCTAAATAACTGACAGAGCCTTAGCCCAAGCCCGAGCCGTGGTTTCGTAAACGCCCATAGCCTACTGCGGTTAGAGCCGCCATGTTGTTTCATTCCGTCAGTAGCCCCACCGTATATGATGTGTTTGTTCGGGAACAGTATGAAGGTCCCATTTTCATTTTTTATTATTTTTTTTTTCGGAAAGCGTACGCATTATAAACACCTTACATGACGTGATACGGGGCTAACCGGCTGCCCATGGTCTGCCAGTTTGGGGAGTCAATTTGCATGTAAATTTATGGTTGGCATCTAACCCAGCCCACGTCGCGCGCCTAAAATATTCACTCAATATTGCACACACACGGGGTGGGGGGGGGGGGGAATCTAACGCCCAAAATGGCGTGACCACGATTTATCGAGTGTGATGACGTCAGGCGTATTGGATCAACAGAGAGGTTTCACGTGACGTCACCGAGACCTTTTTCTAATGCTGCGTGCACAAACAGATCCTTTAAATTATTCAGCAGACGACGCTAGCCAGCCATTGAGTTTGTGCATGGCTGTACCCAACATGGCTGCGAAACGAACTTTTCACGGGGTCATGCAACCTCTCTATAGGGAACTTTTTTTAATCCATTAAACACGTTCGTGTTTGTATGAATAGGTCTAATGCCAGGGGACGTGATCTAAACCGCAACTTCCCAGATTTTTTCCAGCCGGACAGTACCGTTAGAGAGCCGGAGACACAAGCCATCATGGAGTGGATAAAAAATAACCAATTCGTGCTGACAGCAAACTTTCATGGTGGTGCTCTTGTGGCTAATTACCCCTTCGACAACGTGTTTCCAGGTGGGTAGTTATTAAGCCAAAATAAGACTTGGGTTTCGGTGCCACTCACAGGGCATTTTGTGTACCCCCCTCCCCCGGTGAGTATGTCCCCTATAGGGCGAATTTCGTCTAAAAGCGCCCTCTTTCGACTCAACTTCAGTCAGCCCATGTATTATTACCGTATGGGGGACATACACGCTGGGGAACAAAATCCCCTATGACACCGGCGCGGATTACCGGGGAGGTGACAATGTAGATGTGCACCTTCATGTACTTTAATAAGGTATGCCCATTTTATAGTCAGTCAACATTGGGTAATGTGTGGGTGAATTCTAATTTCAAGCCACAGCCAAGGTCACTAGACTCGGGCAAGGTATAAAAACAACTTATGCTGATGAAGCCTTTTTGTTAGCCAGCACCAAAGTTTTCCTAAGGTGAATCTGGGGAAAAAAATGTTTTTAATATTGTCAGGAAACCATCCCCACTTAGAGCCAAAGACGTAAGCATTGACGTGAGATGAAATGTTCCTTCAGAGACACCGTACTTTCAAACCTCCTCATGTCGTATCATTCATGCTACTCGTCATAATTCTTACACTACTCTGGATTTCCCAGTCCGCTCCCAGGGTCACTTTCATCCATCAAGAATGTTGTCAGGCATAACACGTCAAAAAGAAACAGTACATGTAAATGTATTACGGCATAATCCTTAAGGATTTACAGTAAACCCGTGTGCGGGATTCGTGATCACAGTAAGCCTTATGCATTATGGTTCGATCCAATATAAAGCATGATGTATTTCCCAGAGACACTGTTGAATTTCCTCTTGCGTTTTGACCGAAGATTTTCCCAATGGGAGACGTTTGAGGACACTAGTTGGCAGTAGACTAAAGATCGGTTCATACTTCACGCGAATGGCGAAAGCGAAGCGAATTTTCTTGCGTCACAATTGAAAAACAGTGCGTACTGAATTGGTGCGTCCCCAAAATTCGCTTCGCCTTCACTTTTGCGTGAAGTATGAACCGGGTTTAACCAGGTAAATCCATTGTTCTTGGAAATTTGCGCACGCTCAGAACAGCGCAAACAATGGGAATTTACCTGGTAAGTCTGCTGCCACCTAGCGTTCAAAAGTCTCCCATTACAAAAAGCTACATTGAAATGGTACCTTGAACACCAAATAACGTTTGGGTGAGATTAACAGGCCCCTCGTTTTAATATTGGGTCGTGGATAGCATTACGCAGTTGAGAAACATAATGGGGTAACAAGAGTCCGCCCCAAACTCCACTCTTCTTTCCAAATTGTCAGTGTACTACAGTGTAGACGCACTCCCTAGACCCGAAGTAAACTAGTCCTAAAATGTAATATTAGAAGAAAGTGGAACTAATTTGACTAGGACAATCGTGTTTTTATTTTCTTCTTCCCTACTCCACAGAGGACATCACTCCTGCAGACCGTTCCCCGTACAGTTTGAGCCCCGATGATAAATTCTACAGAGAGATCAGCTCTGCATATGCCCTGAACCATCCCAGAATGCACCTCATGGAAGAGAACAGGTGCCAGTATGGTGATAGATTTGAGGGCGGGATTACCAACGGAGGGGACTGGTACATTGTTAAAGGTGAACAAGTTTATACAGGCCCCTTGCGAAGCCAAGGCTTCACCGTGTAGGCTCTGGTTGATTTTCCTCAGTATTTTTTCGATATATTAAAACGTACATTTTCGGTGCAGGATTTCAGACGGGCAGATGCTTCGGCCCGTTTGCATGAGCCGGAGACAAATCCTATAACCGTGGTTTCTGAAAAGGCCATTCACGTCCAAATTGCGGCTAAAGCCAGATCACTGCAAACACCTTTTCTTCAATGTTGCACCTTAACCCTATCAGGACCGGGGGGGGGCACAATGTGCCCCCCCTACCAAACTTTTTCCTGTAACTTTTAAACGCTACATTCGATCGCCACCAAATTTTCTGACTTTACTTGAAAATTATCTAGGGTCATTTTGTCAAAATACGATTGTTATTAGAGGTCAGTGGTTGCCATGGCAACCGTTTGTTTGAACCCATATTACTCGTTTTTTGTGATTTTTTGTGATTTTGGGGCATTTTTTAGCAAAATGTTATGTTTTTAAGTATTTTTAGTGGCCAACAGTGATACCGAAATGTCACATGATAGTTTGAGATGCATTGTGGGAATCCAAAATGGCCGCCATTTTGGCGGCCATCTTGGATTTTGTATTTTTAGCTGTTTTTTAGGGGTTCGAACTTTGCAAAATTTTGTATCTATGGAATATTTTCAACATTATAATTTTGAACTTTTGAGGTCTAGAAATACTATAGAGTTGTTAGTTAGGCCTCATAAATGCACACTCGGACCCTAAAAGGACTGTTTACATCGATTTTTAAGTGGAAAAATGTAAAAACGTGATTTTTTCCCAAAAATTACATAAAACAGCTTGTTTAGCGCCCTCAACGGTAACTCTGGTAAAGAAAAAGGTGTTTATGTTCTTGAGGATGTCAAGAAAGACAAATTTGCAAAGTTTTACAGAATTCTGGCAAAAAATATGGAAATTATGGGAAAAATACGATTTTTGACCAAAAATGGGCAAAAAAACTACAAAAATTACTTTTAATGCAATTTTTTTGATTTTTTTTTTGCACCATCATGTAGAACTCGGTGAAATACACATTTGTGGCAAGTTTCATAAAAATCGGCCCAAGACTTTGGAAAACACGGAGGGGGGGCACAATGAGCCCCCCCCCCCCGGTCCCCGTAAGTCCAAAAAAAGCCCGGTCCTGATAGGGTTAATGCTAACGGCCAAAGCCGTGGCCAAAGCCGTAGCCAAAGTCGCTCCACTCGGCCTTACAAGTACCTGTATTCTATGACTTTGTTCCCAAGTCGGGATGTTGTGAAACCGTATCCAAATTGACTGAATTTGGCCATGCAAGTGACTACACTTTGAAAAATCCCTGTTTATCCTTTTTCCACATTAAGGGCAGTTTACGCGGCTTCCCCCTTTTTTCCTTTGGCGGCGGCTTTTTTTATTTTGTGTAATATTATGGTGTTCCATTTTTTAAGTTTCTTTTTTTGCGTCTCAGGTTTCATTTTTGAGTCGCATTTTTCCCCGTCGCCTTTTTTTCTAGTCACAATTTTGATCGTTCACGTGCCTGTCACATGATGTCCATGAGATTATTTTGTAGGCTCTGCGTTTCAAGTCAGCAGAAGTTAATGCCTGCCAAGAATTATTTAGGAATTGACGTTAGTGTCAGTGTCTGACAGTCGAAAAGGTAGGTTTGTTTATAATTCCACTCTGGAATAGTATCGATGTGCTAACAAAAAGTGATGGGGGAAACACGGCACATAATGGAACACCATACAAGGCTGATAAAGTTGACGATACGATGTAAAATCGTATCGTATCTGATGTCTCCGTGGAATATTTGTGTTTATTAAGTTTGTGTCATAATAATGATGGCCATGCGTCTTCATCGACCTTGTGTCTAAACTGGTCCTTGGCCCTACCCGCCCCCTACCCTCTCATATTCGCTCTTCAGTGCAGAATGAAGTGATGAATTAGCCCCTGTTGGTCACTGTTTGATCTGACAGGATGACCGGTAGCCTATTAATAATGGTTAAATATTAACTACTGAGATGATCGATTTACCATACACGATAACTACTGATTAAATATTGCTGATTGATCAAAGGGGTTATGTCTTCATGATTATAGCAGGCCTGTGGCTGTGCATTGAAATCTGAACCCTCACCCTAAAACTGCACACACGCGCGCGCTTGTAGTCAAATCACAAAGGGTGCCGTCTTTGTCAAACTGTGATGTGACCGCCGGCGCGCGCGCGTGCATAGTAACTGGGTTATTCCATTTACTGCTGTAATCATGACGACACAGCCCCTTTAATCTAACTTGCTGATAAACTGTTGTAATGATGAATTAATTTGAGGATTAAGCTGTCCTTGTATTAAGACTTATTTCCAGTGTTTCTACTACAGGCCGGACGGTATTAGTAATACTAATACTATTATTATTATTTTTTATTATTTTGTTTTGTCACTTATGAAACCTTAATGACGATCGTCAAAGGTGACTATAGCGCTGTAAATCCATAAGCCTGAAGATACCTGTGTGAGAGAAGGTTGCCGAAAAATGTCAGTTTTAGATGTGGGAGGAAAACCCACGCAACCAGTTAGTATATAAGGAGGGACCAACAACCGAAGGGCAAGGCTCCGGGTCCGGGATTCGAACCGGGGCCACAAACCGGGGTCCACACTCACGGAAGTGCAAGGCAGGGAAGAAACCACCAAGCCAATCGAATGCCCTGACTTCATATGCATTTTCGCTGCACAGAAAATAATGTCAACGAACCAATTCACATAATATTAACCAATATTCGTTGTTGTCTTTATCTATAGGCAGCATGCAAGATTTTAATTACATTTACCACGGCTGCATTGCAATATTAGTGGAGTTATCTTGCTGCAAGTATCCCAATGCCTCAGGTCTACCAGGGTTCTGGAATGAAAATCGGAAATCCTTGCTAGTCTTCCTCCAACAAGTCCACAGAGGTTAGTATATCCTGGACATCTCCCTGTTGCTTGTGTACGGTTCTCAAATGTCCGTAAAATGACTGATATTCCTTGAAGATTTCAGCGCATTGCTTTGTCACTGAACTCCGGGGATTCAAGTTTGGGCACGTGTTCATATTAGTCTCCAGATCTTAACGCTCTTTGATGCTACTTCGAAAAGCACGAAAAAGAGACAGCTCCTACAGATAACGTTACATTTAAGTTGATCTTAAGTTTGGACAGAGCATTATTCATTTGAATCTTCTTCTAGGATAAACGTCACGTGGAAACCAGTTTACGAGAGAACGGGTGTAGATTTATCATCATTTCGTACATTTTTATGCCCCTGGAAATCTGGCGAAAACAGGGTACTATGTGCGACCCATTGTGTTGGACATAGTCGCTCGTCTGACACAACGGGTCGGACATGTACCGCAGTTCAAAAGTGTCGTCGGACTTAATAGCCCATGTTGGACATTATGATGCGTAACAAACGTCTGTTCAACCACGGAGGAAGGATCCTCCATGGTTAAACAGATGATCGTAAAAAAAAACCGCCGACTCCTACTTAATCCCAGCTTATGTGTTTATTATATCTATATTTATTGTGCAGGTGTGAAAGGGGTTGTAACCGATAACGACACGGCCGAACCAATAGAGGGCGCCCTTGTCTCACTGGCTGGGCAGCCAGTTCCCCCAAATCCCTTGCAGACCACATCTTTAGGAGAATACTGGAAGCTTCTCCCCGAAGGAACCTTCACGTTAAACGTACGTTTCACATCAGAAAAGTACTCTTTACAATTTTCTTTTTTTCCCATAAAACTTGACATGCTTCATCCACTGTGAATAATTATTTCTTCTGCAAATAAGGGCCTACAAAGTGAACAATGGACAGCATTGTTGTCCTGTTATAGATGGTTGTTTAAACAGCAATACAATTCAATTGATTTGTATTCATTTCATCTATTGCTTTTCTCGTGTCAAGGTCTCCAAGGATGGCTACACTAGCAAGTCAGTGACAATCAGTGTTCCTGCAGGCGTGAACCCAGACGACGTCGTTATCTTAGACTTGTCCCTAGTCGCCTCTGCAGCTTTATTCTTATATCCTTCATTGGTCACCGTGGCAACAATGTTTTTGTCAAGTTATTATTTAACCTTTTGATATTATATTAGCGAAATTGCTCTGCGTAAATAGACGGACTTATAGGGTGATAGTGTTTTTGGTTGACATATACTTTTTTCATCATGATGTGTAATAAATTTACAAGGCTGAACAACTGTGTTTGACAATATTCTATTCTTGAAATCTTATATCACATTTAAACTTTTAATTAAAAAAGGTACACGTTGCCTTGGGATTGTTATGACATAAATATGGTTGGAAAGGTATTTTAAAATTAGACAAATTAATGATACGCACAAAAATACCCCTTGAAGTTGTGTTTTTTGTATAATTTTGTGACAGAACACGGTCCGCCATATTGTAGAACCAATTTTAATTTTTGACTCCGCAAATTGCCGGACCATAAGTTTCTATTAGTGTGGTTCCGCTGGTTATATTTCCAAGAGGAAATTTTTTATTTATTTGTTTTTTTAATCACTATTCACTTATATTTCCAAGAGGTAATTTTTTATTTATTTATTTTTTTTAATCACTATTCACTTATTACAACACACTGTATGTGTTTCATTGCTTAAAAAAACAATTCTTAAAAACGATAAGAAGCAATTCCAAACAGAACAATTTTAAGGTAATTATTTAAAGGCAAGGTGTCCCTTTAAAAAACTGCAGCTGAAATGTCCAGAGCTTGGACAATAGTGATCTAACATAGTATCTGCTTCATCTAAAGCATCAATTTGTTCTTCAGTCGGTATTAAGAACAAAATATCGAAGAAAACAAAGTCCCCCTTTTAAACAGTTATTCTGTTAGTCTAGTTATTCTGGTTATTCTAGTCCCATAGGCTCTACGACAACTTGTCAACCCAGCAGACAGTCGTCAACAATTCAATGGCTTCCGTGAAAGTTAATAAGACAGAAATGTTAATGTGTATTGCTAGAATTTACTCCCGAAGACATGTTTTTACATTCTAGTGTGGAATTTAACTTTTCTATAACGTGTTACACTGGTGTTAAACTGTGTCCGCATTGAATTTGTTTTGATGTGTAAACTCACTTTAATCAACGCTGTCATTTAAGATTTGTAATAATATCAATAGACCGATCCATTAAGCCCCGCCTACTGTGCACGCGCGCCTTAAGCACCATAAGCGCCAACGTATTTGTCGGACTTCGCGTTGCGCAATCACATCTGTGATTGGTCAATACAGCTAGGGCGGGGCTTAATGGATCGGTCTATTACCATAGCATTATAACATAATGATTTATAGAAAGTTATATAAATGGCTTGGTTCAGTGTCGTAACTATGGGGGGGCATAAATTGATGCCCGTCACCCCTGGGTGACCCCCTTTATTTGCAATCTGGACTTCTGAGATTAAATTTTATCATCTTTTATGAAGTGTTACTCAATGTTTAAACTATTTGTTTTTTATTTACACACAGGTAGTGTATTTGTTTTTTGATCCTTGTCAGATTATTGTAAACAAAAATAGTCAACGGCATAACCAGCATAATAAGAGTGCTGAAAAAGGGACTAGCAGTCCTTGAGAAAACGTAGTTTAAAAAAAAGATAATGCATTCACAAAATGCAGTTTTTATTTATGCCAAAAGTACCCCTATATAAAGAAAACAAAAAGAAAAGAAAACATGGTGCACTCCCAGAAAGATTTACTTTAAAAAGTTTCGTCGCTGCTGCGGTCAGTTTTATATGGTTCTACTGGTACTTAAGACATTATGCAGACTCAAATTGAGCTCGGTCGTACATTGATTTTACCGAAAAGAAAACAAAATAGCTGCGCTGTACTGAGTGATTCGGTTTTATCATTATCGATGGCCCGTCCTTTAATGCCATTACCGGCATCTCAATCGTCGCTAGTGAGAGGGTGTATAGAGCGAAAATAGGAAGGACAAGTGGGGGAGGAGGGGGGGGGGGGTAGAGGGGTAATGGTAAGAGGCATTAGGAAAGGAAAAGAGGACGGGAAAAGAAAAGGGAGTGTGGGGGTGAGAAATGGAAACTGGCTGGGATTGGATTAAACATGTAAGGGATTAGTTATTATGGCTTTGGCAAAACACTGCGAGTGCGTCACTATCTGGACTGTCAACAACGGTGACACCGTAGTTGTCACATTGGTTTACCATTCGTCTCACGCTGTTCATGATTGTGATGTCAATAACACTATACTTTGGCAGCTTGTTCTGTAGCATTACATAACCAATCCTGCACGGCATGGGTGCCAACCTGCCAAGACTGGGCTTCCCATGCCAAACGCTGGTGAACAATCAAGTAAGATATGATGACGTCACCAGGAAGGATGCCATTCATTATAATCTTATACTCCCACATATGGACATACAAATGTACAAGTTGGCCTAGTGCAAATGGAGCTCACCGAGTTTCAAACGCTGTGTTCAAAGCTATTCCTGTAAAATTCATGTTGAACATGTGCTTTAAAAAAGTAAAAAAAATAATAAAGAAATAAAGAAATACAAAGTGAATAAATAAAAATAAATAAATAATAATGATAATTTTATTAATATAGAATTCGGCACTGAGTACTTATTAAAATGTAAATCAATCACGCAGACGAGGCATCGCCTTTTAGTAAAGTGTTGGTGGGCAAGCGGGACCTGCGTGTTAAAAGGTTTTGGGTGAAAATTTTGTTTTAACGTTAATTTGAGCTTATTCCGAGTTGGCAGTGAACTTCTGGCAGAGAGGAATTGATTCGATTTTAAACTGTTTATTGAATAAATTGTTCTTACATCTTATGCCTTGACCAAATTAAAACAATCGTACACAAACATACATACGAGAAACATACACCTTTACAAAATGCGAATTGGTAAGAAAGAAACACCTTAAAAAAACCCAGCAATTACTGCAAATTAAATAAGTGAAAATAATGCGGTGCAACTAAGTGAAAGTCATCGAGGAACGCGGCAGGGAGAGTTGAACTCTTTGCAAACTTGACCCATTTAGAGTTACTCAACTTTCATTAAAAAGAAAAGAAAAGAAGAAGATAAAAACACAATTAAATGTTTACGACTTGGCCCTACTGTTGCTTTGTTGGCCATTTCCACACATCTTCAAACTCAAACCCAAACCCAAACAAAACGCATGAATGCACTCTTCATTTTCCAAATATGCTAATATAGTTGGGCTGAATAGACGCCTGACTGACAAAATCTTGTTATGAAAGACTTCAAGAACCAATAATCAGCTGTAATGTATTAGCAAGTTTCCCATAAGAACTTCGTATTGGACCCCCTAACTCCGCCCACTCTCTGTTCTTCAATAATGTTTTATTCATGCATGGCCCTTGAACTACACGTTCGTAAACCACAGTCGGTTTAACTGATACGTTCCCTTTGGAGAAAGAAGTTCATAACTAATCGATGACTCCTTTTTAGTATAGAATCTTCACCTGTTTTCGTGTCCTATGTATCCATGTAGGGGTAGCCTTTTTTAGTTCATCGGTCCAATGAGTCAGTCAACATTTTGAATATGAATAGTGGTGGTATATGCAGTGTAACACACTGTTCAAAGGGAACCCACCGAAGCATGTTGACACTTTCTGTTTGCTTTTTGAGTTCGGGCAGTCTATTGTTGAAGAGGGATACCGTTGGGTTTTGGGGTTTGTCATGAGTGTCCCATACACAGGTGAAAAACAACCACAGCAAAGGCCATCACATTGTAACGAAATGTTTCGAGACATATCAGGCGTACTTGAGTAGAAAGAGAGGAATATAGATTTCGAATAGTGATTTCATCGGAGATGGAGATAAGATATTTTGTAGCCTTTGTGGCGTCTATTGTGGGAGTCGCTTCGCAGAATGTTATTGAGTTAACAGGTGAGTTGGCAATAGTGAACTACTTCATAAAGGATAAAATCGCCATTTTAGTTTTACCATGAGGTAAAATGACGGGAAAATTGCCGAACTTAACCCCCCACTTTTTCACTTTTTATACACTAACATAACCGTAATTTGGTTAATAAGATACTATAGTATTGGTCATAAGGAATGAAAACGCAGCGGTCGGCTTTTTTTTCCGAAAATGTTTTCCAAAAACGTCACAAAGGTCAAGTCAGTTAAGGCCCTAATAGTTACCGTATAGCTGAGTGCTAGATATTCAAACTATCGAGATTAAGAACATAGGCCTAACTTTAAGGAAATTAAAAAATAAAACAAATTATGCATGGGAACCTCGAGGCCCCAGGTGACAATTGTTACCAACAATATAATTATATATTGTATCTTCTACAGCCTTATTGAGGTCTACTAATCTGTTTACTCCTTAAAAACTTAAATTTAAATTTATTTAGTTTATTTTGTGTAAGTCTTATTCATTAATCTAGAACAAAGTTAATAAATAAATGCTTGTGATTTCTTGCTAGCTTTTGGTAGTTTTGAATTGATCTTTTCACGAACGACTTTTAGTGACAAAATGACCGCAATGGGTGTAGCTTCCAGATCGACTTTTAACTAGCGGTCCAAGCTTGAAATTAGTTGAATGACCATCTCTATCGACATTGACCTTCATGGTTAACAGCTGCTTGTCTGTTTCGTTATGTTTAAATCAATGAAATGGGATGGCCAAATAACCTATAATTGTAACTTAGTATCATTCTTCATTGGTGCTGTTGCAGGAAAAAAAAAAAACAACAGAAGAAGAAGCAATACTTCATTTATATGCTTGTACTTTTCTGGCCCGAGAACTGAAATAAATATAAATGTAAATATAATTACTGAATTTTTGGATTATAAGAATACTATTTTGGTTTTTATCGTTACACCGATGAGTGATAAACATTTACTCGGTTCTTTCCGAGTCCTGTAGAAAACAAAAAAAAACACACCCATAACAAAAAAGGCTTCTCGGATGGGATTCGAACCCAAGACCTCGACCCTGTAATTCAGAGTAGATGTCTTATTCTAGACCATCAAGTCTGTCCGGTGACGAGAGGCCAGTTCGAGTCATGTAATAGAGATCAGTATGAAATAAGTCTGTATTGAAGTTGGATACATGAAATGTCCAATGTTGAGAGACATTATTTTCATCATTTGTTGTTGTTGTTGTTGTTGTTGTTGTTGTTTTTACTGTACCCATTCGTCGAATGAGTCTTCTAATTACTTGGTAAATGTTTGATTTATAAGATAATTACATGATAACTTGTGGCTTTTTACCAAACCAATCGGTTTAGGCTCTGCTTCGACTCCGTTTGATGTTGAAGCACCGTGCAAAATGCATACAGTTCCAAATTTGATGACGGAGCCCAAACAGGAGCCATAGTCCGAGCCAGAGCCCAGACCCAAGTTCGGACAAGGTCCTTAAGTTTTGTAGTTGACACCATACTTACTGTTCATCTGATACGCTATATTATAAAAAACAAAAACAAAGCAATTCTTTGTCATTTTTTTGGACTTTCAAGGTACTGAGTAATTTGAGAATAACAACTGATTCGAGAAAAAGAAGAAAAACTCTGAAAAAGTACATTAACCGACAGATGTTTTTTTCCCGAGCAAAACAGGACTTTTCAACAGATTTGAAGTTCATAAAGTTGTTTTGTTGAACCACAAAACTTTTAGTGAACCAGTGATGTAAGTTTATGCAAGTAAGCATAGTAAAATGTTACAAAAACATACTTTGGCGCATTTCCTTAAAGAAAAAACATGCAAACTTATTCAGTGCGTTTTCTTCCCTCTATATATTTCGTCTGAGGTAAAACATTATTCAGATTTTAGTAAAATTTATTTTACAAAAAGGGAGTCTAGTTAATTATGAAAGACGGCCTTGCATGGAATTCTAGGGGTAGGTAATTGGTAAAATAGGTTCTTAAGTTAAACTTATTGAGACACCGGGTGTCGCTGTTAACTCCTTTTTTCAAAGGGAGGTTCATTATCAGTCAACTGATAAATTTTGGAAACTTAATGTTAAAAACACAAGACCACGAAATCACTTGCAGTTTACTTCTTTTGTTAACTGATAGGTTTCATTTTTTTGTTATTGAATATGAAGCTAAAAGGTTTCTTGTCAAACTCAACGTAGGGTGAATACTATTTATATCCCATGTTTTTTTTTCTCCTTCTTTCTGCTGATCATGCATCTGGTCTTTTTTTAATAGATGCTACATTTAACATGTGCTAAAATAGTTGCGGTACCCACTGCTACAATGTAGGATTTGAACTGACTCAAGCTACCGGGTAAGCTCGGTGTTCTAGCAGTACGACATCTGCTCAATCGAATCCCAGCCGAGTAGATTAGTACATTCATGTGGATTTTTATCACATGACTCAGGAAAGTATACTGAACAGACATCGGTGAATGGGTAAAACACACACCTAATAATGTACATAGGTAGTGTATTGTAATATACACGTATGGGTAAATCATATATCACGTTCTTCGAAATTTGACTTTAAAAATGTTCCAGTAGTTACTTTTATTTGACAATTAGTCCACCAAAATTGAGTCTATAAGTGTGGACACTTCAATTCGTTTATTGTCCATTTAATAATATAACAATGGACAATTTAAACGTCGTCTAAAAATTGATGAAAGCTTCAAAACATATCAAAAAATTGCAATTATAATAACTAAACACTATGCAACAAAATAACTAAAATGAATATAGTTTCTTCAAGCAGTATTAAAAAAACATTAGATAAAAAAATAATGTTCGATGATGGCTCAACACATTTAATGCACCATTGTGTTGTAACAAAATTATTATGCAAGAAGTGACAAATTGCAATGATTCTAACATTGTGTACAGTGCATTCCACTCATTCCTTGTATTGCGAAATATCAGAATTGACAGCTCAATTGATTAAATAACGTGTAGTTGGGTGACATTGAGGGCAAACTTTTGTGAGGACACAATGATCAGGATTGTCAAAATTATCCAAGCGAGGAAACGAATTCGCACAAAAGTCGATAAAATCCTGTCATTATGCGGAATTCTTCGCCTCCTACGTGCGGGGGTTTTCTTTCTGTAAACCTAATTTTCTCGGAATGTGTTTTTCATTGGGGGTAGACATGTATCATGCTGCCGTCATGTTCCCTTGTTCATAACATAAATTATCAAATGCGGATATTCTTATCACTAAAAGGAGGCCAGAGTATTTCAATTCTTGTCTCGTTTTGGTTTACATTGATCTTGATTTGACAGAGTACAAGATTGGTTTTACCATTTGAAAAAAAGAAGAATATAGAAAACCAAAACATCGATTGTATTTGGTCTTTTTTTGTGGCCTACCCTTTCATATTATACGTGCACAAATTAAAAGTCAGAACTTGTACACCTGTTATGAAATTCCAGTCATTTTAAGTTTCAATTTTCTGTGTTTCCTTTATGGGCTAGAATAGACATTCCTTAGCTCACATGCCATTCGTTTTTGTACACATAGATTGCATGGTATTGACATCAGAATGTCACTGGTTTAATTCTCAATTTATAGCATGATAATATCGCATTTGAATGCAATTGCCACATATTAATTTTTAACTGTAAAACTAAAGAGAGAGAGAGAGAGAGAGAGAGAGAGAGAGAGAGAGAGAGAGAGAGAGAGAGAGAGAGAGAGAGAGAGAGAGAGAGAGAAAGAGAGAGAGAGAGAGAGAGAGAGAAAGAGAAGAAGAAGAAGCAAAAGCAGAAAAACACCTTTAGCTTCGCCATGTTATTTTGTATTAACAATTTCAATTTTGAATGTGATTATTGTATTGTTTAGTCTGTCACAAACCTCAGTTTCACCAGAGAGAAAGTTTCACTGTAACAAGATCTCTTTTTTTTAAGAGATAAGTTTCAATGTTTACATATTATCATATTATGTTTTTACATACGTTTGTAGTATCAATACAGAGCTCTGGAAGTACAGTCTGACTTGTTAAGATCATGATATCTAGGGATGACGACATCGTACATGCAAAAGTCGAAACCTCTAAGATGTCGTTATCCCGAGATGGGAAGACGACATCCTACTTTCAAAGGTCGTCATCCCGAGATCAATTAGATCAGAACGTCGTCATCTGAATGGTAGGATGCCATCATCCCGAAAGTATCTACTTATTTTTATATGTTGGATGTCGTCATCCCGACATGGCACTTTCAGATCTCCGTACCTTGATCCCCGATCGAAGATGACATGCCTTTCGGGCAGAATTCAGCCTTGACGTCTTGCATATGCATCGTTGGTCAGTTAGTTGACTCCAGGCTGAAGAAAGTACATCTTACCCCATGTGTAACTCTCTCTCTTCAATTAAATGAAAGTCTGGTATCACTAGTCACTTCAAAAGCTTCAAAACAATGCCGCTCGTAAAAACCATCACCTTGAAAACAGCTATGGATATGTACAAAGCACTTTCAACAATACAAAATACATACATAGACTCAGTAAATCTCAGCAAAGGGAGTTGGGATTTTAAAGAACCTTCTGAGACTTCATACGAAGATGAAGTCTCAAAAGCCACACAAACCTTTAAGATGTTTCTACATTCATTTTTGTCGTACGAATATATGCAATAACAATCCGGAATAATGATTCATACTAATTTTTACAGAAGGGTCGCCAATGTTATTATCCCTTCCAGTCTCGCTTTGATGACATTGCTAAATAAGGCGAAACAAGATAGCAGATCCTCTGTTAAGGTATATACTGCAGGTTTGAATAATCTCCATTTTTTTTTATTTCAATCATTTTCAGCCGTTCGTTTCACCGATGGCAACCTTCTCTTTGGAGGCACTCTGGAGCTGAAGACGCCCAACGGATGGGAGAGGGTGTGCTACGGCAACTTCAACACAAGGATGGCAGATACCGTGTGCAAAACTCTAGGTAAGGAGAAACTCCAACTTACACTCTAAGTCTGGAGTGTTAAATCGAGAATTCAAAGAGTTCCATTAATAACAACTGTTAAACAAGGTTAGTTAAAACTCTAGTATAGAGTTTTACGCTACAAAGAGATTACCCGAATAACCGTCCGTACCTAAGTAGTGCATGACAAATGGGTGAAGGCTGGTTTGTAAGTTACATACAGAATGTGTGCGTTATGAAACATGCTTGACCATTTTTTGCGAAACTTTTTTTTGAACATGTTTATCCATTGCCTGTCCAGGTAATTTTCATAAGAACAGAATCAAAAAATCAATTTTCACACGTGTGACAGCACATTGAGGTTTAAGATTTTTATAGACTGATTGGTTCTCAATAGTATCCAACAATTTGGTTTTAAAATTAAAGAAAAGGAAACAATAATAAGTTCTTTGGCTAACTACCAAATCTTTCTGTCATCAAACTGCTCAAAAGGTCCCTGGTATTCGGAGAAACGCAACTCCTGTCACCAATTCATAAACGAATTCAAACTTTTCTTTCTCTTAATTCAGCATTTCCTGTCCTGCCAGCTCATGCATTTGATTGTCTCAAAATGAATAGATCACATTTGTATAAACAAGATACCGGTAGCTTTGATTAGAGTTTAACCGAAAATATAACTGGTCATTAGTGACTATATAACTAAGTAAACTAGCAAACTTGCGGGTAAAACCATCTATAAATCTCTTTTGGAGGAATGGTGGCTCTACTCTGAAAAGAGCGTTTCGACGTGGTCTCGACGTTTCGAACAGTAAACTCAGCAACTCTTCAGGAGACTCTGCTCGTCTTCTCCTGAAGACGAGCAGAATATCAGAGCCACCACTCCTCCCAAAAGAGATTTTGATTGTTACCAGTAAGTTTACTAGTTTACTAGTTATAGGCACTTATTTTCGTCCACACCATGCAATGCTTCAAACATCACTTAAGCCGATAAGTTTTGATATAGAAACACATTTTGTTACAGTAGCTTCATTACAGTGAAAATAAATGGGAGGGGGTGGGTGGAGGCTGAAGATTGTAATACATTCCCATCCCCTATTCCTCAAAACACAACATAGATTGAGTCTTGGTTTCTATAGGCCTACACTGACTCAACGATTCAGTTGACTTTAAAATTGGTTTTATCGTATTCCATTCCATTCGCGTTGTTACATATTAATGTTTCTTGTCTATCCTTCCTGAAGGTTTTTCTGAGGGTGCAATGTCTGTTCGATCGGCAGCAAGTCTAGGATTATCTGTAAATCCACTGCCATCCCTGGGTTGTCAGAACCACCAGGTTGGTGGGGTTGACAGTTTGCAATGTGTGTATTTAGACACGTGTGATGATCACGCGGTCGTCACGTGCAATTGTAAGTATATAAAGTTGGTTTGTGTGTTTTTTTATGAAGAGCACGAGGACAAAATACTTAGGGCAAACGATGAAATAAAGCGACTAAGATTGTCGGTTTCATTTCACTGTCTAGACTCCTTAGGAAGATTATTTTTGAAATTTCGAAAGCATAAAGAACTATAGTAAATGCAAATAGTGTTTAAAATAGTACTTATTGTTGAAAGTTTGTATATTTGATTTGAGCTTTGGCTACAGCTGTTTTTTTATGAGCAGAAAAACATGACTAAATGACTAACTATAAAAGTCATGCAAATATCTTTCAAGAAAAAGTTAAACCCAGTTTGATTTTATGCAAGTGACGTGTTGAGGTTGCGTGGTGTGTCGGCACAGATACGGTTTTGTTTGAATACATGTACTAATAGCGCGGGGGTTACATAATTTGGACTGGCATCTCGGTGGCGTGCTCGGTGGCAATATGGTCCCTGTGATAGACATCTATCTGCCCTAGAATGCGGGTCGATGGGTCGAATCCCACTCGAGTCACCCTTAGGAAAGCACTTTGTATGAAGCAAGGGTGTTTGCAATGATGCTCTTTATAGGCAATGGTTAGTTTTGACTATACTGTTGAAAGAACCGAAAGACCATCTGGTTACGGTGCTGTAAGAAAGGGACCCTTCGTAATTTAGAGTTTGTATATTTCCCTGAAACTGTATACTCTTTTCTCAGATCCGGGCTACTTGGGGTGTTACTCCCATTCAAGAAGCAACCCGTCGTTGAATGACGGTATGTTTTCTAACTCCAATATGACCGTCCAAGTTTGCCTGACAATCTGTCGTCACAGAGGGTACCCGTACGCAGGGCTGGCATTCGGGCAAGACTGCTACTGCGAGGCACACGAGGTCGATGTATCGAATAAACTCGGGAACGAGGAGTGCTTCCTACCGTGTGTAGGGAATCGACTACAGACGTGTGGGGGCGGCACGGCCGCAGGAATCTATGATAGTAAGTTCTAACGCGGTGACTGACAAAACTACTAATTAATTCTCACAAAATGGCCGATCAGGTCGAAGGTTAACAAGTACAAAGTGTGCACTAATCGTGTGCCGTTAATCCGTGTCAGGAACACTGTGGGGGTGATTTTTGAAGTTTTAAGACTTCGTCTTACATGTAGAGCCCGGTATAGGTTTTCAAAGTGAAGTAAAATTAAAGGGCCATCCAGGTTGTGCAACGAGCTAACCGTGGGATACTTTTGCAGCAGACTTACCAGGTAAATCCATTGTTCTCGGACATATGCGCATGCCCAGAACTACGCAAACGATTGGAATTTACCTGGTAAGTCTGCTGCCACCTAGCGTTCCAAAGTATCTCATTGATGCATACATACACACATACTTGGGGTCATTTCTATACCGCTATTCCATCAAGATAATGAATGAACAAAGAAAATATTATTAGTGTGGATCTAAAAAAAAAACTTTGGTTTTTAATTGATTGTGTAATCTGTGTTATTAGTCAAATAACTGATGTGTTATGTCTTCTTACCCTTTCACTGCTGATGGGTCATTCTGAGGGGATGCCCCTCAGGGCCCGTCCCCGTTCAAATAGAAGCATCATGTAAGGCCTAACCAGGGATTAACGACCGTGCTGTTAGTTGCAATCAGTAAATGTTGGCGTACAGTACGTTTTTATGTAAGCTTTGTGACATGAATTAAAATTATGGACATTTTTGAAGTTTTCGACTATGGAAAAACAATGACAACTGCTTCGTTTGTGTTATTGCTATAGGTCGCTTGGGATCATGCAACACTGTCTATAGTGACGTGGAGGGCGCAATAGCGACTCCGGGTTTCCCGGGAAAATACGTACGCAACGAACAGTGCACGTGGACGATAGATGTCCCAAACGCAGTAAACATTACGGTCTATATACAGACAATCGAACTGTACGACAGGGATAAACTGACTGTGGCCACGTCACAAATGAGCGAGTACGTAAGTTTTACTGGAGTGCCCTCTACGTTGAATGTCCACTTTGAGACGTCTGGACCAGATTTGATTGCCGGCTCGCAGCTTGTATTTACCTTCACGGGAGGGCGGGTCGATGTGAACTTTAACTCGACAGTGACGTCAGGCGGAGCTCAGGGGGTCGTGTTGATTTATTCGGCTGCAATTGGAGAATCTAGTAAGTCAATCTTTAAGTTCAGTTTGGAATTTTGATGAGACTTTGGTAGTTTGTGTTTGAAGCGAAAATGTATGCACTTTATTAAAACAATCAATACTGTAATCTTAGGAGCAGTGCAAACCTTTCTTATTATGAATGACATACCCCACGCCCCGAGCAAAGTCGCCCCCGCAAAGTTACCCCCAGCAAGCTCGCCCCTCCAGTTACAAACTCGACCCTCACAAAACGCCCTCGGCACAGTTGCCCCGACAAAGTCGCCCCATGGGACGTGATGACTGGTTTCCTCCTATATAACTTGGTCAACATGGTAAATGAGGAAACTTAACATAACGATTCAAGTTACATATCAATCACTCCAGAAACAAAAAAAAAAAAAAAATTAAAACGACATAATATTAGTTTAATAAGAAAAATTAAGAATGTCAAATTGGAAACAATACCTGTCCAAAAAATTTCATTCTTTACGAATCAGTCACTGAAAAAAATGTTGAGAGCAGTTTCTGTGAAATGGATGATTCTTTCTATGCAAAGGAAAAACAGTTACATTGCTGTATCGTCGTATTAATATCTACAGATCCACCACCGCAGACGAACACCACCGAGCAGCCTCGGACAACAGGGACCGACCCTGCATTCACGACCCGTCCGAATGCCACATTTAATCAGCCGCCGACTAACGCGACAAACGCACCGCCAACTTCCTCGGCCGTGTCGCTGACCACACCAACTGGTCGAGTTACGACGTCTCCTGTGGCGTTCACTGCATCGTTAGGGACACAAGTTCCAACGGAGCTATCCCCGCTTCCAAGTGACACGCCTACCACGGGTGAAGACGCTGGAGTCACGATGACAATTGAGAGTGCAGTGACCAGTGAGGGCGCATCGTCTACCACACCACGATCTATTTCCCTGGAGTCGCCTATAACAACAGACTTTACACCGTCTATAGGTCAGTATGGGTACGGATTAGAACGTGTTTGCTCTTCAAACTTTTTAACAGAATCGACAAGTATTTCTGGATATGGTATTTCTGTATATATTATACAATGCAGATGGGGCCTGGTGGGGCATAATATGCATTGGACGCGAGAGGGCGCAATCTGTCGCCAACTATCATCAAACTAAAATTTAGTTTTGGGCTCCCATTTATTGTAGCAGCCAATGCGAATTGCGAAAGATCTTCAAGTCTCTCAGCCTGTAGAAAACAAATCAAATATATTTTCTGACAACTGAACTTCATTTTTTTCTTTTCAAATTTTTTAGCCGTTGAGAATTTTTGGTAGGCTCGTCCACAATAAAAACACCCTATGATCAAGTAAATTGACGAGACTCCTCTAGGAAGGAACGACCCTGCACTGGCCTAGCAATTTAGGGCCATTTTTAGAGGGCCAGTGTACCCAAAATGCTCCAAGATGAAAGTCAACAACCCCAGGGGCACAAGATTGGACCATTTTCACAACTGAATCCATAAAAGCAATGACCTTCAAATATTTGATTTACAGAAAAAGTTGTGGGTTCACAATTTATTAACGAGGCTCAGTACATGGATTTTTCTCTGATTAGTGTAGTGCACTCCTATGCAAGAAACACCGGAGCAAAATCCCTTCTCTTAGCAACAAGAGTACTGGGTTGTTTTACACACGGGACCTACGGCTTTACGTCCCATTGGAAGGACGAAACAATAATGGTTAAGAGCCATGACCGGGACTCGATAGGTTATAGGATAAATCTGGATAAATCTAATTGTGTTAAGTAGGAAATCCAACAGCTATTTTTTGAATATGGAAATCGAATGGGATAAAAACCACAAATGAAAAAACCAATTCGATAATCCAAGCCATCTGTCAATCCTTTAAATTAGTCCAAATTGAGATTCGAAATGATGTCTACATTTTAGTGCTCGATATTTGGTAGGATGTACTCCCCTATTGTGTCTTCGTTGTGTTCTGGAAATCTCTGGAATTCTTTTGAGGATTTTAGAGAGGGGTGCTTCTGTACAAGAGGGGAAGATCGGTTAGAGAATGGGAACATTTTATTTTATTTTATTTATTTATGTATTTATTTATTGATGTATTTATTTTATTTAATTTTTTTTCCTGGGGGGGGGGGGCTTCCTCTGCCACATATCGGGCATGGTATAGATGTCTAAGACGGTAAAAAAAAATATAAAAAAATAAACAAATAAGTACAAAAATCACCCTGTCCTAACAAACCAAAGGTGTTCATTTTCTTTATGCGTACAGCCTTTGCAAAACCCCAAAAATTCATAACAGATGTGTGTTAAGGTCCTTGTTTAGTATTAAAAGTTTATTTCACTCTGTCCCCTTCCAGCCATTATTGTTGCCATCGGGGTCGGTGTTGTCCTCATCTGCCTGCTGGTTGTGACGGCCATAGTACTCTTCACAACAAGGTACGTCCACTTGCTAACTTAAAAAAATAAATGTCTCCCCGAGAAGTTTATACGTTTATTGTTTGCTCCACTAAAATCATCTTGGGGATTTTGGGCAGGCATAGAATAACACTGTGACCACGGAGGCCAGTTGGCCTTTGCTTCTGGTCTTTGCCTTGGAACCTTTCATTTTTATTTCATACGTTTATTTTTGTTATAATTTTTATGGTAATGAAACCATGGGGTCATCAGAAGAGACCAGCACTGTTGACCTGAGGATGGGATTCCAATCGGAGTCCACAGAGGTGGAAGCCAACCTGAACCCCACCCTTTCAAAATGTGTTAAACCTAAAGCAAATACTAAACAGATTCTCGATATTCATTCTTCTTTCAAGTTGTGGAAGTGGCACTAAACGGGCTAGGCGTCCCCAGCAACGGGGAATGGTGGCGACAAACGCCGCCTACTCTTCGTCACAAGGATACAAAGACGGACAGGCAGATTCCGGTATCTACGACCCTGGTTACGACACAGCCAATGCCGTCGATACCGAGCCCATTTATCTATCGATACGCAACGACCCCAGGGCAGAACAACTCCGCCGTATGGATGATGCCGCTGCCGCCAAACGGGAAAGCAATCGCTCCTACGAATCGGTTAACCGACCGTCGGTTATTAATCGAGAGGATAGTGTTAAGACGACCAAGACGGATCACGACTACCAGAGTGTGCACGGAGTGTCGCGAAAGAATACCGAAAAATCGTACATTTCTATTTACCCTGATAGCGAGGGATCTATTTTTAATGGCGGAAGGGTATCCCCAGTCCGGCTGCCATCTGATTCACATGACGTCACCGAGGATGGTTATATGGTACCTACTCCCAAAAACTCAACTCAAATTCAAATAACGAAGCTGTGATTCTACTTAGTCCATAGCAAAACTTGTGCTTGAATCTTACCATGTACTTTTTAACAGTATATTAGACGACCGTTCATCTGTAAAATCTATCACACAAAAAAGAAGACAAAAAAAAAAAAAATCGCCGGCCGATTTTACTTTTTTCTGTGTTTGTTTTTGTCCACAGATCATTTTCGATATTACCCATGACGTCACTATGGTAGAAAAAAGGACCACATTTCATAAAGCTATGAGGCCAAACCAAAACTGCTTGGCAAGGAAAAAATCTTGCTTAGCAGAAACAGGTTACAAGCCAAAATACCATGCATTGTATTTTATTTGTGACTGGTTTCCTGCCAATTTTTGCTTATCAGGAAAAATCTGCTAAGCACCATTTTCTGCGTTAAAACTTTATGAAATTGGGCCCGTGTTATAGATTATACGGGGAGCGACGCGTGTTATATCGTTACATTTTAAACCGTCGCGACGGTTTAAAATGTAACGGTATAACACGAACCTTCTGCGGTAGTTCATGTTTAACTCTTACCTCAATAATTTTTATGCCTCCCTTGCAATAGACCGATTCATTAAGCCCCGCCTACTAACGTGTTGACCAATCACAACTTTGACAAGTCGACTCAAAGTCCGACAAAAGTCCGACACGTTAAAATCCCATTAGAAAAGTAAACAAACCGCCGCCATTGTTCCGACACACAACAGCACACACAACTGTTTGTTTTAATTTGTTCGTATTTTTGGTGGTGCACATCCCACAGCAGTTGAGAAAATGTGGTTTAACAGGTTTCTATCTGCATTATTCTTTGGACTCAAGGCACTCCTGGAAAGGCCACGAAACTAAATCCATACGGTAAAAAAAACTTGTGTGTTTGTCCGATACGTGTGGCCGCGACTGAACCACCGCTGCGATCTTGATCTTGACAAGAAAGTCACACCATGTGCTGTTGCTGGGCAGTTGCTAAGGTAGGCGGGGCATAATGGATCGGTCTATAGTGATCATGCTGCTGATCTTTGTATTTATATAAATAACGTTGATTTGTCGTCAGTTTTGCTGAACTGTTCGCATCCACGTAGGCATTCTTCGGTCAGTCGCTATGATTTGCCTAAGGTTTTTACTATTTTATTTTATGATGGTGGTGGTAAGAGAAGGGAAGTGGATTTTTTACGGTCACTAAATTCAAAATTGTAGGTTTGTTCGTTTAGACCTTATAATGGGTCATTTTCTAAAATTATATTTTGTAACCATTACGCTTAAAATGAAATTAAAGAATTACATGTATCCATCGTTCCCATTGTGTGAATTACCACACATAGAATATCAGATCATGTTATTTATTTATTTTATTTTTCTTATTTAGGCCTACTTTATGAATTGGCTTGGAAACTCATAACTAGGACACAGACACCGACAAAGAAGTTTATTTATTTATGATTGTCACTACATCATAACACTCACTTTTGTCAACTTTGTGCAATCAAGAAAGAACAAGAAGACCAAAACAAATAATTGTAAACGAAAGAAACAAAAGTGGCATTTTCAGTAATAATCGATCCACGTTTTTATCACAAAGAGTGAAGGATCGGATTAAAAAACAAAAAACAAAAAAAACAAAAAACAGAACAGAAATGTAGTTTCAAATTTGAAATCGAGGGTATCCTAAGGATAATTTTTATGGTAATGAAACCATGGGGTCACCAGAAGAGACCAGCACTGTTGACCTGAGGATGGGATTCGAACCGGAGTCCACAGAGGTGGAAGCCAACCTGAACCCCACCCTTTCAAAATGTGTTAAAAACCTAAAGCAAATACTAAACAGATTCTCGATATTCATTCTTCTTTCAAGTTGTGGAAGTGGCACTAAACGGGCTAGGCGTCCCCAGCAACGGGGAATGGTGGCGACAAACGCCGCCTACTCTTCGTCACTAGGACACAACGATGGACAGGCAGATTCCGGTATCTACGACCCTGGTTACGACACAGCCAATGCCGTCGATACCGAGCCCATTTATCTATCGATACGCAACGACCCTAGGGCAGAACAACTCCGCCGTATGGATGATGCCGCTGCCGCCAAACGGGAAAGCAATCGCTCCTACGAATCGGTTAACCGACCGCCGGGTATTAATCGAGAGGATAGTGTTAAGACGACCAAGACGGATCACGACTACCAGAGTGTGCACGGAGTGTCGCGAAAGAATACCGAAAAATCGTACATTTCTATTTACCCTGATAGCGAGGGATCTATTTTTAATGGCGGAAGGGTATCCCCAGTCCGGCTGCCATCTGATTCACATGACGTCACCGAGGATGGTTATATGGTACCTACTCCCAAAAACTCAACTCAAATTCAAATAACGAAGCTGTGATTCTACTTAGTCCATAGCAAAACTTGTGCTTGAATCTTACCATGTACTTTTTAACAGTATATTAGACGACCGTTCATCTGTAAAATCTATCACAAAAAAAGAAGAAAAAAAAAAAAGAAAAATCGCCGGCCGATTTTACTTTTTTCTGTGTTTGTTTTTGTCCACAGATCATTTTCGATATTAGCCATGACGTCACTATGGTAGAGAAAAAGGACCACATTTCATAAAGCTATGAGGCCAAAACAAAACTGCTTGGCAAGGAAAAAATCTTGCTTAGCGGAAACAGGTTACAAGCCAAAATACCATGCATTGTATTTTATTTGCGACTGGTTTCCTGCCAATTTTTGCTTATCAGGAAAAATCTGCTAAGCACCATTTTCTGCGTTAAAACTTTATGAAATTGGGCCCGTGTTATAGATTATACGGGGAGCGACGCGTGTTATACCGTTACATTTAAACCGTCGCGACGGTTTAAAATGTAACGGTATAACACGAACCTTGTGCGGTAGTTCATGTTTAACTCTTACCTAAATAATTTTTACGCCTCCCTTGCAATAGACCGAGTCATTAAGCCCCGCCTACTAACGTGTTGACCAATCACAGCCTTGACAAGTCCACTGAAAGTCCGACAAAAGTCCGACACGTTAAAATTTCATTAGAAAAGTAAACAAACCACTGCCATTGTTCTGACACACAACAGCACACACAACTGTACTTACTTTGTTTTAATTTGTTCGTATTTCTGGTGGTGCAAATCCCACAGCAGTTGAGAAAATGTGGTTTCACAGGTTTCTATCTGCATTATTCTTTGGACTCAAGGCACTGCTCAAAAGGCCACGAAACTAAATCCATATCGTAAAAAAAACCAAAAAACAAAAAAACGTGTGTGTTTGTCCGATACGTGTGGCCGCGACCGAACCACCGCTGCGATCGTAACAAGAAAGTCCCACCATGTGCTGTTTGCTAGGCAGTTGCTAAGGTAGCCGGGGCTTAATGGATTGGTCTATAGTGAACACGCTGCTGATCTTTGTATTTATATAAATAACGTTGATTTTTCGTCAGTTTTGCTAAACTGTTCGCATCGACGTGGGCATTCTTCGGTCAGTCGCTATGATTTGCCTAAGGTTTTTACTATTTTATTTTATGATGGTGGTGGTAAGAGAAGGGAAGTGGATTTTTTACGGTCACAAAATTCAAAATTGTAGGTTTGTTCGTTTAGACCTTATAATGGGTCATTTCCTAAAAACATATTTTGTAACCATTACGCTCAAAATGAAATTAAAGAATTACATGTATCCATCGTTCCCATTGTGTGAATTACCACACATAGAATATCAGATCATGTTATTTATTTATTTTATTTTTCTTATTTAGGCCTACTTTATGAATTGGCTTGGAAACTCATAACTAGGACACAGACACCGACAAAGAAGTTTATTTATTTATGATTGTCACTACATTATAACACTCTCTTTTGTCAACTTTGTGCAATCAAGACAGAACATAAGACCAAAACAAATAATTGTAAACGAAAGAAACAAAAGTGGCATTTTCAGTAACAATCGATCCACGTTTTTATCACAAAGTGAAGGATCGGATTAAAGAAAAAAGAAAAAAAGAAAAGAAAAAAACCCAGAAATGTTTCAAATTTGAAATCGAGGGTATCCCAAGGTATATATTCATAATTATTCCAAATGCAAGAATACGTGTATACACAACAGATGAATGTTTACAAACGCGTTGGTCAGAATAATATTTTCATGTGGTGAAAGATTGAACGATTCAACGAGGCGTGGCCGAGTTAAATGGAGCATAATCATTACATCTTTCATCAAATGAAAATATCATCTCCATTGTTCGAAAGCAAAACACTCATTATTATTATTTGTCATAACATCCAAGCAGATCTTTGCCATTTGATTGGAGTTTAATACTAGAAGAATAAACACAATGTACAAGACCGTACTCTTGCATTCACTCTCGGTGTTTCTCATGCTGTTATGTAAAACACACGACGTGGTCCAGCGTGCAATAGATCAAATTGGACACCGGAATTATGGAACGAAAATGCTCCTTGAATGGAACCCCAAAACAGTGCAGTTCTGCTAATAGACTCCGGCTTGGGTTCCGTCAGCATTTTTGTAAACATACACTTTCGGTGAGAAGCTTCGAACAGGTAGACGGTTCGTAAAGCCGGAGCCCAAGCCCTAGCCGTGGTTTCGATAAAGTTACATGTATTGGTTTGATTAATGAATGAAGGCCGCGTGACCTACTGTCCTCCAATCAAATGACGAGATTGTACTTGCACGTTATTTGCAATCAAAATTTTAGAACGATAGTCTATCATGTTGGTAAGTAATGACGTTTTTGGAGCCGGTGTCATAGGGTGTTCTGTCCTCCGGGTAATGTGTCCACCATACGGTAATTTAACGTGGACTGGAGGAGTTTATTCAAAAGAGGGCGCTATCAGAAGGAGTTAGTACACAATTCGCAGTATGCCCAGACAGAATCTCCTGCCGGACAGAATCTCCTTCCACACCGGAAGTGCAGTACATGTATAACGCTGTTCATGTACATGTGTGTATACCAATCCATTAAGTAGACCGATCCATTAAGCCCCACCCTTGCTGTATTGACCAATCATAGATGTGATTGTGCAACCAAACGTCCGAGAAACGCGTTAGTGCATATGACGCGCCTGCACAGTGGGCGGAGTTTAATAGATCGGTCTATTGAGTGTGCTTGAATACTATGTTGGCTGGTACTCACTGATAAGGTTTAGTAGTTCAAAGGGTTGGAAGGAGACCGGATGGTTTTCTCCCCCCCCCCCCCCACTAAAAAAGGAAACTTGCTAAAAGCTGCTGATTATGCCTCTATTATGTAGATCTTTCCCACCGTGCTTCATTGTAATAGACCGATCTATTAAGCCCCGCCCATTGTGCACGCACGCCATATCCACTAACGTGTTTGTCGGGCTTTTGGTTGCGCAATCGCGTCTGTGATTGGTCAGTACAGCAAGGGCGGGGCTTATTGGATTGGTCTGTTGAAACCAAAGCAAGGCTGAAATAGGGAGAATCATGTTGACTCCATTAAAATATTAATATGAATTAGCGGTCTTGATTATTGTTGTTGGAGGGAAGATTATTGTTGGAGAGTTATTAAAGCCATTAATAACAACTACAGTGTATTAATAATGGAACTATTGATAAACCTGTAACTTTACAGAATCCCGTCTTGTAAAAATATTGTGCTTATACGAAGTAAATATACTCCCTGCAATATCTACATATCACATAATTGTTATAACTTTATTCCTATTATAAAAAAAAATAAAAAAAATAATAATACAAAGAAAATAGATTATAAAATATTTATTTGCAAATTATTCGCAATGTCGCAAACTATTATCACAAATATCTTCGCAAATATTATTTGCAAAAATATTTGTGATAATGTTGCGAAAACATCAAAATGTTTGAAATAAATATTTCCATAAGTGTTTACATGGCAAATATTTGCAAAGATATTTTCAAAGATATTTGCGACATAGCAAACATTTTCACAAAATGCAAAGATGCGATGTATGATGTCCCATCAGGGCCACCATAGTTTACAAGAAGTTGCGCTGGTTCAAATCGTTGTGATAAATTTTTACATCGATTTGAGTTTCATTCGAATGAGTTGTAAGCGAATCTAGTACAAAGAAAAACTTAAACAGGAAATGTCAAACTTCCTAAACTCCTACGCAAGCTGTCTCTCCAAATCGGGTCTTAAAGTACTGGTACACGCAGTATGTTACAGTCCACAGGTTTAATACATTGCGAACTGCACCTTCAGATTATTTTGTTTACAGTTCCCACCGTGTCTGCATAAAGAGTGGCCTTGTGTTGTGAAATGTGTAATATTTCACACAGCTGATAAGCTGACATTACGAGACGAGGAAAATGTTGTTGCTGATAATAGAGCGTTGCCAAGGCGGGTACGCTGTGTTAAGTCAAGGCTAAATGCAAAGCGAAATGTGCCTGAACTTTAAAAGTTGATGTAATATTAATCATTTTAGGCAGCTTGACGTCTGTACAGTACACCGTAGTCGTGAATTATTGCCGACAACGCAGTCAGTGCTTGCTCAGTTTTGTTTTATCGTTACTGACAAAATGAGTGGTGTCTGTTTTGGAAAGGAAGCCAGGCTATAAATAAAGTGAGCTTAAAGGCTTACACTTGCGGACTTACGGACATGCACAAGTCTTCAAAATACTCGGTTGTTTGCATTAAATTTACATGCGCTTTTCTTCCGGTCACCAGAATCTCCCTTCTCTCCGGCAGACTGTAGACGATTGCATTTTAAATCAACCACAGTCTGCGGTACGATATCGGCTTATTATAACATTTTTTTGAGTCCTATAAAATTCTTGTTCGGTCTTAATGACTTAAACTAAGATATTTAGCAAGGTTATTTCATATTTTCGCAAGCATGCCTGTGCCCATGTTTGTTATGACATGGATTTGTGGCAACGACCATTTTTTTCCCTGTATAAGAAATCTTTCTAACCAAATGGGCACAGTTAGGCGGCGATTCACTAGGTACGTCACAGGCACCCGTTTTTCCCTCAAGCTTTGATTTAATAATCAATCAAGCTCGAAGATAATGAGAAACCCGCGACCGGAACAAAAGATCATGTCATTACAAGAAAGGGAATGGTAATTACCATAACCAGAAACATCTATTTTGGATTTTGCATTCATTCTTTGGATTTGTTTTTGCTTTAAAGGGGATTTAAATAGAAAACACTTCGTTGGTTTCGGAAGGATAAATTATTTGAAATTGAATTTCACTTGATTAAATATTATTAAGGAAAAAGAAAAGAAAACAAAAATGGCGGCACAATTTTGAATTATCTAGAAATAACAAAAGAGTGACCTTGTACAATCCAGGTCATTTCCCGGCAGGCAAGATATACTGGTCAAATGGGAAATGTTGCATTCTTGTGTCATAGTTTATGTGTTTTTGATTGGGCTGAAAACACAAATGGTGCGTGCAGAAAGTCCGGGCTCTGTGGCTCTTTTGTAAACATGTGATTTAGTTTTCACCGCGAACTTGTGGGCTAGAAATGCGCAGAAATAATACATGGCGAGAAATAAAGTCTCTTCACAGCACAGCTAAGAACAGGGAGGGGTAAACGAATCCGTTGCGAGACAAACATAACTGCCTCTTCCCCTAATTGAAGCGATTACAGTTAAGTGTCTTGCTCAAGGACACACGTGTATCGACCGGGATTCGAACCCACACCCCTATGACTCAGCGACCTGAACCTGAATCCAATCACCAAACCTCTCGGCCACGGCACCTTTAAGGTTTGTAGTGTTCACACCTCGCAGTCGTGGAGAGCAAAAATACCTTCGCTGATAATCTCAAACTCTTGGTTCAAGATTTTATGTGGGGTGGTGGGGGATTTGGCGGTTTACCGATGGCCCTGCACTTATATAAAGACGACTACTTGTCTTATTTGTACGTCTGAAGGTCTCCGGGTGCAGTTGTTTGACGTGGAAAACTTCATTGCAAGTTCGGTGAAAATGGTCTATCGGGGGTCATGTGCAAGTTCTGATCATCGCCCTTATTTTATTTTGCAGCAATTGAAAAAAATAAATAAATAAAAAAAGCAACAGCTTCAATTGGCTTCAATTCAAACTTTCTACACCTTGACATTATTTTAGTCTGGAGGATTTGTTGATGGAGAATCGGTGCTGGTGTGATTTTTAATGAGGTTTCGGACTGAATCGTCATCATAAAAAATAAAACAATCATGAATTTGTTTCAGACAGAGGAGCACACCACTCTAAAAAAAAAAACCATAGTGTTATTATTTTTGTTTGCTTCCAAAGGGACGTGCGTTTCTTTAAACTTTAACCTTCATAACACTGAGGGACAGTATTTTGTGTTGTTCATCATAATTTACTGATACTACCAATGACTGTGTGCGTACATCTTGACACACAATTCTTGGAAGAAAAAGAAAACAAACTTTTACATCCTCACCAAACTCTGGGTAGTGACGGAAACGTCCGGTACAGGAAAGATCCTCTCCGGTTGAATCATCCAATTCAGCTGTCAGCAACTCAACAAATCTGGACCACGTATTAGACCACAAGATGTTTGTCAAGAAATTGTTTTTTTTTTATATTATTGAATCATCTTGAACGGATCGTGTTCGGCGAACTGCCCCCCCCCCCCCGTTAAATAAGGGATGGATGAAAATGGAAAACATAAACTAACAACTAATAAAACTACACTAGAACCAGAATACAGGCAAGATATTTGGGCAGGTACGGGGTGAGCTGAAACACTTAATGAATAATTTTAACTTTAAAGGCTGAGATTGACAGAACTGCAATCAGCCACCTATAATTATAGTATTACGGTTGCCTGTTGGAGCTCTAACTATACTGTTGGAAAGTGAATAACGTCCGGCCGTCGTTTCAGCAAGAGTGTTTTGTCTCCAATTGATAGCGATGGTCATTGTCTACACTGATCTGCACTATAGCGACATCTTGATTTCACTACAAAAGCCTCTTCTATAGACACTTGCACACACACACTAGCAGAGATTTAGGACCTCCCGGTGTTCACTCATGGATGAACTTTCTTTGTTCTGGTTCACTGAACAAGGGTGGAGGCAATACCGCACCCTATAATTCTACACAGTCAGCCGAGCTGAATACAATTGTGCTTTCTCTATGGTTGGTGAACCCCTCACTCCGCTGTGAACTGGGGAGGTCTTCTGATGATGAGAAGGTAGGGCTTTGTTTTACTTGATTAATTGTTTTTGTCAGTCAGTGTGGTCGTTTTGGTGAGATGAAATAATTATAAGTCACTATATCGAAGTTAAACAAAGAATGAGAGAGGCATAATCATCAGACTTAATGTCCAAGCAACAAACTTACAACTGCACTATAGTTTTTTGAACAGCCATTTCATCCTTTACGCTCTTCTGTTGGGACAAAAATGTTGTAGTAAAGACTGTGAGCCCACCATGTCCACAACGCCCTGCAGCTGACGGCAGCGTCTCAATTAATTGAGCTTTGAAGATGCTTTTTGCATAATCATATAGCCTTGCTGGGTCATTCCATGAATAAAATTAAGGGGCCAGCGGATTTGGTGTCCCTCTTACCACGTGGCATTTTTGTTTGTTTGATTTAACGATGAAGATATGTATTCAAACAATTGAATACTGGTTTAAATTGAAGCTAAATTTCAGATTACATAATGTGAATAATTGAAATCATTGCTTTTTTATTTCATGTCTTCGGTTTCGCGTTTAAGTGTGACACAAAGGCTGTGACATCAATAAAAATGGCTTAACGTTGTGCTATTTGATTTTATGTGTAGCAAAAACTTGAAAGTATACAGTAAATCTGTCTGATTTATTATAAAGCCTATACTCATATGGATTTTGCATATGTAATAAGTTTGACTGTTTTGGTAACAGGTTGGTCATTCTAAGATCGATGCAAGTCAATGGTTCGTGTGTAAGTAAAACCCACAGTTTTGGTGTGTCCCCCCCCGTTTTCACGCTAACACAGGAAAAACCAATGGATTGTTCTAAGAAACTAATCATAAATTGACATACTTAATTTAATTGCAGTTGCGCGTATGCAGAACTCATGATATCTTGTGCAGAGTTTGTAAAGACACTGTGTCTAAATATTTATTTTGAATATCCTTTGGTTCCCGTGTAAGTTTTCTAAGGACACCAACAATGGTGTCCCTTTACACTTGTGCTTGTAAAACATTGTTTATAAGTAGACATGACCATTTATAATATTATTCTTAATGTGCAGCCTCAAATAAGCAACTAGATACATCTCACATAATAATGAAATTATCTATTTAAAAAAATCGGTTTGGTGTCCCCATTTTACACGAGGAGCCGAAATGCAGTTTATTGCAACATTTTGAGTGTTTCTAAAGTACTTTTGACTACTACGATTGTTATTTAAGGATACATGGTGTTTTCATTTATATGGACTAAGAAATAGTTGCCAACCTTTTTAAATTGTTGTTTTCCCCCTTTCTCTCAAAATGTCACAAGTTTGGAGTAACCCATAAGCAAGCAGGGAGAAAAAAAAACATAATAATAACAAAGCGTGCAAAAAATGATGTATTGTCTTATACAATGGGCTTTTAATCGAGCAGGTTTATGAGACATAAGCTTTTAATTTTTGAATTGCACTTAAATTTCAAACTTTTTCTCCTAAATTGTCTGTATCCGTTACCTTGAAAAACCATTTGGTTTATGACATAAGTTTACTGTAATTCGTTTCCTTAAAATGATTACTTCCTTTGTTTTCCCTCCCTTGAAATGTTTTTCGAGTTGGAACGGGAAATTTGAGCTCTACATATTTCTTCACTTCGAGGTCAGACGGGTTGTCTGTGTTACAGGTCCCGTAATCCACCCCGTTTTCAAACGAATTATTCAGTTTTCTGCCGTTGTGCGCTCAGTTTTTCATTCGTGCATCAAAGACAAACAAAAAGAGCCACATAGCCTCTAACTTCCCTATGTAGAACTGGCACTCAGTGGAAGAAAGCAACACCATAAATCTAATGACGATATTGCACCATTCAAATTTATATCAACTTTTAATAAACGAAAGGGGGTCACATCTCAAGACTTGTTCATGTGTTATTTATTTGTTGACAACAGCGACGTAGCCACGGGGGTGGGGGTAGGGGGGGCTGGGGACACGTGCCCCCATAAAATCTCTGTGCCCCGAGGTTCTCTCATGAAAAAAAGCAAAAAAAAAAAACAATTCAGATACATGTAATTCATTGAAAAACATGGTCCCTGCCCCCCCCCCCCCACTGAAAAGCACTGCCCCCCCCCCCCATTGGAAAAATCCTCACTACGCCGCTGGTTGGCAATTCAGTGTTTTTGGTGATACAAAGTGTAAAATTCATCATTAGGCGTAGTAAAATGCCTGCCAAGAAATGACCTTGAAAAATTCACTTTTTTTCTAATGAGGTGTCAATAGTCTGCACTTATGTTCATGTATTTTTGTTTGAAATTGTGTTCTGGGGGGTAATACGCCGAGTGTACTTAACTTTATAAATGTATATCCCCAATAAAGGATACCCTTTCTCCACCTATTCTCCACCGCACAAGGCACGATGAAGTTTGTCACTGACAATTAAATAAATCAAATTGAATTGATTGACTGATGGCGTTCGTAGAACCAAAGCCTTCGGTGATTTTTAAAGTCGTGTAAAAGCATAGAGGAAGGAAAAAAGTGACCCCGCGCATTCCTCCATTACTGAACTGAATCGGTCTCACGTCGTGTCGGTAGTAAAGGTCACAGTATGTCAACAAAGTATGACGTCAAAGCATGATAGTCCTGGGTGTCGCCCTAATGTGCCTGGTAGTTTTCTCGTGCTTGGAGTGTGTACATATGTTTGCTTATTTTGAGTGTACCCGGGCCCCACAATACATGCACGAAAGACCATTGTGTCTGGGTAGTATGGTAGTGTATTTCTGTATGCAAACAATCATACACAAATACTAACTGTAACATAACAACGTGGTGTTGTTATTTTTGAGGGAGTTCATGGCGGCGTCCACTAGCGTTACAAAACGAATGCTTCCGGATGGTTGCTTCCGGATGATGATTAACGCCAGGGATGCTGCAGTCGCAGAGCTCTACACTTATTGAGGTTCAAGTTAGTGTTGTAAGTGTGACACTCGTTCAGGCTCATCTTCGAGTCCTAGCCGTATGTCTCCCTTTTCTACAGGCTAGATCGTTGACATTAAACATGCCACTAGTGCTGTTTGGAGAGAAAGAACTCATGGATATTATACTAGAAGTTATTACTACCAGTTAAGTTGTAGTAGTCATTACTATACTGAATCTGGGGTCAACCGTCAATCGAAGCAAACCCCAACGTTCAACGTCAACCAATGGATTGATGCGTACACTAAATCTGCAACAGGAGCTTTTCATTTGGAACAGTTGTTGTTAAGGTAAATTATGAAGACAATTATTGTGTACATGCTAACTCGCATTTTCATTATGGGGCTTACTTGTGCGGTGCATTGGTAGTTGTTGACACTTCGAATTTCCACGTAGTGGATGGTTGTAAAAGCCTATAATACTACGTGTGGGACTGATGCCGACTGGTGTTGCACACAACTGTGTACCATTCAGGGAAGAGGGTTAGCTGGGGTTAAGTGTGTACAATCCAGTTTTTGTATGGGGATAGTTGAAATTATATATGCGTTCAAAAAGACGGTGAACTGCTCACTTTTTTTGGATTATTCATGCCACGCGGCCATGAAGTTACTACACTTGATGCACATAGCGACGATTACGGATTAGGCATCGGAGCACCCCACTGTTTTTCTTTTCAGATGGCTACATTTCTTCAGTGAATAACATCAAAAGGTCAAATTCAGTGCCGTTTTTAATTGAGTGTAATACGAAATTCAGGAATGAACTAAACTTTTCCTGTACATTTGAAATGTGACGCCAATGGACGTTTTTTTTTTTTGGATTTTGACAAAATTTTTCCCGGAAGGGATTTGTTTCCACTTTCAAAAGGACTCCAATGAAAAATCACAAAATCTGATTTCAACCTTGGAGCGCCTCTTTAAATACCAAAATCTGCGCTTTGTCCTGAGTGATGAAGTAACACCCAAGCTTGTTTTAATTTATACTGCTGTGAAAACATAATCCCTATGTTTACTAAACAGGGAATGTAAATGACTTTATACAAGCTGAGTGGTAGTATACCAGTACAACCCTGTCCCTCCTCTTCCCCTAAATGAGATTGAAAACAAGCACAAAAGAATGGTTTGATACATTAAATAGCCCCTAAATTATCTTTTCCCCCGCTTGCTCCCCTCCCCTCCACCCCCTAAAAAATGTCCCGTCACGCCACTACTTTTCATCCAAAAATTCGAGATCACCGAGGAGGTTTACACGCAGAGCAAAATAAAACGCATGCAGTTTACCATGTATTTAAACGTGAGCAATACCACACCGTTTTTCAATTAAACTAAACTGAACAAAATCACGTCTGACTGAATGCGCTCTTCTCCCCGAACCAAATCAAATCATGGCAAAACAAACGGCATTCACTTGTAAATTCCATTCACGCTGACTTGTATTGGCTTGCTATTTTATGTCTGCTTTGTAACGCCTGGTTGATCGTAGACTTATGCCGATTCAGCACGAAACGGATGTGCTTTTTTTTACGCTTCGATGTATATACATGTAGTAACGCTTCCATCAGTTGTCTTTATATAATATTTTACCACGCATAGATTTACTGTATCAACAGCATGGTCAGACAGGGAAAGCAACAGCGTTTGAGGGAGCCTTCTGCTAGCCTTGATCCCCAGCCGCCGGACGGTGGATGGGGATGGCTTGTGGCACTGGGCGCATTCACGGAGATGTTCCTGACGATGGGCACGCTGCTTTGTAGCGGAGTCTACTTCAGTCCACTCCAACACGAATTCGAAATGAGCGCTGCTGAGCTCGGCTGGGTCATAAGTTCAGGGTCAACATTGCTGTCAGCAACATGTGAGTGATGTGTGATAATCTACCTCAATTTCATGTCACATTGTTTATGAATTGTTCAGATATGTAAGGAAGCGTGAAATGGCCTTGTGTTACATCGCATTTGCCAATAATAATGTACGGAGGCTTAAAACTACCATAAATACCGCAAAATATGGATTGTAGAAACACGCAGAGTATGCCAGTTCAGTTTCTCAGATACCTGATATTAAAGACTCACTTTAGTATAGAAGTAGAGTATTTAAGGATGAATGTTTTGCACGAATTCTGTATTTCAGTTATTTAATGTTTACTGTTGAGATTTTTACAGTTTGAAATTCCAAGACCATTGACCAATTAAAACACTTGGTAAAAGTAGACGACTTTCATAAATGCGATAATATTATTAACATTTATTAAATTCAAAACAGGGGATTAATAAACTATTGTCTCATTTCATTTATTAATTCTGGTTGTGAAGCCAAGGTATCTCAGAAAAGCGAACCTAATCACTATACAACCCAAGAACCCCATGGAGAGAAGACAAGGAAGGAAGTTTCAGTTTTAGACGCAAACCCCAGCGATTTATTCCAGGGAAAAACCTACGCAATCAGGCAGGGACTGAAAACCCAATCCACATAGTGCCTCCGGCGGGATTCGAACTGAGGGTCCCAGAGGTGGAAGGCGAGAAAAGATACCACTACATACGCCAAGCCAACCTGAATGGTTGCTTCAAACAAAGTTTTTGTTTTCAACATTACTTTGACGTCCATATTATGTGATATTTTTTCCAGGTCCAATTGGCAGTGTCTGTGTAAAGAAGTTCGGCTGTCGTACAACGGCACTCATCGGAGGTCTGGCTGTATCCACTGGGTTCATTGCAAGTTCATTCGCTCAATCGAGTATTAACATCTTCATTACATTAGGCCTAATTACAGGTAGGTTATCTAATGTTACGATCCGAAAATCTCAAATTATCCGTGACTGTAGTTACTAAAAAAAAAAACAACAACTGGATTTTCTCAGATGCAACACCGAAATCAAACAAGTTCCCACTGATAATGAATAAAGAAACGCAGTGATTTATAAGTGGAAGTATCAAACACTTGAAATCTCATTCATAAATCGGATAAGCCCCGCCTACTGGGGGTCGACGGTCACACAGAGATTGAACGACAATATTGTGGTGTGTATTATGCATACAATAATGTCTACTGTGGTTTGTGTGTGTACGTACTATGCGCATGCTCAGAGCTACGTAAGCAATGGAAATCTACCTGATGATGCTGCTATTGTTTCAAAAGTCTTCCATTGTAGTTATTTGTTTTGCAAAGTTCATCTATTACCCCGACCTATGGACCCTTCTTTTGCTGGCAAATATTGACCTCTATTTTGTATGGGAGACTTTGAGTATCACACAATGTGTAAACTGGCTGGACAAAAATTGCCTTTTAGTTAATAAAAGAAATAAATACATAAACAAAATATATATATATACATATTTTTACGAAGCATACATTTACTTTTTGTTTTGTTTGTACATTTTATTTATCTTTAAATAATAAATAAGGGTAATAATTGAATAGCATTATTGGTCATATAATGAACTTTTTTTTAATTTTGCAGTGAAGGCCGCCCGTACTTTTTCCAACCACGGTTGGCAAAACTCGCGGCTGTGCCATTGCAAAGGAAAGGTCTATAGACAAAAAAACGGCCAAACATGACTAACCGGGGAGGATTGGTCACGGAGCCCGGTCTGTCAATCAAACTGTACGCGTTGACCAATTGGATCACGCCTTTTGGTCATGTGACCTCGGTCAAACTCGGTCACACGTGCAGGGTAAACGCACACAAACTAAGGTGTGTGGGCGGGGCTTGTTGCCGAAGCCGGAACGGTCTATTGATTGGCTACCAAAAGTTTAACTGAAAATTATAACAGGCAGTTGATGTCAATGACTGCATGACGTCACGAACTGCACTTTTACCAATTAAAAGCACGTAAAATATTCTCACGTACACACAACATTTTGGCATCATTAAGAACTACAAGAGACAACAAACCAAAAAATAAATATTTCCATTGATCATTAGTTGAAGAGATGGGACCCTCTTGTGGTATTCCATCACTCAAGTCGCTCGTTCAGGTTGATTTAAACCAAATTAGCTTGAAATCTGGCTTCTACCATTTAAAAAACCAAGACGAAGTTCGCAGCGCCATTTTTCTACCATTGGAAAGGTGATCAATATTTAAACAATACAGCAGTTATCAAGGTCATTGATGATTACCGGTCATTGATGATTACTCTGCGTGGAATGCTCTTTACTCCTCTGCTTTATGATAGTGGGTCAGATAAGGGGAATATTTTGGTGAACTGTGTCTGATGAAAACGTAAGCGTGGAATTTGGCACACAGTCGGAGCATGTAATGAGAAAGATATTTTTTGCTGTAATTGGGCCGTCGCAGATTTTAAGCTTGCAAAAAAAAAAAAAAAAAAAAAAAAAACCTATATATATAGGTAGAATAAACAATCGTTTTTCAGTATTTTCAAAACGGCTGCCATTGCTTGTTGTACTACCTTAATTTTGTCAAAGGACAAGTCTGCAATATCCCAATCACCAAATATCTTCTCATGGCATACTCTGACTTTGTGTCAAATTCCATGCATGCTTGCTTGCTTCATCAAAAGCACAATCCCATCACCTACCTATCGTACTGTGATAACCGCTTCGTAAACATGAATTGCAGAAAGTCAACTTGCTGAATATTTGAAAACAAATTATTACTATTATTATTTTTTGCAATAGGCCTTTCCAATTAAATATGTAAATTGAACATCGCATGTGCGCACCACCACTACTGGTGGGCAAAGTGAGGGAACATCGCCCCTTTTTGTATGGGGGTGATGGTGGCTTGACACGTAGGCCTACGCGTTTGGGCGTCTGCCTAGTGCACAACTCTGTGGCGTTTGCCAACCAATAGTGTATGTGCGCATGCGTGAATGTACATGTATTAAGCAGATTTCACGGGAAAAGCGAATTCCAATAAATACACAAAATGATAATTGCTGTTTGCTTATCGTTTTCAAATCATGATAGTGACTGATGCTACTCCGGCCTGTGAAACTAAAGACAGGAATATTTGATTTTCTTTTTCAGGTATAGGTTCAGGTCTAGTCTTCGTCTCAGCGGCTGTGATACTTGGACACTACTTCAAGAGGCGCTATGCTATAGTCAACGGCCTTGCTTTCAGTGGCCCGGGCTTAGCTATTTTCATATGTCCGCCTCTTCTAGATTACCTGGTAGAGACATACGGGTGGAGAGGATCGTTCCTAATACAGGGTGCTTTTGCCATGCACACCGTGGCCGCCGCCGCTCTCTTTCGACCGCTACGTTTAAGTCGCCTGGAGAAATTGAATAATCTGGAACAAACACGTCTCGCGAGATACACGAGAATTGATGGGAATGAGGTCGATAATGAACATCAAGAATGTTGTGATGTCACTGAGCATGCTGCCGAAGAAACTAATGTTGTAAACGGTGATGTTGGTTGTAACGGCAATGCCGTTGTTTGTGTTGCATCGAGGTGCCCATTGTTGGACATTCCAGACGCTACTGCTAAAAGTACAGAGAGTCTTTCAATACATACTGAGGTACAAGTCCATGCAGTTGTGCCTAAGAGTGACTGTGAGCAAATAAAGCCAGTAGACTCACTAGAGCTTCGAGCATCAAACGATCACGAGGTAACGTCTGACCATTCACAGGAGATCAGCACTCACACTGACCAATCAAAACGCAACAAGCGATTTTCCGTCGACCGCCTTAGTGTCAGAATCAACCGTTGGTTGTTGTACGTAGGGGCATTTGTGCTTGTCTGCCCGGTGAGTTTCTTCCAGGCCTGTGCGTTTTACTCGGTGACGTCGCACGTGGTTGCGCGCACAAGCCTGGTGGGTGTGAACGCGCAGATGGCCGGCATGGCGCTGTCGTCGCTTGGTGCCGGCTCCACGTTCACCAGACTAACCCACGGGTTTTTCATTCACCGCGGACTGGTGTCGGCGTGCACTGCGTACATCATCGCCCTCAGCCTGGGTGTCATTGGTGCGTTCGGTCACGCCATCGCTACCACGTACGTTGGGGTCATAATAGCTTCCCTGATTATTGGTTTCTCCTCCGGATCAGTGTACCCACTGGTACCTGTCGTCTTAAGGGACCTCGTCAGTCTGAGAGGTTTGCCTACGAGTTACGGGTTGGCCATGTTCTTCGATAGCTGTGGAGTATTTGCTGGTGGTTTTACAGCAGGTAAATAAATAGTAGATGATCACTGATCAACAAAACTTATCTTTCCCCTGTTCAACTTATCACCCAAAGCCGAGGCTGACCGATTTAATAGTCTGTCCTCCATCGGTTGTAATGGAAATCTCAAATATTGTTTCCTAATGCATGCTAGGAACTTGACAAAGATAGTAATGGCAGACTACTCTTTAAAGTCTACACTTTGCTGAACACCAAAGGGTTGAATGGTTGGTGCGTTGCTCAAAATAAACACCCCCAAAAAACAACAAAATCAACAACGTGCTGTTTTGCAATGCTTGTTTAATTTAAAACTAACGAAATTACTGTCTATTTCGCACAGCATTTCACTTTTTACACAATGAACAAACAACATTTGTGGAGGTGCTATTAAAAGTACATTATGAAGAGTAATCCAATGAAAGAACTAATGATATCCCCTGCCCCCTTTTAAATGTTTTATCCCCTCCCCCTTGTAATGCTCTGTGTACACATTTTTGTCAGTTTCTGTATTAGATGCACATATGACGTGCACGTGAACGCCAGCATGCTGCACAAAAAAAATTATTACGTATTTCACAGTAGTTACACTCGTATCAAAGCACGCGTTTAAACGTTTAGTTGCACGACTCTACATAAAATGACATCCGTTCGAGTTTTCGTGGCTGGTTTTCCTAAAGCTATGTTTTCTTCAAAATTACCCGTGTTATCTCAAAGACATGGTAATTGTGTTATGCCACAAGGTTAATATTCAACAACTCAATATATCTGTTTATGAACTTTGTTTATCTGTAACTGTAAAAAGTGGCTTAAATCTCACGGTTATGCCACGCGTGAACTTACTATCTTTCACGTCAGATACGTCAGTGCAAACGATCCGTATGTGAGTTGCAATTCGATAAAGTGATTACGTCACCTGGAATCTGTACAACTTTCTGACGTTCACGTTCACGTATAAACAGGCATCTAAACCTCTCTCTGTTTGACAATTGTCCCCCAAAACGTTTGTAAAACACACTGACTAATTGAGGCAGTATTTATAACAAGAACAAACATATTCTACACATTAATCGTCAAAAAGAATTATAAAAACAAAATAAAAAAATAGTAATAATAAATGGATGAATAAATACAAAATAAAATAAAAATATAATAAGTAATAGGTTTATTTAACCCCATTTTCACTCAGGTTTCTCGTGTTGTTTGGCACTGGTTTAATTGACGGTGTTTAACGTTTGCATTTCAGGGTTATTGCGTGACGTTACGGGATCCTACACGGCATCGTTTTGCATGACGGGGGCATTTTACGTCTTAGCTACTGCGTTTTTACTTCTCGTCCCTCTTATTCAGAAAACACACCGACGGAGAGCACGATCTGAACTAGAGCAGGATTCCAATAAACCCCAGGGAGACGGGGAGCCAGCGTGAACAAGAAGATAGAACCATAGAGCGTTTAACATTCTTATTAAGTTTAACTTTTTTAAGACAGTTGTCCATGTGACTATGAGTTTTAGTGAGTTGAGGACAAAGTAGAGGCTCTGAATTGAAACTCATTAATGTACATTAAAAATGAAAGGAGATGTCTATTAATTGTTTTGTGATGTTCAGGGTAAAAATGTAGATAAACCCTCTAAATTTTAATGACAAACATGTTGTTTAACAGCGCTGTTCTACGAACATATTTAAGTTTTACGAAAATAATAATAATGATCCTCGAAAAAATTGCAAACTTTGGCTCTGAACCTAGTTTTGAAATTATTTGTACAAATTAATGTGAGATGCTTCTCGGATGCGCGCACAAATTGTGAAATCCTGAGTACGTGTGGAGAGGATGTTCACTTAAGGCGTGGTCGTTTCTTTTTAATTGGATTAATTATATGTTTCCCATATTTTCTAACCATATCAAGAAGGTTTAATACCATGCCCGATATGTGGCAGAGGGAGGGCACCCAAATATTCTCATACTCTACACACTCTTCCCCTCTAGTACAGTAAGTACTCCTAAAATCCTCAAAAGAATTCATGAGATTCACAGAACACAATGAAAACACAATAGGGGTACACCGCACCATATGAGAGGGGTCGGTCTGTTGGTTAAAACAAACTGCTTTTTATGACCGTGAGATTTTCATAAAAATCATAAATTAGTACTAAAACTACCCTTTTCCCAATCAATCAGGCATCATTGTTTAGTAATTTTGTCTAGCTTCCTTTGCTGAGGTACAAGTTTCCAAAGCTGTTTGATGATTATTTTACGGTCTACCTCCACTACAGACCCTTCTCTCTGACGTCACATTTCTATAACAACTTTAGTCTGGTTCCCTGACCAGATATTCCCTGATGACTCTTGATACAAATTGTAGGTCTTTTATCAACCTCGTTTAAAAAATAGAGCATGACCAAACATTGTATAAATATCATACTTTTGTCACGAAGCACTGATAATGTGTTTTGTTTACTTTTAAAAAGCCTGAGATTATCACAGTTTGTAAAACTGTTACACTCAGATATTCAAAAATAGGACTGTGTTGAATTTGTTTGAAACAACCAATAATGGGATTTTTTTTTTATAGAAAGTTTGCAAAAAAATGTTTGCATTTGGTCACAACGTCTGTCAACACAATTTAATGTTTTGCTAAAATTTGGCCACCCACGCCAATTGGCGTGGTGTGTTTAACAACAAAAGAAAGGTGTACACACGCCCGAAAATGTCCGACCATCAACGATACTATCCAAATGTTTACGGCAACGAGTTTGAAATATTTCGGGTATTTTCGGAAAAGGAAGAACTTTTCCTTTTTGGTCACGTGACATTGGGTGATACAGGACCCTAAAATCGACAGAGAATAGTCGGAGATTATTGGGTCTAGGAACCAGACTAGGCTGTCGTGACGTTGCTCATCGAACGATCCGGATATTAGTTTTTCCCTCGATTTTCATTTCGTAAAATGTCAAACTTTTAAGATAAATCTACTGTTTTAGACGAATGATCTATTTGTAACTTATATATAAATTGTATGGGTCAAAACACAACAAACACCCACAATTGATGTTTTAAATACCCTGATATGAATATGCCAAACATGGTTATGAATAAGCTAATTGCGTTGACACACCTTTGTTTGAATCTGATGCGCTTGGCCAAAATAGAAACATACCATGAAACTTGAGTATAAACACAATACCAGTATGCCCCATTGTTAAGTTTTTACCATTGTTTTGCTGGGTAATGTTTGGTATCAAGACGCCCTTTTCCGGTGTCTATTAAGTATGAATTAATTTTAAAGAATGTGTTATATCATCAAACCGCTCAAATGCATTTATTTTTTTAAGACGTTGAAGGTGCTTCTCTCAATGCAAATTTTTCCTGCTAATATTTTTTGTAAAGTTTATTGAATTTGCAGTGGTGAAGGTTTTTACTGCAATCTGAGTCTGTTAATAACATAGGTTTCCCCGGTCATTTCCAGCAAAAGCTTAATTCAATTTCATTAACACGCATTCGAATTTATGCATATCATTTCCCGGATTCATTCAAACGCGTTGTTTTTAGGTGTTATCGCATTCAATTGCATTTTTAGCTGTTATTGCATTCAATTGCATTTTTGTGCTTACATAATTTCGTTCTTCTCATTCAGGTTATGTTGCAGTCATTCTATTTCATATACAGACATTCAAGGCTACATTAATTGTTCACCATTCTTCAGTTGAATTCGTATTACAATATTGATGAAATTGAGTGGTTGTTGGCCTTTGCTGGTGGCTTTTTGCGAATTGAAAGTGAATGATCTTTGCAACCTAATGTATTTGAATAATCTTATTTGACCAGTGAATGAGAAACTGTTGAAATTGAATTACTCCTTTTCACTGATGAATGCTGATGCAACGGAGCATTTATTTTCAAACAAAAATCTATCAAGCCGGGTTTTATTAAAATTAATGTAATGAATTTTCTTTTTAAATTGGCCGGCAAAACCTATATTAAGATTCTACACAAAAAACAAACAAACAAACAAACAAAAACAACATCAACAACATTGAACTATAACACTGAATTTACGTATATATTTATTATTTCTAAACCATAAACAATTCAAGAGAAAATATTGTATTATAATACTCTTCGACTTTGTATCTCAGTGTATGGAGGATATGGTAGTTGTGTAAAATTGTTTAGGATCTGAGAATCATGTCAAAGCTTGTCAATGTGTAACTCTCGCAAAGGCACGGTTGTTTCAATGATTAAACATCAACCATGTTGAATTATGAAAAGGTAAGCGTATTGTTTTGCTTCATTAATTCCGTATTGTCGAGTCTCGTGTTGAATAATTACTGTCCATGGTGGTTGTATTTACCGGACCCTTAATCAATACTACATTGATACCATGTAATGAGACACGTGGGTCGAAGAAGTACCTGTTTTTGAGCGATCTGATGTCTTATTTGGAGTTCTCGATCACAAAGTAGTGAGCGTCTGGTGTGTATTTTAGATGTTGAAAGGGGAAGTACCTCTCTATCAGCTCACAGCTTTTGAATCGGTTACCGTCATCAGCAAAGTTGAAGCTCACGCACTGCGGGTCGCCCATGCACATGTCTCCGCACTGGATCAGGCTGTTGACCCGGTGAATCTCGGAGTCGGCCGCCGAGGGCGCGCTCCAGTGGAGACGAAACACACCGAAGATGCCTCGCGATGAATTTAACGGACGAAAGTAGTCTGTAGGGAGAAGGGGGAGGGTGGGGGAGTAGATGTTTGAAAGGGTACGGGATGGGTGACAGTGGTATTAAGTGGAGTATAATTATTATTTTTAATAAACGTGGATCATAATAATTAGATAAGAAGATCCATTAACAACAATTAAAATGCAACACACAATAAGATTTTGTTTATAAATATCGATGACGGTCCACAATCGGGATCCACGTGATTTGTAGTCGAAAAAAATAACTATAATGTTGCGAAAAATTAATGTCACAACAAAGAACCCTGCCTGACCAAACTGTTAAACAATCAATCATCAACTTGTAAATGAGGCAAAACGTGTATCTCTGCCACATAAATCACATGACATGATGAAATAACGATCACAAAAACAGAAACGAACATCAGAGGGAGAGAGAGAGAAAAAAAAGAAGATTAATGTCAAGGTAATAAAAATACAGAAATACAATTTGATGAGAAAATAAAGTATGGAAAAAGTAATACGGTGGCAAAACGTATGGTGAGAAACAAATTTAATCCAAAACAATGTTTTAATTGGAGACTTTTTGGGCACTGGGTGGCGCTGGACTTAACCAGGTACTATTAATGTTTCCGGAAATGTGTGAATGGTCAGAACTACGTAATCAATGGAATTTGACAAGATAAGTCTTCCACACTAAGAAGAAATTGTTATCTAATTTTTAAGCGTTTTCTTTCAAACATAACAATCTCACCTCTGATTGAAACTACTTTGGAACCATTAGTTCTCTTTGTTTGGCAACAATTTACATCAAAAATATTAAATTCAAAGTGAAATGTAGTTGAATTAAAAAAAAAAAAGAGAACACTTTTTAGCACAACAAATTACAAATTAGTTGTGCTAAAAAACTGAATTTCACTTAATTTAATTTAATATTTACGATGTAAATTGATGCCTATTTCCCCCCTCTATAATCTGTAACATACAATTAAAACAGTTTATTCAAATCAATTCAAACAAAATGCACAAGAAAATTAATGCAAATGGTTATGAAAATAATAGTTTTGATCACTGAATAGACATGACCGTTGTTGGTGGTGTAGTTATTCAGCAAAAATTGCCAATGGAAAGAAAAAGTCCCACGGCTTTTTTTGTAACAATTGCTTTGGGTTCAGCTGAGCCATTGTTATTTTTTTGTTATTGTATTTTTTTGTTTTTTGATTTAAATTATAAATAGTTTTTTTTCTCCCTTAGATTACAAGCTTTCATTTAAGGTGTTGCACAAAGGAAGAAAATGAAAAAATAAGCAACAACTGTGTTGTGCAATGTCTGTGGCTTAAAAAAAAAAAAAAAAAAAAAAAAAAAAAAAACATTCATTCGTTGAGAGAAAACGTTTTAGAAAAACAACAAAAACAAATAAATAAATAAACATAGCTAAACAAATAAATACTCGGCCAAACTGGGCCATGCAACTGTAACATTAAAGATAAATTGACGCTTATTGAGCTTCGAATAAAATAGTTAAAACTCATCAATTGTGTAAATTCAAAATGCAAACTCCAAAAATGAAAACACCCTTTTTAACAGCATTGTAAAATAGAGAGAGCAAAAATTGGGTACAACTCACAATGGCGTACTGAACCTCGTAACGCGGATGTGAATCAGCAAGACGTCATAGGCGAATTGTCAGTGGACAGCGCCGTCGTTGAAGGACGTGTTGCAGGTCCGATTTGGTATTTGTCCGGAACAAAAAAGTGACAGCAAAAAGTATGATTGGCAAATGTGGCCTCACTTCGCTGGCTGCCTAGCACCTGGGGGCAACGTGGTGATGCGGACATCAAAACGAGGAGTTTATGAACGCTTGATAATACCAAAAAAGAGGTAAAAGTGTATCAAACGTGCAGTGTAATCGAAACGCAAGTCAGAACGTGTTGAAAACAAATCCACATGAGGAAAACTATAGTTACACTTGTAGCGTACATATACAAGGAGTACAAGCACAACTTCAGCTCGTCACGTTTTGCACCTCGATGGCCTACCCAATAGCCTACCTGTTGAGGTTTGGCTGTTTTGCCGGATAGAGTTAGGTCAAACCATGCCCCTCCGACTCTCTACACGAGTAGAACATCCATGACTTTAAATGTTTTAAAACTGAGACACAATGTTTTGAAACTGAACAAGTATAACAAGCAGGTGGTACAATTAACTGGCCCAATCTCAAAAAAAAACACTGGTTCAAAATCTTGGACAGTTTTACGATCTCAGTGTGTCTACAGGTAAAACCATACGGGAGAAAGCAAAAGCAATAATTGCAGATTTTCCCAATTTGACTCCCCTTTTTTGTAGATGTATCTGCGCTGGTTATCTGCCTACATAAGCTATATTATGACCATAATTAAGTCACCTGGTGGTGTGACGGTTACAAAATGTTCCAACCTAGAAATATGTAGGGCCCTTCCCGTGATTGCTCTCTGTGTCCATCAATACTTACATCAAACGGTTATTAGTATTGATAAAACAATTCAAAAAGACGGCAGTCAAATAGGGTGCATTTTGTTTGTGAAAGGAAATGAAGCAACGACAGAAATAAAAAATAAAAATAATAAAAATGAAAAAGGATGAAACTCGGATTCTAATCAACAAGCAAATTGCAATTGGCTTCATCTTTCCTACTCATCGATATCTTCAATTAGTAAAAAATGGCATAATTACCTCAATGTTGGTTGGAGCTGACATTTAGGGAGCCTGTGTATCGGTTTGGCATGTGCGAAACCACTCTTGTATTTTAATAAGCCTTTGAGCACCAAGGTTTCATTGCCATCTTCTGTTTGTTGACGCAGCTTCTTTATAGAATGCTACAGAACTACGGAAAGGATGGATGTGTTTGTTTTGTTTCTGGTACGTTTTTGATGTTATTCCCTTCGTAGGAAAGGTGAAAAAAATGGGAATACTTGTGATGAGTACAATCTTGTGGGAATGATGTTTCTTCAAGTTTACGCAAAATGTCTGTTGTGTCACGGACATGTAGGTTGCGCAGTGACTATTGGAAGAAGTAATCCACAAATTCTGAGATTTTTGCTCTGGGGCTTGTACAACCACTGATGATTGGTTTACCAATTGGTAGATACGTGACGGTTGATACATGATTATAGCAGTAAATGGAATAACCCAGCTACTACGCGCGCGTGCACACCAGCGGTCTCATCAAAATGAGACAAACTGGGCATCATTTGTGATTTGACCGCAAACAAGCTCGTGTGCAGTGTCTGGTTTAGAGTTCATCTTTCCATGGGTAGCTGCTGGGCTGCTATAATCATGACGGCACAGCCCCTTTAATTCAATGAACACTTACCAAACAAGTAATGACCAATACATCCATCTCATCTCCCAATGCTCTAAAGCGGACTGCTAAGAGATTGTGGCGAACGAATTACTGCCTAAGCTCTCCTGATTCTGGTTTTAGTTGTATCTGGTGAACAGTTTTCAGCAGTTTAAAGATGTCTGATGTTGGACACAAGGCGGGCAGTCTGGACTAACTGGCACATCCATCTATGTATTATAACTGAACCATTTAGTCACCTAACATCCTGTACATGCGCTCTTCACTAACTGGAATGAGTGAACACATACAGCTGAATGACGGTGTATCTTACTGCAATCGAGGCGAGATAATAAATCCAGAAAACAAAGTCATTACAAAATGGGTCTCGTTCCTTCCTTCCATAAACGTCCTTGGTTCAAGCAACAATCAGACAATAAAAAAAAGGCAATTGAAGTCCTTCCGCTAGTCTGTAATATTTCTAGTAATCGACACATAATGAAGTTCATACTGGTATTTATCAAGCGAAGACATTAAAACAGACCCAATTTGTAACGAAGAGAGTTTCCCTTGACCGGCTTGAGTCGATATTGACAACCCACAATATAATGCTTGTTAAATCATGCTGCGATAAACATTGAGGGCACTTTGTGATTAACAAAATTTAAAGCCATACAATATCAGCACAAGTTAAATTGCTCAAAGAAATGTATCAACCACAAAGTATCGCACATCGTTATAATGTCAAACATGAAGAGCAGATATGCGCGTCTTAACTTTCGTTTATTCTTTCCATTGAACTATATTGAACACTTTGTTACCAATTTTCGACAAGAAGAGAAAATGTTCTGTGCGAGTGGCTTGGGTAGTGTAGGGCAACGGGAAGGAGGCTGGCACTCTAATTAAATGGACGAACACTTTGACTTGGATACTAGACAAATATTAAATCACAGGTTAACGAGAATCTTGGTTGAACTCAATAAATGTAATCCTCAGCTACAGGACCATAAAAAAACCCAAAAAACAATAGGTGTAATGGCCATCAGTAATGGACAACAGAACCCAGAAGAACAGTGGCGTATATTTGTGAAAAGTGGGGGAATGGTAAATGAGGAAAAAAAAGAATAATGCTGAGATCTCGAGGAAAAGGGAATTGGGGAAGGTTACATGTAAGTCCACAGCAGATGTTTGATTGTATTATGGACGCCCTGTGTGTTGGTAATGTTCTACGTAGTTCAAATAATTACAAAACAAGGATTTTTAGAAATGTTTTATTCATTTACTAAGCTATTGTTTTTTCCAGTGAAAACCACACCCCCTTCTTTTAAGGACCACAAAACTGATGGGGGATGCTCCTATGGACCATCCCAGCCTGGACAAAAAGTGAGGGGGGGGGGGGTATCCCCCACCCCACCCCTGGTATTTACGCCAAAGCAGAAGAACCAAGAAGACCCCCATTTTGAAAAAGTATACATACAAGAAATAACAAATACATGTGCATTGGCATATAAGACTGGGTTGCTGGTGGCACCCCAGATTATACTAACTGACGTTATTTAAGAGCATTAAGTAATCTAGGTTGTGGGATTATAATCTGTGTCGCTTATGAACGAGGGCTCAGTGTTCCTTCGTTCCGCTTACAACTGACACAAATGAGGAGTATTGAGTGACACAATCATTTTCTTCCATAAGATACAAATATAAAGCAGAGGAATACTCACTGGGGGTTCTCTAACAAAATACCATCTTATAATGACATTCAGGGCATAACATAACATGGCCTGAGCCATGCAATTCAAGACAAACTATAATGTCATGTATCTGTCTGATACAGCCTCCAGCAAAACAGAAAAACATGAGGTGTGGCATAACTCACAACCTCATTCAAAATCATTACGCGAATAGATATACCTACAAGTACCTATCCAGCCAATATAAAGTTAATCTGGAAATAATCACTTACTAGGCTTCTAGTATGATACATGTAATGTGATACCAAATATAAAATGTTAAATACTTACAATCAATAGTTGTATAAAACAAACTTAAGAAACTATTAAAGATTATGCTGCAATCCGTTCTATAGCAAAGGTCCATAGTACAGTTTTGAATGGGATAGTTCTAACAGAAAGATTGGGGGTTCACTTGCGTTCCCTGCAGTAGTAAAGGGGTGCTCATAATATGAAAAAGAAAAAAAGGACAATGGGGTAACATATGTAAAATCCAAACAAAACCACTCAAATAATTGAACAAGGGGAAACTACAAATGTATCACATGTACTACAAGTTGGACCTCCATGGACTTATGATTTGAATATCCGCCTCGGGTAAGCCTGACATTGATGCATATGTTACCCCACCGTTAGAGAATGACCGGGATGGCCCTGGTACATTTTAACGAAATAATGTTTAAAAACCTTTTCTTTTGTGGAACAAATTGACATTGAAAATATTTAGGCCATAGCGCAACATGTTTAATTTGTTTGTTCGAACCTCAACAAGTTTTGCAGTGAGCAATGTGATTCTTAAAATGTTCGTTGAGCTCAGCCACTGATGTGCTAATAATAAAAAACCGTCAAAATGCTTCTGGAAATTTGAGGTAAAAACATTCGTCCACCTCTTTTTAAATTCCTGCACCGTCATTGTGACTTCAAAGTCAATTCGAGGTCTGGAATATCTTGAACGTTTATTTCTTAAGATGACACTTGAGGAAAAACTGTCCAAGTTTGGGAATTGGGTGTCACAATCGGCAAATGCCTTCACACAGATTGATAGACACATATTGTTTCTTGCAATTTGATTTGTAAACTTTTGATGACATTACTTCACAATTTCTCCACATCTGTAATTTTCGAACGAAACTTCGGTCTTCATCAGGAGGATGACCCGGTGTTGAATCAATGACCTTAAAAGTTCTAAAGCAGACACTAGAACTCGTATAACCATGAAGGTAAAACAATTATTAATAGTAAGACTTTTTGAGTGTGACGAAGGGTGAAACGTACGAGGGAAAGCGAGGCAATAGTTTGTAGATTTTCCCCAACTCGCAATTTGACTCCTCATTGTTCTTTGTATAATGTGCATCTCTGTTGGTTTTCTTCCCGTAAAAGCTATATTATTATGTCCATAAAGTCACCTGATGGTGTGCTTTTCACCACTGCTTCAATCCAGAAACATGTAGGACCCTTGTTGTTTTGTTTAACCTTGTGTCCATCAATACTTCAAGCAAACGGTTATTGGTATTGATAAAACAATTCCAAAAGAGGGGTAGTAGTGCGGTGCATCTTGTGTGCTCTTTGTGGATGGAAACAACGCCATGACGGGAAAAACAAAACAACATGAAAACCGATTCTAATTATCATACAAATTGCAATGCAGTACATCGTTCCTAATCATAGAATCGATATATACAATTGGTAAACTATGGCATAAGTACCTCAAGGTTGGTTGTAACTGACATTTGAGTGCCTTGACGGTGTAGCGGGTGTTGAAGACTACTCTGGTATTCTGATAAGCGGTTAAGCATCCCCGTTTCATCACCATCTTGACTTTGTCGAAGTAAAACATGAAAGTTTTTGTTTTCTTTCTGCTGGTAAGTTATCTTTCTTCTTCTTACCTTCTTCTTATCTTCGTTAAAAATAAGTATATTGGTGTGATGTGTTATGAGGACTCTGTTTTTATAACAATATCATTTATTTATTTATTTGTGCATGACCTTTTGTGTTTGTCTGTAGTAGACAAGTAATAATGTTATGAAACAAACCCATCATATTTGTGCTGTTGTTGTTGTTGTGTTGTTGCTGTTGTTGTTGTTGTTTTTATACTTGTTTTTTTGTTGTTACAGCATATTTCTCTGCAATTCCTGTGTGCGACGGGACAGTGTGTAGATGGTAAGCCATTTCAGTTTCTTGCAAGATACAGGGCCATTTGTTTCCGATTACACGCATCGAAGGAACCCATCTAATGTACATTATTGGGTATATGTTGTATTGCACCCATTCGTCTTTGATCAAGAGGTTTGTGACGGCATTTATTCGCAATGCATACTGCAATGCACGGTGCACAGCACCGCAAGGCCATATTCATTAGAGTTTGTTAATGTTTACTCTTATTCTGACACTTATTATTGCCAGAATCGAGTAAAAAGCTTCAACAACGAAGCTTGTCTGAATCTCAAGGCTTCCAAGGGGTCACTATAGACGACGCGTTTTCTGGTTTTGCCCCAAAACGGAGCTCGCCAAAATAGCTAGGTCGCCGATATCCGTACTTCGTGAAGCACGTTGGCTCTTAGTTATTCGTTTGCAACCATGATAAACTTCAAGTGATAATTTGTATTTCAAGAGATTGGGGATTCAAATTGAATAGCTTCCATCAGACACACCATCCAACCAACGTGTGAATTACTGATGTTAGCAGTCACGTTTAGGTGAATCAAACGAAAGAGAGAAAAACAGTTTAAAATGAAGAAGGAAAAAAAAGCTGCAACCAAAACTTCCGATGAGTTAATGGGTCTTCAGATACTACGTTTTTGACTTTGACAGTATTTCGGACGGACATAAATCCACGGAGCATTTGTACTGGTATAAACTGGCAAAAACTCATGGAAAAGGTTGAACAGCTGTTAAGTCTTTGATATCCACAGAATCTCCAATGCCCCCAGTTGTCCCCCCAACTAAATGGACGGCTTGGTTCAGCGCGGATGACCCGACAGACGGTACGGATGATGAGACACTCGCATCGGTTAGACTGGTTAGTGAGTTTATCTTCTCTGTTTTATCTTGTGAACGCGCATTTTTCAATGGTTTGTCATTGTGTTGATGTCTTGGTATGGTTTTAAGGATACGGTTTATCTACCAGGTATAACAGACACTATGTTTCTCTATTAAATTAAATATTATAATGCAAAGTCTTGAAACAGTCTGGCTGTACCTTTCAGTGGCGTAACCAGTCATTTTCATGGCGGCTAGGGGGTAGTGTGGGGCAAGACATATCTTGGGGTGATATTTCATGTATCGTACTATTCATTTGTGCATTTTTTTTCGATATCACTTTTGAGGAAAGAGGGGGCAGGGGTTCTGAACGGGGAGAGATGGGCTAAGGTATTGATTAATGACTATAACAGTGTGCTGACCCGCTCTTTACCGCGTTGTAATGACCTTCGTTGGCGGTTGACCGCTGTTAATGGACCTCGCCTTCGGCCAGCCACAAACCCGGTCAATACCACGCAGTGAAGACCGGGTCCAGATACGGTTGTCGCCATATCAATACAAGACACAAGACAGTGTTACTGTTATCACTTTTTTTTCCACAGCTGTACCCATTTGTGTGCAGAAGTCCATCTTCGGCCGAGTGTCGAGTGAGATTCCTTCACGGCGACCACGTCAATGCCGGGCAGACTCTTGCCAGTAGCTGCACACCCACTGCCGGACTCCTTTGCAAAAGTTCGGATCAACTCTTCCAAGAAGCATGCTTGGACTACGAGATCAGATTTGAATGTCCATCCCCTGAGGGTGAATACGTTTTTCCAGCATTCATAGTTTGTATGTCATTTGGTAAGATACTAGGTCAGGGTTCTACAGTGTTAAAAGTGACTAAAAATCTTTTTACATTTTCTGAGAAACAGCATTGCCGAAGATTTAGATGACCAATACCACATCTATATAGACAAAAGCAAAAACAATGTATCGATCCAATCTTAAATAAAAAACAAACAAACTATCTGAGAAAATATCATCAAAAGTATTGACAATAATGAAAAACAGTTTATGCTTTGACAGGTATTTTGTGCGCGTCCATATTGGGCTTAATTCGATCATTAAAATCGAAATAAGTCACGGTGATGTTCGAAGACTTTTCTCGACTTTACAAGTTTTTTCGGGAAAAAAGTATTTGAATGATTTAAACTGCTAATTAACTTTTAGTTGGAGTAGTATTTAATAATTATGTAAAACCGAAAGCAGGTTGTTTTTGCGTTTTATAAATGCTAAATAAACAAATTAACTGGGATTCTCTGGTTGGATAGAAATGTCCAGAATGAGAGTCTTGGAGACAAAACCAACAATTTATTGTTAGCTGCCAGGATGCCTATAAGACGTTATAAAACCTCTTCAGTTGATTCTATCCGTTGATTGGCCAAGAGATTTTCACGTGATGTTGTGTATTTTTTTAAACTGTTGTAAATCAACCGAACGATTAATATCCTAGCAACCAATTGATTGGATACCCTGGTACCCTGACTGCATTGACTTTAACCATACATGCTGATGAGCTGCGTAACACCCATTTGGTATGGGAACGCAGGCAGTATTAATAGTCTGGTACCCTTCTGATTTGTCAAAACTCGCTACATTATCCATGATATGTCGATAAGTGATACGCAGTGTTGATTAATAAAGGTATTGTGTGAATTAATTTTAGTATACAGTATACAGATAGAATCAACGGAAGAGGTGTTATTAAACAAATAATTATTGACAAATGTATCTCGTGGCGTAGTAAAATTATTAACTCTCGGTGATACCCGAAGCCGCCGATATTCCTTCGGCTTCGCCTCAGGAAGACAGGCTGCTCCGGGGAGCTTTATTTTCTTCTGCAGTCCCAAAATGGCACTGTCATAATGATTTTCAATGAGGAATTTGTTTTTTTCTTTAAATCGATTCAAAAAAGGGAATCCTTAAAAAGAAAAAGTTTTTTCGAGGATGCCAAATCTGAACTGCAGAAAAAACTTGCCTCTGGGGATCACCTCGAGTGACTAGTTTTAGTACACCACTCGAAGCAGTCAATATTTGTATACCATTTGATGGTTTCTTTTCTAACGTGGTGCCGTTGACCTCAATTATTTTTGAACAAAATCGAAAGCTTACGTATTAAAGTGTACTGATTGCTTTTCAGACACTCTTCCCAAACCTCATTTTTATTGGGATATGAGCACCAAGGCGTCTGTAGACGATGACGAACCTTTGACCTGTGACGGCACAGTGACGTCAATCTATCCTAATATTGGTGGCCTGACAGGCATTGTGAGTTCAGGTACCGTTGGAGCTGCAGATAGTTTCGATTCGTCCGATCACCTATGCGCCCTCAGGAGGTCTGAATCGACAAGTTCTATAAACTACGGTACGGCAACCGGGAAGTGCATCACGGAGCCAGCCTGTTGCACAGCAGGGTGGTCTATCGCGTTCTGGATGAGGTATAGAAGCCTACCGAGTATTAAATTAAGATTCATCTTTTCGACTGGTGGTCAGAAGAGTGCAGCCCGGGGTGTGTCTATTCATCTCAACAGGAAATTCAGCTTGTTTGTCCGCGGGGACTCCACCAGGAAAGCATGGCATATGGAAATGGCGGATGCATCCATCTTCCCCCCGGATTCATGGACCCACCACTGCTTCACGTACGATCCGGTGAGGGGAACGAAGTATTACAAAACGGTGTTTTACGTCATTCTCTTGAGACACCGTCAAGAATCGATAATCCGTACACAACAGACCTTGACGATGTTAGCATGTTTGCAAAGAACGAAGCGGCAGGGAACTTGAACAAGCCTGCGGGGGATTTCAGTGATTTCAAGATGTTTTATCGATCGTTCAACGTGACTGAAGTGGAAAGGGTTTATCGTAAGGAAACTACAGGTAAGAGTAATCTCAAATAGCTTGTTCAACGCGTTATATCTTGTACCTTGCATATTTAACACAATATTTTCTTTTATCCAAATCCGTGTAGAATCAAACTTGGTGATATATTACATGAGAAAGTTCAGCCATGACGACAGCTTCGATGTGGAGTTGGAGTGCTTAGCGAAGTCCGGAAGTCCGCCCAACATCACCTGGTATCGCTCTGATGACGGTGCCCACTTTCACATGGTATCTCCTTCATCAGAAGTTGCTATCTACGAAAGCTCACCCAACAGCTACAGGACGCGTTCTGTGTTAATGATCCGCGGATTGAATTTCTCAACTGACGTCATCCTTGTCTGTGAGGCATCAGATATCGTAAAGGGAGGAGCTGTGTCGAAATTAGTCACTATTCTAAAGCGTAAGTTGTAAAAAATAAAAAAAATAAAAAATAAAAACAACACCAACAACAACAACAGCAGCAGCAGCATCAACAACAATAACAACAACAGCAACAACATCAATAGCAACAACGATAACAACAGCAAATAAGTAGGAATGAAGTTCCATCTACTTGAAAACTGTATGTGCCTGTTTTAAAGTTAGTGTTGCATGTTGCAGGTGACATGTACTGGACGCCGTGGTTAAACTCTGATGAGCCGTCCGATGGGGACGACAGAGAAATGCTGACAGACCATCAACAGGTACAAACTACAACCTACACGTGATGTATCTAAATCAACTCCTTATAACCCGTCTCCATAATGTTGTTATACTCCAATCAACCTTTCCTCTAAGAAAGATACACTTTATGAAACATGTTGTTGTTTGGTTTTCCGTTATCATTGGCTGTCAGAAAGCTAAAAGTAAAGATTGGTTTGACTCCCATAGAGAAGATCAATCAGGTTTTTTTGTAGAAACACATCTTGCTCAAAGTGAAATGTTAATACAACTAAGTTTAATCTTGAATAAATTAAAAAACGAGAGTGCCATGATAACTTGATCGGACTTTAAAGAGCACTTCCGCCAAAGAAAAACAAATCAACGCAATGCAATGGCAGATAAATGTTTTGTAATTGGAAACCGCTCAATGAATTTGGGACAAGAGATCACTTCATTAAGCAACATGTATTTTTACGACAACACAACGGTTTGGGTCATTCGAACACTCATGTTTATCTTATTCTGTATTTAAGGCATTTGATCTTCTGTGCGATAACCCAACCGACATCCAATGCCGTGCCACTTATGACGACATCCCATCATATGTCAGCGGGCAGATATTTAACACCAACTGCACGGTATCATCCGGTTTGGTGTGCGTAGGTGCCGCTCAGAATAACGCAGGAAGTGACTCGTGTTACGACTACAAAGTTCGTTACTCCTGTCCAGAATGTAAGAATTTCTTGTGAATCATCAAACAGATCTCAGGGTTTATGAGGAAAATGGAAAGATTAATCGAATCTACTATAGACTATTTCATGTTAAATTCCTGGGCTTACAAGAGACATATAGTTCCAGCTTATGGTTCGAACTCAAAGCGAAATAAGTGTAACAATTATTGCGGTATATGTTGATAATTACAGGTTTCGGGGCATCTCATTACCGGGCACGATTGGTTGACTATTGGTTAGGACATCTGCTCTAGAATGCAGGGATTTGGGTTCGAATGCCACCCAAGTAGTATGCCTTTGGATTTATTTCACTGCAAGACTCGGAAAGCACTGAGTATACAAGGTGCTTATCACAAATCGATGTAAGGGAAAAACCAAAATGGTAATTTGCTGTTTTTTCAGCATAATTTTTCAAGGAGTTTCGGTTCTGCCTTTTCACAGTGTGTGGAAATAGTCAATGCTTCCGAGTCATCCTAGCTCTTGTAGAAATCGAACCCACGACCGTCCACATTCTAGAACAGATGTATTCGCTGAAATTCGGGGCGAAACTGATATTTGCCATTAATTATTCCCTAAGCAAGAGAGGCATGACCCATTGCTTTCTTTAAGAGTAACTGCAGTACCACTTTATGCCTTTTATTGCACAGCCAAATTCCGTTGGACCACGTGGTACGATACCAACGATCCCAACGGCTTGATGGAGGATGAATCGTTTACTACACACGCAGCACAGGTAATTTTGTATGAACTCAAAAGATGTTTCACACTTTTTCTCTCTCTTGTTGTTTTGTTTTTTTCGAAATAGTGGCCGTTTCCGTGTGCAATGGTTAGACTATTTTCATGAACATTCTATATGGCAACGAATGAACATTATTATTCTCTCCATTGCAGAAATGCAAAACATTCATTATGTATTGTTTTATATAACAACAAATATTATAAAACCATAATAAATTGTATTCTGACATCCACTGCAAAAGCGTTTTGCACTACCGTGTATAAACGCAAGGTGTGGTCTAACGTGCAATAGTTATTGGGAACTGAACAACAAATCACGGTGAATTACCCAAATGCATGGTTTATGACGTAGGCCATGGATTGATCTGATTAACGATCTGCCGCGTGACCTACAACAATACAATCAACTAACAAGGATCTGCTAACTTATTTAAAAGGCAAACACATTTGTATTCTCTAGTTTGTAATAAACAAAGATCATCAATTTTGAGAAAAGTGTATTTGTGTATAAATACGTTATTAATATCGGCAATATAAGTAACTCTCATTTGTTGGGTTTTCAAATGCCCATTTTGTTTTTACTTTGACAACATTTTATACCTTAAAGTTTCTATGGAAGGTTGGCAAGGGTAAAAACGTAAGAGTAAATGTATGTATTTGACTCCCAAAATAAGCGATCCTTTACTTCGTGTTTAGGCCTAAGTGTTTTTGTACATCAACATACATCATTGCAGAAATTCAATTTTGTTTTTTAGTCTTACGCAGATTTTTGTAGCGAGCCAATCGGTGCCGAATGTCGGATCAAGGGAACCAATGAAGACCTGATTGCTAGTGGGATCGTTCCGGAGGTTCCGTATCTCTGCAATGCTAACGGATTCCGCTGCCTGGATGCAAATAACACAAAACCCTGTCCGGACTTTGAGGTGCGCTACAGATGTCCAGCCTCATCGGGTATGTCTCAGACAGTCAATCTACAATAATTCCAATATACCGATTGTGCTCTCTAAGTCACTTGACCTGTAGTGGGTTTTATACGTCAACAAACACGGTGTCTTCTTCTTTTTTTTCACCTGAAGATGATCACAGCATACTAATCGAAACGCTGAGTTGTTACGTCACTGTTTTGTTTCCAGAACCATCACACCTCATTGTGGGAGATTTAAACGTATTGTGGCACCACAAACATTATCGAAAGTTTATCAAACTGTTCTCCAATCATGCGAAGTTTTAAATTCCATTGCACTTTTTACTTTAATACTTACAATCAGATGGTTTAATCTATGCATTGCATAATGCATTATATATACAGAATTGTAGGTGTTGGGTCTAATGGGTTTCAGGAAAATGCGTTAACTCAAAGCACCTACATCATTGTGTGGGCATTTTATTTTATATTTTTTTTTATTTCATTTTAGTACTTAATTAATAAGGAATGAAAAGCAAAGAGAGACTTGAATAATCTGGCGCTTTGTATACCAATTTAGAAGTAGCCCTCACGCCTGCTGGATACCAAACCAATACAATTTTTCAAAAGATAATTTCCAAAATCTTCACCCCATATTGTATGCAAATCAAATACTATTTCATGTTTTTTTTTTCTTTTCTTTTTTCCCTTTTTTCAACTAGGTACTGATCTAAGAATCAACAGCCTCAGAAGAAGCAGCGACCAGTTCGACTCAACCCTGGAATTGCAGTGTAATGCAACCATAGGGATACCTACAGTGGTGGGTTTCAGTCTGAAATGGGCGTGGCTAGACTCCCAACGTCTGCCTCTCGCTGTGAAGCCACTTGCCGAGAGTGGACTAGCAACGATCTCCTCGTATACAACGGGAACGTGTTGTGAAGATTCTGTGGTTGAAATTGAGAATTTTTACAACAGTCTTCTGGCTAACAAGACCATTGTGTGCATCGCTCGAGATGGGATCATTGTTGACTACCAAACATTTCAAGTAGATATTAGTAAGTATAATCTCCCGGAAGTGTGTCTAGTATCATGACGACGTTTTCTTCAACATTAGAATGTCCAAACCTTTATCAATTTAGAACCAGCACATCTTCTACATCTCTCACTTATTAACAATAGGCTAAGTTTCACTTCACATTACGTTACGTAGAAAACGTTACGTCATTTGAAGTGAACTTAGCCAATTTAAATAGTCAAACTTGTTGATCTTAATATATTCACAAAGTTTAAGATTCAACTATGTGGGGATTCTTATTAGAATGTAAACCAGACTAAATAGTACTATTTGCATGTTCTTTCTTTCTTAGCAATTTTCAAAGGCGAAGTTACTATCTTATCCGAAAGTGACGTCATTATCGGCGACACGGTTATCATTAATTGTTACGTGTCTGGAGAAGGCGTTTTCACTTTAGACTGGTACCACGTACCAACATCCAACAACCAAACTACAACTGATGCAACGCCTGTATTAAACGAGAAGGGTAGATACCAAACACTCAAGGAGATGATGTCACCGACAAGTATTTCCATGTCACTGGAAATCGTATCATTTAGCGAGAACGACAATGGCATTTATATTTGCTCTGTAAATCGGGGTGTTGCAACGGAGACAATTCAATTATACGGAGGTAGAGTTAATAAATATCAATGTTGAGCCGTGCCAGATCTAATGACTTCGGCTCTGGCTATCAGCAGCATTAACACTCATGAAGAATGTGACTTGTCAGCGTTCTGACAATTAGCCACTGCCGAAGCCATTCATTTGGACACGACCATTATATTATATCACGTCATATATTTTGTTGACAAGTATTCAAGAGCTGTGGGATGAAAATGCATACACATATGGTATCAATCAAAGTCTGTAGTAACAAAAAACTGTGGAAGTAAAATGTCTCACTTTATATTAAACCATACGTCTAAACAAGCAAGGTTCGACGGCAATACCTGTTAGTTGTTCTCTTTCTAGATTACCTTTATAAGGCTAAATGTTCGATACACAGTTGTCAATATTGTTGTTCTTTTTGAAGGACTATGGAAATTATTTTGTGAGAATGGGCAATGTCTTGGTCTTAATACACAAAAGAACAGAGTGGTGGAGATAGAAGCGATACCAGCAAATTCAAACAATCTTTTTACTCAAATTGTTTTATTTATTTTCTTTTTTTAGGATATTGTTTATATCTGTACATGTCACACTTATTCAATTTGTTTAGTTGTCTTTACAGCTATATGACATAAATTTGTTTTGGTTTTAGAAGAAAGAAACCTTACTCCAGCTCCCGGTGTATCTTTTCCAACTTCTACGGTTGTCGGTGACGTTCATTCCGATCAAACTACATCGTCTGACTATAAATCACAGGATACATTGACTCTCGTCAAATTAACAACCGAAAATTTACAAACAACCACAGGGAAACAGACTTATATGGATACCACGGATACACCTCAATCAACTCAACAATCAACAGAACAACCATCAACTGAGATCGCGTCACCACCGTCTACGCTGATATCGATGACGTCAGATGCAGCTAACGAAGGGCGTATAACAACTGCGAAGAGTTCAGTTTCCCAGTTGAATGATAGGACCTCGGCCGTTCCAACTGGTATGCTATTCTTCAGATCGATATTAATATTTAAACCCATACACCTGTTTTCGCTGGTATCAATTAATATGAGCTGATAAAAGCGATCAGATGACTGCTCACGTACACAAAATCTTAGCCGTTTATTTATTAATGTTTAGTCGCTCAACTAATGAATTAATATTTAAGAACTTTTGTATGTGCTACTCTTTTTCAAAACTTTATAGAACCAAGAACCATCGTACCCATCACTACATATACAAACGCTGGTTTGGGTAGAGGTGGTCAATCAGGAACTAGTAAGGGTAAGCAAAAGGTTCTTCAAACGCATCTGTCGACAATTGATTGAAAAGGTCCGTTTTTTGTCAAACCCTCAATTCAGTCGTCCATTTTCTACGTTCCCTCTTGTTCGAACATCAACTCTTCAATAATTTTCGAATGCCCCCTGCACCTTCCCCAAGGCCTTTCAACAGTGAAGACTTGTACGAAGCAGATAGAAACAACAATTTTGCTATCATGCGTTTGCACTAAGTTTCAAATACCAAGACACCAATTTATTGATTTTTTTCTTTAAATTAACATGTGTATCATAAATTATATATATAAAAAAAATCTAAGAACCTGATGGGTGTTTTACAATGTACCCTCATTTTGATTTGCCCATCTCTGTAACAAAGATGGTACAGAGATGAGCTGAGATGACAATACGAAATTCGTTTTATCGTTTAATTGTTTCTTTACTCCTTTTGTCTCAGATAACTTTATTTGGCTGGTTCCCGTCATCACATGTACCGTCATCGTTGTCATCGCTGTATTATTAATCGGCTTCTACGTGAAGAAAATGTGAGCACACCAGGCTTATCCCGTTCATGTTCATGAATTTTCATTGTTATTTCAAATGATGTATCAGTGATCACAAGAAACTAATATTATTTTGGTTCACTTTGAAGGTTTATTTCGGTTCAACCTCTAAGGCCAGTTAGATCGGAACTACGTGAGCTTCACGCTGGACTGCACGGTCTCGACTACCGTCCATCAAACCAAATCCAGGCAGAGATCCATCTGGGTAACACGCCAATCGTCGAAGATGGAAATTAATTAAAAGTGTACCTTATTTTAAGGATGATCCCAGTTAATTACCGGTAGTTAAGTTCTGATTTTGCCGACATTGATTTCAACCTCGTACTGTTTAAGATTTGTTTAAAGTGAGCGAGTAATCATCATGGATTTGAATTACCATCGCTGTTAACATAGTAATATGGATTTGGCTGTTTTCGAGGCAAGTTGTCGCTTTCGTTCTTTTTAGGTGTTCGGGCACTCAGCCCGGAACACCTATTGATTTTGTTCGGTTTTTTTTTTTTTTTTTTAATACTTCTTCTTCTTCTTCTCACCGAACGTTGTCCGCTAACAAATGCACACTTCTTAAAGTCACACAAACTTCAAACTTCACACACAGTTAGAACTTCACTAGGACAGGAAACCGTTTGAGTGACGTCATGATGACGTCATCGGGTGTCGAATTACATTAAATCAAAGTTTATTATTTCAAAAAATCATAACTCCTGAAGTACACAATGGATTTTTACAATCTATACATCATCGGAAAGGTCATTCAAAACTGCGTAAACGCTCCACAGACATGACTCCAATTTGACCTTGTCTTCCGGTTCAAACCGGAAGTTGAAAATTGTTAAAAATTTCAAAAAATCATATTTTAAGAAGTACTTATCACATGATCACAAATCTTGCATCAGATTGTAGAGAATTGAGTCTTCTCAAACTTTTGCATTGGAGTGACACCATTTTGACCTTTACTTCCGGTTCAAACCGGACGTTTAACGCAAATCAATTGTCCGTGTGCGTTCAAGCGTGTCCAACATTGCTGTACAAAATCCAATGCCATTATACATGTACACGTGTGTGTGTGCCTGGCTGTGCGACATCGATGCCCCATTGCTATGCACATTAACCACACGTTGTTCTTAGTCTCTTCTCAAGATGCATACTTCACGCTTTGTTAGTCTTTAGTTAATACAGGGCTTATTTAAACATTTAAAAATCAACAAAAAATCAACCGTTTGAGGTATGAACATAATTCTTTCGACAAATGTCAAGGTAAGGGAGGGTCTTTCTTTATGACACAATAAGTGACCTCTGTGACATCTACTTCCGGTCAAACCGGAAGTAGCTTTTTATATAAAATTGCTAAGAGCAAGGAACATGATTCTTTCACCAAATACCAAGGTTAGGAAAGGTCATTCTCTGTTGCACATTGGGTGACCTCTATGATCTCTACTTCCGGTCAAACCGGAAGTAGCTCCTCATGTAAAAGTGGTTAGAGTTAGGAACATGATTATTTCGATAAATATCAAGGTTAGGGAAGGTCTTCATTTGTGAAACGTTAAGTGACCTTTGTGACATCTACTTCCGGTCAAACCGGAAGTAGCTCTTTATTTAAAAATGGTGAGAGCTAGGAACATGATTCTTTCACCACATACCAAGGTTAGGGAGGGTCCTTCTCTGTTGCACATTGGGTGACCTCTGTGACCTCTACTTAAGATCAAACCGGAAGTAGCTCCTCATTTATGCATGGTAAGAGCTAGGAACATGATTCTTTCACCAAATACCAAGGTTAGGGAAGGTCCTTCTTTGTCACACATTGCGTGACCTCTCTGAACTCTACTTCCGGTCAAACCAGAAGTACCTCCTCATTTAAAAGTGGTTAGAAATTCCTGTCCAAACCGGATGTTCAAATTAAATATTGTATTATAAACCTCAATTTAACGTATGTTTTTCTTCATATTTTCTTGAATATAAGTTGGATTAACTTTTAATTTCATTTAACTTTTAACACATGAAATATTTTTTATAAATCACACTCCGAACACCTAGTTTTTGTGATGCCACAAAAACTCATTTCTAGTTAGTTTTGTTTTTTGTTTTGTTTTTTTTCTGCGTAAAAAGGAACTCGCGACGGGAATGTTTGACTTAAAGCAGGTCTTGGAACTTTCCATGGTAAGAAAATAATGCAGTCTTTTTCAGAATTATGACAACTAATCAAAATAATTTAATGAGTTTTTAGGCCCTGAAAAAGACTACTAAGGCCTATATTATTTTACGTGGTGTTATCGTAAACCTTCATTTCTAGTCAAACGTGGAGCACTTTGCTTTGCCATAGGCCCCGATGTGATAATTGACATGTTTGTTTTAGCTGCTATTTATCAATAAATAAATAAAATAAGATGACACTTATTCAGCCAATCGATGATGTTTACAACTTTTATTGATGTATTTAAACAGAGTGTAGCTAAGTGTAAATGTCAAGCAATTGTGTAGTGATTAATTTGTTACAGGTTATAGGCGTAAATTAGTCATTGAAATATAGGCCTAATATAAGGCTGTTTTATATTGGCACTTCAGGGACATGACAACGTAGACTTGAAAATCGACGGCTTTATGTGTCTAGATAACTAAAAGAGGAGTACCAGTCATCGGTAGAAACCAGTGTATATAATTAAGGACACTGCATTTATTTAAAACATAATACGTATGTTTTATATAGCCACATAATACAGTGTGTACATTTAGCAGATATTTCTTTGTAAAGTACTGTCGACTTCGCAAGGTAAACCTTCGAACCTCTGATCTTGTTATTCAAATGCCTCCTTACGTGGTCCTTTGTTTGCATTAGACCCTAAAGTGATATCAAATAAGATAAATTAAATGTATGAACGTTGACAATGGGGTAATACATTATGGGGGAAAAATGGATTGACGTAAATGATCTTAAATGCATAGAACGAAATCAGGTGAGCACGAAAAAATATATATCTATAGAACCCTAGTTTGATTAGTTTGATAAAATTTTAAAAATTCGCGCGAAATATTTTGAAAGCATAATGCTGAAATTGAACTCAATTTTTCTGAATTTAGCTGGAAAACCTATGATAAAAAAAATCATGAACAGCTAGTTGTAGGAAGTCTGCACTGGTTGTTTTTCCAGAAGGATTTATTCCAAAAATGGGGGACCCGAATGAAAGTAGGCCTATCTGTCTAAAATTAATATTACTTCTTGCTATGAGTTAGCAAACCTGAGCAACGTTTGACTGGTAATATTGAAAATTGATTAGTGTACATTATTTATCTCCTCTTTCGCCTTCCCAAATTTCTCATATTATGAAATAAATCAGCATCACATTCAATTTAATAATTCTTGAAATAGCTATTACCACTGATTCATTATACTGTAGTAGTGTTGATTAAAAAAATACATTTCAAATATCAGAAACGTGCATTAATTGATTTATTTCTTAGATTTAATTTCACCACCCCCAATAACCCCCAAAATCAACAACAACAACAACAACAACAACAGCAGCAGCAGCAGCAGCAACAACAACAACAACAACAACAAACAAACAAACAGGAACAACAAGGGGAAAAGGGGAAACTAAACGCACAGTGTTTGTTTATAAACCAGGCAAGAACCTGAAAAATAGAACGGGTTATTTACAAACCTGTGACAAGAACGAATTATAAAAACTTGTGGAAAAAACGGGTAAGAGCCTACAAAATAGAACCGATTAATCCAAACCTGTGGGGAGGACGGGTACTAAAAATTCGTTTTTAAAAGTGTTTTACTTTGTGTGATTATTTGCATAGGACTTTCCAGGTGGTTGGTGTATTTTGGGGTTGTGGGTGGACTTTTGGTAGAAAATACATGGTTGGGCAGGTCACGTTTTGTTCGAATGGGTCGGGGTACTCAAAAGTGTGACGGTTGATTATGTTTTGGTTTACCATTTTTTTGAGAGCGTTATGAACCAGTTGGGTTGTTTCGTGTGTAATATCCTGTTCTGTAGTGCTGAGACTCAAGATGGCGGTAACCTACGGCTAGATAGTCTAGATTGAGGTTCATAATGCAAATTCCTCTGCATTTGTCATATGGTTTGATCACGATTTGTTTGTTGTTTATCAACTGGTTTGCTGACAGTTCGTTCCTTGTCATATTTTGTTTATAATTTCCCAAACGAATATGGGCAAGTTCGAATTTAGTGGCTTCCAAATAGTTCTCAAGTGTGAGATTGAATGTAGATTTGGATGCCAAGTTGATGGTGGTTTGAAAGGTTTTGTTGCGGAAGGTTTGATGTGCATTAAAAATGCAATTCTCATTCTTCGATTGGAAAATATTGATATCACTCAGAAGGGAACGGCGGTTTCAGCTGGGGTTGGAACGAAATTTAATCCTTTATCCAATATGATTTTCTGGTGTGTAGAAAGATCGAAATTGGATAGGTTTGTTATGCAACGTTCACTTTGTGAAGCTAACTCGGTAAGAAGACTAAGTTGTCTTTGTTTGGATTGTGATGAGCAATGGCGGGAAAAAGCGTTTTACTTTCCTATGATTATTTGCTTAGAATTTTCCTTTATTGTAGTTACAGTTTAACATTGTAATTATTGTAATGTTTATTTAAGTATAAATGAAGCTAAATACTGTTAGGAGTCAAGGCAATGGTAATATCTCTTTTTGGAAGTGGTGGTGGTCTTGAAAAAGACCGGTTGTGTTGAAAGGAAGGGAAATCAGTTATTTTCTCTTCCGCTTGAGCCCTTTGGCTGGGCGCTGTCCTTTGCTACTTTTAGTAAAGTTTTGGCTTTCCGTTTTTGGAGGAAAAAATGATTTTTATTGTGACAGAAAAAACTTTGATATCCTGCTGATAAACGATTTTTTTGTTTGCTGTTTTACAATGTGCCCCCTACCGATTTTCCCCCGTAACTTTTTAACGCTTACTCTGATCACCGCGAAATTTTCTGACTTTTCCTAACATAAAACTAGGGAAATATTGACAAAAAATAATTGATACTAGGGTTAGCTGTTAGATTTTACTGTTTTTAAGTGATTTAAAAAAAAACAACTTTTGAACATAAAATCCACTTATTTTTGATTTCTTTGTCAGAAAAGTGAGTGATGAGTCACGTGATAGTCTGAAGTGGATTTGGGAATTCAAAATGGCCGCCTTTTTTGGTGGCGATCTTGGATTTTGTGTTTTCAGCCTGTAATTAGGGGGTCAAATTATATCAATTTTCGTAACAAAATGATATTTTCAACATGCTAATTTAATAATTTCAGACCCAAAAAATATTTGGATTTGTCAACCTAGCCTTATTATTTTTCCCTGGGCCCTTGGCGGCGGCCATTTTGATTTTTAAGTGAAAAAAAGCAATTTCTTTTTTCTCAAAAATGAGATAAGTTAATGGATTATATCCTTCCCTAAGGTGACTCCAGTAACCAAATTAGGTTCAAATTATATTGATTTTGTAAAAATGTACATGTTTGCCAAGTTTTAAAACATTCGGACGAAAAATACAGAAGTTATGGGGAAACATGTTTTTTTCTACCAACAATGGGCAAAAAAACAGTCAAAAACGCCCCTAGTGACGATTTTTGGAAATGATGTGACGTCATCATGTAGAACTTGGTTAAATGAACATTTGTGGCAAGTTTCATCAAAATCGGTCAAACACTTTGGAAAATCTGGAGGGTGGGGGGCACTATGTGCCCTTCCCCGGTCCCCGTACATAGAAAAAGGCCGGTCCTGATAAGGTTAAGAATGATTTGAATGCCCGATGAACTTCATTGTGCAGGTTTAGATTTATTGCTGATCCTTTAAACACTCTGCTACGTCCTCTCTGTAATTTCCTCTATATATACAGTATCATGGTACTTGCAACAATGTTAAGTTTTTTTGGGGGGAAGATTAGATGCAAGTTATTCTGGATCGGAAGGAGGAGGAGGTTTTATTACCCGTCCTCTCCACAGGTTTGGAATAATCCGTTCTATGTTCTAGGCTCTTATCCGTTTTTTTCACAAGTTTTTACAATCCGTTCTTGTGACATGTTTGTAAATTAACCGTTCTATTTATCAGGTTCTTGACTGGTTTATAAACAAACACTGTGCGTCTAGTTCCCCCTTTTCCCATTGTTGTTGTTTTTGTTATTTTGTTTATTATTTATTTATTTGCTATTTTTTTTTTTTTTTGGGGGGGGGGAGGTGGTGAAATTAAATCTGAGAAATGAATCACTTAATGCACGTTTCTGATATTTGAATTGTATTTTTTTAATCAACACTACTATATTGAATCAGTGGTAATAACTATTTCAAGAATTATTAAATTGAATGTGATGCTTATTTTTTTTTTTATAATAATGAGAAATTTGGGAACGCGAACGAGGAGATAAATAATGTACACCAATCAATTTTCAATATTACGAGTCAAAAGTTGCTCAGGTTTGCTTACTCAAAGCAAGAAGCAATATTAATTTGAGAAAAACAGGCTTACTTTCATTCGGGTCCCCCATTTTTTGAATAAATCCTTCTGGAAAAACAACCAGTGCAGACTTCATACAAATAGCTGTTCATGACTTTTTCATCATAGGTTTTCCAGCCAAATTCAGAAAAAATGAGTTCAATTTCAGCATTATGCTTTCAAAATATTTCGCGCGAATTTTTAAAATTCTATCAAACCAATCCAACTATAGGGTTTTATATTTATAATTCGTTTTCGTGCTCACCTGATTTCGTTCTATGCATTTAAGATCATTTACGTCAATCCATTTTTCCCCCATAATGTACTATACATTGTCAACGTTCATACATTTAATTTATCTTATTTGATATCACTTTAGGGTCTATTGCAAACAAAGGACCACGTAAGGAGGCATGTCAATGAAAAAAAAAATGCTTTCTCAATGTATCTTGTGCACAAGTCCTCTAAATGTGTTTATTTCTTTGTTTTAGTTAGATTTCTTTAAGTAATTCTTACTTGCCACCTTTCGTGACCCCGTACCGCCATCTTTTAATGTTCAAAGTAAATTTATATCACACATAGAGTTCTACACTCTAAACTCTACAGGGTCAAAATTGGCCCGGATGCCGAGTCCAGGGTGCCTGATCAGTTTTTCTAGGTCAAGGTGACCCGGAAACTTATTAAAAATGGGATGTTGACTCGGATTCTGTGTCAGTTTGACATAGTTTTGGGTCAGTTTGAAACACATTCCGGGTCATACTGACCCAGAAATGCGACCCAGTGTCCAGATCAATTCGGACTCGCGAATTTTAGAGTGTGTTGACCCAATACACCTGACGTCATCATCACAGTGACCTTGGTTGCGCCATTTTGGGAGTCAATGTCCCTGTGTGTTATACAGTGTAACGCGAATTTTAGGCGACGTGGGGTTTACACGTTTACGAGTCGACTCTAAAAATGGTGAGCGTGGCACAGTCGCCGCGTGTGACGTGTGTGCAAGGGGTCAATACATAGAATCACTCAAAATTAAAGCTCTTCAAAATTTATGTTTTTATATGCAACTCCGACTCAGAAAACACAGGACGCAGTGCATGCCATGGTAACGAATTTGACTACAAACATGATAATGTTTGCCAATTGGTAAAGTCGAATTCTTGACTAACGCCAGCGCCTTTCAATGGGTTTTGACGAAATTGAATGAGCATAGATAATTAATATTCTTTATTTAATGAAAGAAGATTCATCGAATAACAATACTTGCTAAAAGATGCGTTCATTTTCAAATAAAAAGAATGAATGAGTTGGATGTTGACGGAAATTATTAGATTAAAGGGATAACTTGTGAAGATTATGTATACTGTAGTTTTAATTGGCAAAAATCAAACAAGATCTGAGGTTCAAAGGTTTACCTTGCGAAGTTGACAGTACTTTATAAAGAAATATCTGCTAAATGTACACACTGTATTATGTGGCTATAGAAACATACGTATTATGTTTTAAATAAATGCAGTGTCCTTAATTATATACACTGGTTTCTACCGATGACTGGTACTCCTCTTTTAGTTATCTAGGCACATGAAGCCGTCGATTTTCAAGTCTACGTTGTCATGTCCCTGAAGTGCCAATATAAAACAGCCGTATATTAGGCCTATATTTCAATGACTAATTTACGCGTATAACATGTAACAAATTAATCATTACACAATTGCTTGACATTTACACTTAGCTACACTCTGTTTAAATACATCAATAAAAGTTATAAACATCACTGATTGGCTTAATAACTGTCATATTATTTTATTTATTTATTTATTGATAAATAGCAGCTAAAACAAACATGTCAGTTATCACATCGGGGCCTATGGCAAAGCAAAGTGCTCCACGTTTGACTAGAAATGAATGTTTACTATAACACCACGTAAAATAATATAGGCCTTAGTAGTCTTTTTCAGGGCCTAAAAACTCATCAAATAATTTTGATGAGTTGTTAGAGTTCTGAAAAAGACTGGATTGTTTTCTTACCTTAGCAAGTTCCAAGACCTGCTTTAAGTCAAACATTCCCATCGCGAGTTCTTTTTTTACACAGAAAAAAAAGAACGAAAGCGACAACTTGCCTTGAAAACAGCTCAAATCCATATTTCTATGTTAATCATATACAAGTCGTAAAAATGTAATTAAGACGGTGTGTAGTTATTACTTAACAGCGATGGTAATTCAAATCCACGATGATTACTAGCTCATTTTAAGCAAATCTTAAACAGTACGAGGTTGAAATCAATGTCGGCAAAATCATAACTTAACTACCGGTAATTAACCAGGATCATTTTTAATAAGGTACACTTTTAATTAATTTCCATCTTCGACGATTGGCGTGTTACCCAGATGGATCTCTGCCTGGATTTGGTTTGATGGACGGTAGTCGAGACCGTGCAATCCAGCGTGAAGCTCACGTAGTTCCGATCTAACTGGCCTTAGAGGTTGAACCGAAATGAACCTTCAAAGTGAACCAAAATAACATTAGTTTCTTGAGATCACAGATAAAGCATTTGAAATAACAATTCGAATTTATGAACATGAACGGGATAAGCCTGGTATGCTCACTTTTTCTTTACGTAGAAGCCGATCAATAATACAGCGATGACAACGATGACGGTACATGTGATGACGGGAACCAGCCAAATTAAGTTATCTGAGACAAAATGAGTAAAGAAACAATTAAACGATAAAATGAATTTCGTATTTTCATCTCAGCTCATCTCTGTACCATCTTTGTTACAGAGATGGGCAAATCAAAATGAGGGTACATTGTAAAACACCCATCAGGTTCGTTTATTTTTTTTTAAATAATTTATGATACACATGTGAATTTAAAGAGAAAAAAAATCAATAAATGGGTGTCTTTGTATTTGAAACTTAGTACAAACGCATGGTAGCAAAATGGTTGTTTCTATCTGCTTCGTACAAGCCTTCACTGTTGAAAGGCCTTGGGGAAGGTGCAGGGGGCATTCAAAAATTATTGAAGAGTTGATGTTCGAACAAGAGGGAACGTAGAAAATGGACGACTGAATTGAGGGTTTGACAAAAAACCGCACTTTTTCAATCAATTGTCGACAGATGCGTTTGAAGAACCTTTTGCTTACCCTTACTAGTTGAAGATTGACCACCTCTACCCAAACCAGCGTTTGTATATGTAGTGATGGGTACGATGGTTCTTGGTTCTACAAAGTTTTGAAAAATAGTAGCACATACAGAAGTTCTTAAACATTAATTCATTAGTTGAACGACTAAACATTAATAAATAAACGGCAAAGATTTTGTTTACGTGAGCAGTCATCTGATCGCTTTTATCAGCTCATATTAATTGATACCAGCGAAAACAGGTGTATGGGTTTAAATATTAATATCGATCTGAAGAATAGCATACCAGTTGGAACGGCCGTGGTCCTATCATTCAACTGGGAAACTGAATTCTTCGCAGTTGTTATACGCCCTTCGTTAGCTGCATCTGACGTCATCGGTTTCAGCGTAGTCGGTGGTGACGCAATCTCAGCTGATGGTTGTTCTGTTGATTGTTGAGTTGATTGAGGTGTATCCGTGGTATCCATATAAGTCTGTTTCCCTGTCGTTGTTTGTAAATCTTCAGTTGTTAATTTGACGAGAGTCGATGTATCCTGTGATTTATAGTCAGACGATGTAGTTTGATCGGACTGAACGTCCCCGACAACCGTAGAAGTTGGAAAAGTTACACTGGCAGCTGGAGTAAGGTTTCTTTCTTCTAAAACCAAAACAAATTGATGTCATATAGCTGTAAAGACAACTAAACATATTGAATAAGTGTGACATGTACAGATTCAAACAATATCCTTAAAAAAATATATAATAATAATAAAACAATAAATAATACTAATTTATGGTAAATAGCTTGTTTGAATTTGCTGGAATCGTTTATGTCTACACCACTCTGTTCATTTTGTGTATTAAGACCAAGATATTGACCAGTCTCACAATGTCCATAGTCCTTGAAAAAGAACAACAATATTGACAACTGCGTATCGAACATTTAGCCTTATAAAGGTAATCTAGAAAGAGAACAACTAACAGGTATCGCCGTCGAACCTTGCTTGTTTAGACGTATGGTTTAATATAAAGTGAGACATTTCACTTCCACAGTTTTTTGTTACTACAGACTTTGATTGATACCATATGTGTATGCCTTTTCATCCCACAGCTCTTGAATACTTGTCAACAAAATATATGACGTGATATAATATAATGGTCGTGTCCAAATGAATGGCTTCGGCAGTGGCTAATTGTCAGAACGCCGACAAGTCACATTCTTCATGAGTGTTAATGCAGCTGATAGCCAGAGCCGAAGTCACTAGATTTGGCACGGCTCAACATTGATATTTATTAACTCTACCTCCGTATAATTGAATTGTCTCCGTTGCAACACCCCGATTTACAGAGCAAATATAAATGCCATTGTCGTTCTCGCTAAATGATACGATTTCCAGTGACATGGAAATACTTGTCGGTGACATCATCTCCTTGAGTGTTTGGTATCTACCCTTCTCGTTTAATACAGGCGTTGCATCAGTTGTAGTTTGGTTGTTGGATGTTGGTACGTGGTACCAGTCTAAAGTGTAAACGCCTTCTCCAGACACGTAACAATCAATGAGAACCATGTCGCCGATAATGACGTCACTTTCAGGCAAGATGGTAACTTCGCCTTTGAAAATTGCTAAGAAAGAAAGAACATGCAAATAGTACTATTTAGTCTGGTTTACATTCTAATAAGAATCCCCACATAGTTGAATCTTAAACTTTGTGAATATATTAGGATCAACAAGTTTGACTATTTAAATTGGCTAAGTTTCACTTCAAATGACGTAACGTTTTCTACGTAACGTAATGTGAAGTGAAACTTAGCCTTTGTTAATAAGTGAGAGATGTAGAAGATGTGCTGGTTCTGAATTGATAAAGGTTTGGACATTATAATGTTGAAGAAAACGTCGTCATGATACTAGACACACTTCCGGGAGATTATACTTACTAATATCTACTTGAAATGTTTGGTAGTCAACAATGATCCCATCTTGAGCGATGCACACAATGGTCTTGTTAGCCAGAAGACTGTTGTAAAAATTCTCAATTTCAACCACAGAATCTTCACAACACGTTCCCGTTGTATACGAGGAGATCGTTGCTAGTCCACTCTCGGCAAGTGGCTTCACAGCCAGAGGCAGACGTTGGGAGTCTAGCCACGCCCATTTCAGACTGAAACCCACCACTGTAGGTATCCCTATGGTTGCATTACACTGCAGTTTCAGGGTTGAGTCGAACTGGTCGTTGCTTCTTCTGAGGCTGCTGATTCTTAGATCAGTACCTAGTTGAAAAAAGGGGAAAAAGAAGAAAAAAAAACATTAAATAGTTCTCTATTTGCAGTATGAGGCGAGTGAAAATTTCTGGATTTTTTTTTAATTGTATTGGTCTGGTATCCAGCAGGCACGAGGGCTACTTCTAAATGGGTATACAAAGCGCCAGATTCTTTTAGTCTCACCTTGGATTTGATTCCTCATTTGTTAAGTAATAAAATAAAATATAAAAAAATATAAAAAAATAAAATGCCCACACAATGATGTAGGTGCTTTGAGTTAACGCATTTTCCTGAAACCCATTAGGCCCGACACCTACAATTCTGTATATATAATGCATTATGCATTGCATAGACTAAACCATCTGATTGTAAGTATAGTAAGAAGTACAATGGAATTTTAAACTTCGCATGATCGGAGAAACGTTTGAAAAACTGTCGATGATATTTGTGGTGCCACAATGTGGTGAAATCTTCCATAATGAGGTGTGATGGTTTTAAAAAGAAATAGAGATATAACAACTCAACGTTTCGATTATTATTCTCTGGTCATCTTCAGGAAAGAAAACGAAAAAAAAACCAACAAAAAAACAAAAAAACAATGAAGATAACTAGAACATACTGATCAAAACGCCAAATAATAGACAAAGTAATTACAGTTTTGAAAGCCTTTTCTTTGGATGATTTCAGCTTCAAAACTAAATTTTTCGCGGTCGTCTGACCAAAAGGTTCCGTCATGCAGCTAGTACTACCACATCGTGAACATTACGATCCTTGTGGACTTGTCCTTACTGCCTTTATTCAGCCACTTGAAGGTCTCTGGTAAAAACTCTGGAATATTTTCACAGGTTTCGAGAAAAAAGGAAAGCCTCGATCGAATAAACAAATGCAACAATCGTCATGTACCGTGCGGCACTTTCCTATGGGGGACGCCGTGTTTGTCGACGTTTAAAACCCACTACAGGTCACGTGACTGCGAGAGCGCAATCGGTATATTGGAATTATTGTAGATTGACTGTCTGAGACATACCCGATGAGGCTGGACATCTGTAGCGCACCTCAAAGTCCGGACAGGGTTTTGTGTTATTTGCATCCAGGCAGAGGAATCCGTTAGCATTGCAGAGATACGGAACCTCCGGAATGATCCCACTAGCAATCAGGTCTTCATTGGTTCCCTTGATCCGACATTCGGCACCGATTGGCTCGCTGCAAAAATCTGCGTAAGACTAAAAAACAAAATTGAATTTCTGCAATGATGTATGTTGATGTACAAACACACTTAGGCCTAAACACAAAGTAAAGGATCGCTTATTTTGGGAGTCAAATACATACATTTACTCTTACGTTTTTATCCTTACCAACCTTCCATAGAAAATTTTAAGGTATAATTTGTTGTCAAAGTAAAAGAAAAATGAGCATTTGAAAACCCAACAAATGAGAGTTACTTATATTGCCGATACTAATAACGTATTTATACACAAATACACTTTTCTCGAAATTGATGATCTTTGTTTGTAGAGAATGCAGATGTGTTTGTCTTTTAAATAAGTTAGCAGATCCTTGTTATTTGATTGTATTGTTGTAGGTCACGCGGTAGATCGTTAATCAGATCAATACATGGCCTACGTCATAAACCATGCATTTGGGTTATTCACCGTGATTTTTTGTTCAGTTCCTTTTAACTATTGCACGTTAGACCACACCTTGCATTTATACTCGGTAGTGCAAAACGCTTTTGCAGTGGATGTCAGAATACAATCTATTATGGTTTTATAACTTTTGCTGTTTAATATGCCTATTAAAAATCAAATGACAAATATCTACTTGGATGTTATATAAAACAATATATAATGAATGTTTTGCATTTCTGCAATGGAGAGAATAATGAAGTTCATTCGTTGACATATAGAATGTTTCATACTCACGAACATATTCTAACCATTGCACACGGAAACGGCCACTATTTCGAAAAAAAAAAAAAAAAGAGAGAGAGAGAAAAAGTGTGAAACATCTTTTGAGCTCATACAAAATTACCTGTGCTGCGTGTGTAGTAAACGATTCATCCTCCATCAAGCCGTTGGGATCGTTGGTATCGTACCACGTGGTCCAACGGAATTTGGCTGTGCAATAAAAGGCATAAAATGGTACTGCAGTTACTCTTAAAGAAAGCAATGGATCTTGCCTCTCTTACTTAGGGAATAATAAATGGCAAATATCAGTTTTGCCCCGAATTTCAGCGAATACATCTGTTCTAGAATGTGGACGGTCGTGGGTTCGATTTCTACAAGAGCTAGGATGACTCGGAAGCATTGACTATTTCCACACACTGTGAAAAGGCAGAACCGAAACTCATTGAAAAATTATGCTGAAAAAACAGCAAATTACCATTTCGGTTTTTCCCTTCCATCGATTTGTGATAAGCACCTTGTATACTCAGTGCTTCCAAGTCTAGCGGTGAAATAAATCCAAAGGCATACTACTTGGGTGGCATTCGAACCCAAATCCCTGCATTCTAGAGCAGATGTCCTAACCAATAGTCAACCAATCGTGCCCGGTAATGAGATGCCCCGAAACCTGTAATTATCAACATATATACCGCAATAATTGTTACACTTATTTCGCTTTGAGTTCGAACCACAAGCTGGAACGATATGTCTCTTGTAAGCCCAGGAATTTAACATGAAATAGTCTATAGTAGATTCGATTAATCGTTTCCATTTCCCTCATAAACCCTGAGATCTGTTTGATGATTCACAAGAAATTCTTACATTCTGGACAGGAGTAACGAACTTTGTAGTCATAACACGAGTCACTTCCTGCGTTATTCTGATCGACACCTACGCACACCAAACCGGATGATACCGTGCAGTTGATGTTAAAGATCTGCCCACTCAGAAATGACGGGATGTCGTCATAAGTGGCACGGCATTGGATGTCGGTTGGGTTATCGCACAGAAGATCAAATGCCTTAAATGCAGAATAAGATAAACATGAGTGTTCGAATGACCCAAACCGGTGTGTTGTCGTAAAAATACATGTTGCTTAATGAAGTGATCTCTTGTCCCAAATTCATTGAGCGGTTTCCAATTACAAAACATTTATCTGCCATTTCATTGCGTTGATTTGTTTGTCTTTGGTGGAATTGCTTGTTAAAGTCCGATCAAGTTATCATGGCACTCTCGTTTTTTAATTTATTCAAGATTAAACTTAGTTGTATTAACATTTCACTTTGAGCAAGATGTGTTTCTACATTTCTTAAAAAAAAATCTAACTGATCCTCTGTATGGGAGTCAAACAAATCTTTACTTTTAGTTTTCTGACAGCCAATGATAACGGTAAACCAAACAACAACATGTTTCATAAAGTATATCTTTCTTAGAGGAAAGGTTGATTGGAGTATAACAACATTATGGAGACGGGTTATAAGGAGTTGATTTAGATACATCACGTGTAGGGTGTAGTTTGTACCTGTTGATGGTCTGTCAGCATTTCTCTGTCGTCCCCGTCGGACGGCTCATCAGAGTTTAACCACGGCGTCCAGTACATGTCACCTGCAATATGAAACAGTAACTTTAAAACAGGCACATACAGTTTTCAAGTAGATGGAACTTCATTCCTACTTATTTGCTGTTGTTATCGTTGTTGCTATTGATGCTGCTGCTGTTGTTGTTGGTGTTGTTTTTATTTTTTTATATTTTTTACAACTTACGCTTTAAAATAGTGACTAATTTCGACACCGCTCCTCCTTTTACGATATCTGATGCTTCACAGACAAGGATGACGTCAGTTGAGAAATTCAATCCGCGGATCATTAACACAGAACGCGTCCTGTAGCTGTTGGGTGAGCTTTCGTAGATAGCAACTTCTGATGAAGGAGATACCATGTGAAAGTGGGCACCGTCATCAGAGCGATACCAGGTTATGTTGGGCGGACTTCCGGACTTCGCTAAGCACTCCAACTCCACATCGAAGCTGTCGTTATGGCTGTACGTTCTAATGTAATATATCACCAAGTTCGATTCTACATGGATTTCGAAAAACGAAAATATTTTTTAGAATATGCAAGGTACAAGATAGCACATTTGGTAAACATGCATCCACCAGAGAAGATGAGAAAAGGAGCGCGTCGGGAAAGTTAAACGTGAAGTTGAGGTAGAGAAATTACTTGATTGGGTGTGGCGTCTTTTATGCGTTTGAGCCATGGGGATGATACATAAGAGGGAGAGAGTAAGATGGGGAAAGGGGGATTTGTTTATTGCCTTCCAAGGAGTTATGCGGAGATGAAGATGACGGTCAAGGATCATTTAGCGCGGAGAAGTCTGTTTAAAGATTAATCACAAATAGTTGTGAACGCGACTTGCCAAGGGCAGAATACTGATGATGATGATGACGATATACCATTATACCTTATAGATTGTTTCTTTGAAAAAAATAATTCATTATTTTATTCGTCGACGTCTCTGGAAGGATTTAGTTGGCCATCGATTACATCAGACTTACGTTCAAAGATTTAAATGAAATTACTACAATTGAAGGACAGAATCATTTCCAGTAAACCGAGTTAGCTTGCAACCATATTGTTAGCCGTTTGACACTTATGAATTCGAAAAACATCGGTGGAGAAACGCCCCATCCAGGAATGCAGATAAGTACGCGATACCGTAATCTTATGGCAAGTGCAACGAGGACAAAAAAAAAAAAAAAAAAAAAACAAAAAAAACAACGCCAAAAATTTCTCAGATTGTTACTGTCTGAATGAAACTAAAACATTTTACAATTAACAAGACGGTTTTGAAGATAAGATGTCTTCGCCCGATCGGAAAATGCCCCTAGCTTTTATCATAAGACTTGAACACTAAACTGCAGCCACTCAAAGACACTTGCGACTGCAATGTGACGTGGAAATTGAACGTTTTCATATCAGTTCCATTGACTGCAGTTATTGCTGTGAAAACTGAACCCATAATACCGACATGGAGCTAGGACAAGCAAGCTGCACATTGCTCATTGCATGTTGCTTGTTCGTCTGAACTGAACTACCCATTTCTTTCTTGACCGAAGAGAAAGTGTGGATGGCAGCTTGTTTTCGAAGACGCTACGTATATGGTGTGTGTTGGTTGATTGTGCAACATAATGACTGATTGGAGAGGGGAAACCCCCTCTCGACATGCAGAGCTTGAAACGCAAGGATGTTTAACTATTTTCCGTTTTTTCTCTCCCCTCCTTTTTTTTATTTTGTTGTAGTATTATTTTTTGCTAAAAATGTGTTTCAGACACGAGGCGCAGTTATAATGCGTTGAACAAGTCGTTTGAGGTTACTCTTACCTGTAGTTTCCTTACGGTAAACCCTTTCCACTTCAGTCACGTTGAACGATCGATAAAACATCTTGAAATCACTGAAATCACCTGCAGGCTTGTACAAGTTATGTGCCGGTTCGTTCTTTGCAAACATGGTAACGTCGTCAAGGTCTGTTGTGTACGGATCATCGATTCTTGACGGTGTTTCGAGCGAATGACGTAAAACACCGTTTTTATAATATTTCGTTCCCCTCACCGGATCGTACGTGAAGCAGTGGTGGGTCCACGAATCCGGGGGGAAGATGGATGCATCCGCCATTTCCATATGCCATGCTTTCCTGGTGGAGTCCCCGCGGACAAACAAGCTGAATTTCCTGGTGAGATGAATAGACACACCTCGGGCTGTAGTCTTCTGACCACCAGTCGAAAAGATGAATCTTAATTTAGTACTCGGTAGGCTTCTATACCTCATCCAGAACGCGATAGACCACCCTGCTTTGCAACAGGCTGGCTCCGTAATGCACTTCCCGGTTGCCGTACCGTAGTTTATAGAACGTGTCAATTCAGACCTCCTGAGGGCGCATAGGTGATCGGACGAATCGAAACTATCTGCAGCTCCGACGGTACCTGAACTCACAATGCCTGTCAGGCCACCAATATTAGGATAGATTGACGTCACTGTGCCGTCACAGGTCAAAGGTTCGTCATCGTCTACAGACGCCTTGGTGCTCATATCCCAATAAAAATGAGGTTTGGGAAGAGTGTCTGAAAAGCAATCAGTACATTTTAATACGTAAGCTTTCGATTTTGTTCAAAAATAATTGAGGTCAACGGCACCACGTTAGAAAATAAACCATCAAATGGTATACAAATATTGACTGCTTCGAGTGGTGTAGTAAAACTAGTCATTCGAGGTGATCCCCAGAGGCATGTTTTTTCTGCAGTTCAGTATTGGCAATCTCGAAAAAAAAATCTTTTTCTTTTTAAGGATTCCCTTTTTGGAATCGATTCAATGAAAAAAACAAATTCCTCATTGAAAATCATTATGACAGTGGCATTTTGGGACTGCAGAAGAAAATAAAGCTCCCCGGAGCAGCCTATCTTCCTGAGGCGAAGCCGAGGGAATATCGGCGGCTTCGGGTAACACCGAGAGTTAATAATTTTACTACGCCACGAGATACATTTGTCAATAATTATTTGTTTTATAACACCTCTTCCGTTGATTCTATCTGTATACTGTATACTAAAATTAATTCACAAAATATCTTTATTAATCAACACTGCGTATTACTTATCGACATATCATGGATAATGTACCGAGTTTTGACAAATCAGAAGGGTACCAGACTACTAATATTGCCTGCGTTCCCTTGCCAATTGGGTGTTACACAGCTCATCAGTATGTATGGTTGAAGTCAATGCAGTCAGGGTACCAGGGTATCCGATCACTTGGTTGCTAGGATATTCGTTCGGTTGATTTACAACAGTTTAAAAAAAAAAAAAAAAAAAAAAAAAACACCACGTGACAATCTCTCGGCCAATCAACGGATAGAATCAACTGAAGAGGTTTTATAACGTCTTATAGGCAACCTGGCAGCTAACAATAAATTGTTGGTTTTGTCTTCAAGACTCTCATTCCGGACATTTCTATCCAGCCAGAGAATCCCAGTAAATTTGTTTATTTAGCATTTATAAAACGTAAAAACAACCTGCTTTTGGTTTTACATGATTATCAAAGACTACTCCAACTAAATCATTCAAACACTTTTTTCCCGAAAAAACTTGTAAAGTCGAGAAAAGTCTTCGAACATCACCGTGACTTATTTCGATTTTAATGATCGAATTAAGCCCAATATGGACGCGCACAAAATACCTGTCAAAGCATAAACTGTTTTTCATTATTGTCAATACTTTTGATGACATTTTCTCAGATAGTTTGTTCGGTTTTTATTTAAGATTGGATCGATATATTGTTTTTGCTTTTTTTCTATATGTTGTATTGGTCATCTAAATCTTCGGCAATGCTGTTTCTCAGAAAATGTAAAAAGATTTTTTGTCACTTTTAACACTCTAGAACCCTGACCTAGTATCTTACCAAATGATATACAAACTATGAATGATGGAAAAACGTATTCACCCTCAGGGGATGGACATTCAAATCTGATCTCGTAGTCCAAGCATGCTTCTTGGAAGAGTTGATCCGAGCTTTTGCAAAGGAGGCCGGCAGTGGGTGTGCAGCTACTGGCAAGAGTCTGCCCGGCATTGACGTGGTCGCCGTGAAGGAATCTCACTCGACACTCGGCCGAAGATGGACTTCTGCAAACAAATGGGTACAGCTGTGGGGAAAAAAAGCGATAACAGTAACACTGTCTTGTGTCTTGTATTGATATGGCGACAACCGTATTTGGACCCGGTCTTCACTGCGTGGTATTGACCGGGTTTGTGGCTGGCCGAAGGCGAGGTCCATTAACAGCGGTCAACCGCCAACGAAGGTCATTACAACGCGGTAAAGAGCGGGTCAGCACACTGTTTATAGTCATTAACCCTGCGTTCTATAAAAAATCACTTAGTGTAACCAGCTTTCAGTGACTCATGAAAGAGGCACTTTTATATTACGGGTAATAACAGTGTTTTGGGGACACAATCCTTTTTTCCAATGGACTGTATAGATGAATTGAACTTCCCTGGACACACACAGCAAAGATTGAAGCATTCTGGCAATTTATACATTGGTTTTTCTCTCAGGTGGCCTACGGCTATTGCAACCAGACATCAATTGCACCAGTAAACATTGAAATCACTATTGCACAGACACTGAGCACTGACATAAAACAGAAGTAGACTGATCAAGAAACCCCCCCCCCACCTCCACCAACCACAAGAGTCCCCTGAGGCTTTGTCTATCATCAGTCTGTCTTGGTCAATCAATAACAACCATTGTATGTTGACAGATTAGTGGCAGATACAAAGTGTGTGCACAAACTAATAGGGCTTGTGTGTGCAAAAACATATGGGGCTTGGCTGATGGCCAGTCTGTCAAGGGCTGGCTCGACCAGTGAACGAACCCTGGGTGGCTAATGCATATGCATACTTCACAAGTGTGCCCGAAGGTAAGTTGAAAAAAAAAATCAGCGAAATTGGCCCAGAGATTAAGCAGTAATCCCAAAAAATATGAAAATATGACTCGAGTTTGAGCACGGTGTCTTTAGGTAGGGTCAATACCTTAGCCCATCCCTCCCCGCTCAGAACATTGCCCCCTCTTTCCTCAAAAGTGATATCGAAAAAAAATGCACAATACATGATACATGAAATAGCACCCCAAGATATGTCTTGCCCCACACTACCCCCTCCCCGCCATGAAAATGACTGGCTACGCCACTGAAAGGTATATAGCCAGACTGTTTCAAGACTTTGCATTATAATATTTAATTTAATAGAGAAACATAGTGTTTGTTATACCTGGTAGATAAACCGTATCCTTAAAACCATACCAAGACATCGAAACAATGACAAACCATTGAAAAATGCGCATCCACAAGATAAAACAGAGAAGATAAACTCACTAACCAGTCTAACCGATGCGAGTGTCTCATCATCCGTACCGTCTGTCGGGTCATCCGCGCTGAACCAAGCCGTCCATGTAGTCGGGGGGACAACTGGGGGCATTGGAGATTCTGTGGGTATCAAAGACTTAACAGCTGTTCAACCTTTTCCATGAGTTTTTGCCAGTTTATACCAGTACAAATGCTCCGTGGATTTATGTCCGTCCGAAATACTGTCAAAGTTAAAAACGTAGTATCTGAAGACCCATTAACTCATCGGAAGTTTTGGTTGCAGATTTTTTTAACCTTCTTCATTTTAAACTGTTTTTCTCTCTCTCTCTCGTTTGATTCACCTAAACGTGACTACTAACATCAGTAATTCACACGTTGGTTGGATGGTGTGTCTGATGGAAGCTATTCAATTTGAATCCCCAATCTCTTAAAATACAAATTATCACTTGAAGTTTATCATGGTTGCAAACGAATAACTAAGAGCCAACGTGCTTCACGAAATACAGATATCGGTGACCTGGCCATTTTGGCGAGCTCCGTTTTTGGGCAATACCAGACAACGCGGCGTCTATAGTGACCCCTTGGAAGCCTCGAGATTCAGACAAGCTTCGTTGTTGAAGCTTTTTACTCGATTCTAGTAATAATAAGTGTCAGAATAAGAGTACAAATTTACAAACTCGAATGAATTTGGCCTTGCGGTGCTGTGCACCGTGCATTGCAGTATGCATTGCGAATAAAAGCCGTCACAAACCTCTTGATCAAAGACTAATGGGTGCAATACAACACATACCCAATAATGTACATTAGATGGGTTCCTTCGATGCGTGTAATCGGAAACAAATGGCCCTGTATCTTGCAAGAAACTGAAATGGCTTACCATCTACACACTGTCCCGTCGCACACAGGAATTGCAGAGAAATATGCTGTAACAACAAAATAAATAAATATAAAAACAAGAACAAGAACAAGAACAGGAACAGGAACAAGAAAAAGAACAAGAACAAGAACAAGAGCAAGAGCAAGAGCAAGAGCAAGAGCAAGAGCAAGAGCAAGAGCAAGAACAAGAACAAGAGCAAGAACAAGAACAAGGACAAGAACAAGAACAAGAACAAGGACAAGAACAAGAACAAGAACAACAACAACAACAACAACAACAACAACAACAACAAGAACAGCAAACAACAGCAATATGATGGGTTTGTTTCATAACATTATTACTTGTCTACAGACAAACACAAAAGGTCGAAGATCGTCATGCACAAATAAAAAGAAATATGATATTGTTATAAAACGGAGTCCTCATAACACATCACACCAGTGTACTTATTTTTAACGAAGAGAGGTAAGAAGAAAAAAAATAACTTACCAGCAGAAAGAAAACAAAGACTTCCATCTTTTACTTCGACAAAGTCAAGATGGTGATGAAACGGGGATGCTTAACCGCTTATCAGAATACCAGAGTAGTCTTCAACACCCGCTACACCGTCAAGGCACTCAAATGTCAGTTACAACCAACCTTGAGGTACTTATGCCATAGTTTACCAGTTGTATATATCGATTCTATGATTAGGAACGATGTACTGCATTGCAATTTGTATGATGATTAGAATCGGGTTTCATTTGTTTTGTTTTTCCCGTCATGTCGTTGTTTGTTTCCGTCCACAAAGAGCGCACAAGATGCACCGCACTACTACCCCTCTTTTGGAATTGTTTTATCAATACCAATAACCGTTTGCTGGAAGTATTGATGGACACAAGGGAAAACAAAACAACAAGGGTCCTACATGCTTCTGGATTGAAGCAGTGGTGAAAAGCACACCATCAGGTGACTTTATGGACATAATAATATAGCTTTTACGGGAAGATAACCAACAGAGATGCACATTATACAAAGAACAATGAGGAGTCAAATTGCGAGTTGGGGAAAATCTACAAACTATTGCTTCGCTTTCCCTCGTACGTTTTACCCTTCGTCACACTCAAAAGTCTAACTATTAATAATTGTTTTACCTTCATGGTTATACAAGTTCTAGTGTCTGTTTTAGAAATTTTAAGGTCATGGATTCACACCCGAGTCATCATGCTGATGAAGACCGAAGTTTCGTTCAAAAATTACAGATGTGGAGAAATTGTGAAGTGTTGTGATCAAAAGAGTGCAACAAAATTTTAAGAAACATTATGTGTCTATCAATCAATGTGAAGGCATTTGCCATTTGTGACACCCAATCCCCAAACTTTGACAGTTTACCTCAAGTGTCATCATAGAAAATAAAAGTATAAGATATTCAAAATCTTGAAATGACTTCAAAGTCACAATGACGGTGCAGGAATTTAAAAAGAGGTGGACGAATGTTTTTTACCCCCTTTTTCGAGAAGCGTTTTGATGGTTCTCTATTATTAGCACGGTTGAGCTCACCGAATATTTTAAGAAACACATTGCTACCTGTAATAGATTTGAGGCAAAACCTGTTGAGGTTCAAATGTACTTTTGGTTTATTTAACAAACAAATTAAACATGTTGCGTTATGGTCAAACTCATTTCAACGTAAATCTTGTTTTTACAAAAGGTTTAATTGCATTAAAATGTACCAGGGCCAGCCCGGTCATTCTGTTATGGTGGGGCAACATATGCATCAATGTCAGGCTTACCCGAGGCGGATATTCAAATCATAAGTCCATGGAGGTCCAACTTGTAGTACATGTGATACATTTGTAGTTTCCCCTTGTTCAATTATTTGAGTGGTTTTGTTTGGATTTTACATATGTTACCCCGTTTTTTTTTCTTTTTCATATTATGAACACCCCATTACTACTGTAGGGAACGCAAGTGCATCCCCAATCTTTCTGTTAGAACTATTAAAAAAAAAAAAACCATGGACCTTTGCTAAAGAACGGATTGTAGCGTGTCCATTCATTTGAAATAGGTCTTTAATAGTTCTATAGGTTTATTTATTACAACTATTGATTGTAAGTGATTAACATTTTATATTTGTTATCACATTAATTACTAGTTACTATATATATTAAACCTAGTAAGTGATTATTTCCAGATTAACTTTATATTGGCTGGATAGGTATTTGTAGGTTTATTCGCTGCGTATTGGAAGAGGTTGTGAGTTATGCCGCACCTCATGTTTTTCTGTTTTGCTGGAGGCTGTATCAGACAGATACATGGCATTATAGTTTGTCTTGAATTGCATGGCTCAGGCCATGCTATTTTATGCCCTGAATGTCATTATAAGATGGTATTTTGTTAGAGAACCCCCAGTGAATATTTCTCAGCTTTAATTTGTATGTTATGGAAGAAAATGATTGGGTTATGTTGTGTTGTTGCTCACGTGTATGTGATGTTTATAGTTTTATATGCCAATGCACATGTACTTGTTATTGCGTGTATGTATACTTTTCCCAGAAAGGGGGGGGGGGTCTTCTGGGTTCTTCTTCTGGGTTCTCATGTCCATCAGAGGCGAATCCTTGGGGACGGGGCATGAGGGGCGCACGCCCCCTATTTTTCCTTCCGAAAGAAAAAATCAAGATATCATCCCGCCCACTTGCAATGAGAAATAAACTATTGACATCCAATCACCATTGGCTGCTTGATCGGTAAATTTCACGCCCCCCCCCCCTTTTTGAAAATCCTGGATCCGCCCCTGTCCATTACTGATGGCCATTACACCTTTTGTTTTCTTAATGGTCCTGTAGCTGAGGATGACATTTATTGAGTGCAACCAAAATTCTCGTCAACCTGTGATTTAATATTTGTCTAGTATCCAAGTCAAAGTGTTCGTCCATTTAATTAGAGTGCCAGCCTCCTCCCCGTTGCCCTACACTACCCAAGCCACTCGCACATAACATTTTATCTTCTTGTCGAAAATTTGTCACAAAGTGTTCAATAATTAAATGGAAAGAATAAAAAAAGGCAAGACGCGCATATCTGCTCTTCATGTTTGACATTACGATGTGCGATACTTTGTTGTTGATACATTTCTTTGAGCAATTTAACTTGTGCTGATATTGTATGGCTTTAAATTTTGTTATTCACAAAGTGCCCTCAATGTTTATCGCAGCATGATTTAACAAGCATTATATTATGGGTTGTCAATATCGACTCAAGCCGGTCAAGGGAAACTCTCTTCATTACAAATTGGGTCTGTTTTAATATCTTCGCTTGATAAATACCAGTATGAACTTCATTATGTGTCGATTACTAGAAATATTACAGACTAGCGGAAGGACTTCAATTGCCTTTTTTTATTGTCTGATTGTTGCTTGAACCAAGGACGTTTATGGAAGGAAGGAACGAGACCCATTTTTGTAATGACTTTGTTTTCTGGATTTATTATCTCGCCTCGATTGTAGTAAGATACACCGTCATTCAGCTGTCTGTGTTCACTCATTCCAGTTAGTGAAGAGCGCATGTACAGGATGTTAGGTGACTAAATGGTTCAGTTATAATAAATAGATGCATGTACCAGTTAGTCCAGACTGCCCGCCTTGTGTCCAACATCAGACATCTTTAAATTGCTGAAAACTGTTCACCAGATACAACTAAAACCAGCATCAGGAGAGCTTAGGCAGTAATTCGTTCGCCACAATCTCTTAGCAGTCCGCTTTAGAGCATTGGGAGATGAGATGGATGTATTGGTCATTACTTGTTTGGTAAGTGTTCATTGAATTAAAGGGGCTGTGCCGTCATAATTATGACAGGTCTGTAGCTATAATGCATGGAAAGATGAACTCTAACCCAGATACAGCACACGCGCTTGATTGCGGTCAAATCACAAATGATGCCGTGTTTGCCAAAATTTTGACGATGCCGTGTTTGCCAAAATTTTGACGAGACCGCTGGTGTGCACTTAGTAGCTTGGTTATTCCATTTACTGCGATAATCATGACGACATAGCCCCTTTAAACGACTTTTCTTTCATTGTTGTATACATCAATGGCAAGATTGAACCTTTATTTATGATGGCAAACGGCTATTCGAATTTGTTTGCTTGAAAGAAAGCTTTTTGGGGAAATGATGGACGGTTTTGATCTACAATCCTGGTCATATCTCCTTGGGCCACCCCCGCTCCCCCGTTCAATGTTGGCTCCCATTGCGCCGTCTGCGCTCCAGTCGGAATAAACAACATTGAAAGGGGGAGAGGGGGGACGGCGAATCAAAGGTGGTTTGTGTGTAAAACTAATGCCACATGGCCCAAGCATTTTGACCAAGATTGTAGCCAATCAAAACTCAGTGTTTGAAAACATTACAAAACAGAAGGTTGTTTTCACTTTTTTCCCTCGTGTCTTTGATGACTGATCGAGGTTAAACTTTCACATGTATTTGAAACCATTATGTGCGACCCATTGTGTCCGACAAACCATTGGACTCATTACGTCAGACTGACCATTATGTCCGACTCATTGTGTCCGACGAACCATTATGTCTGGACAATGGATCGGACAAAATCGTTTGTCGGACCTATGGTTTAAAGTCAGTTTCAAGTCATCTCGTATGAAGCTGAGGAGAGTTGTTTGGCTTCTTAGTTTGGTTTTGGGTTCTTTTTATTTCAGCTTCATGTGGCTATTTCTAAGGATGTTTTAAGGGTGATTTGCTTCTGACTGTTTTTTCTTTAATTAATGTTGGTTTCAACTTTTACCTTTGTAAAATTTTAATATTTTGAGCCAATCTATTTTAGTTGTCATAAATAAATTTAATTTCATTTCATTTTGTTGACAGGGGTCTGGTTTTACACAATATTTGATAACAGTTTTTATAGTTTTGTATTTCCTTGGCAACTCCTGTTAAACTTTCAATGATTGTACAGTATTTCTAAAGATTTGAAATAAAATTTAAAATAAGTAATTAATGGTTTGTCGTTCGTTGGACACAATGGTTCGGACAGAGTGGTTAAAAATTACCGTCGGACATAATAGTCTATGTCGGACATATTGATGCATAACAATCGCTCGAATACGTGCAAGTCTTTCAAAATCTGTTCTGAGAGTCTTACTTTTTAAGGATGTCTTGTGAAATTACTCTTTTTCATGCTTTACAATGATAGCAATGTTGTATATGAAAACAAAACAATATACTCTTGTTTATTTATTTATTTATTTATTTATTTCTTATTTCAAACTGGTGACCCATTCAGTGGCAACCACTGGTCTCCCATGGGTTCCAGTATGTACAAAGACACAACAAAGGCTTTCGACAGTACACAGTGTTTAAAAAACTCAACATAGTAATTAAAGCACATTTCTAAAAAATCACAAAACAAAAAGAAAACAGAATCGGACCTAAGAATTGCACAGTCGGTTATAAAGTTAAAAATGGTTGATGCTGCCAGTAGGCAGACTTTTAAGATTTAAAGGTAGAGCACTCCTGGCCTGGCTCTTCTGAAATCTACAGGTTTTTTCTGCCTGCTTCTATCTTTGGAAAATGAATGTTAACATTTAGCTGTGTTGGTTCTCGTACGGTGAGTGTGCTGATCGAACTTTATTTAAAACATATGTTACAATGGCAACCGGAACAGGGCGGAGGAGTTTATTAGGACGTTAAACAACTTACACCCAACATTGAAATTCACCTCGGAGATCTCTGAACAACAAGTCACCTATTTAGACCTCGTAATTTACAAAGGAAAACGCTTTCGAAAAGAAGGGAAACTGGACACTCTAGTTGCAACAAAAAAAAACCCTGATACTTTCCAATACCTTGCTCAAGATTCAGCACACCCAAAATCTGTATTTGGCGGCATCATTAAAGGTGAAACAACTAGATACAAACGTATATGCACATACTCAAAAGATTTTGAGGAGAAGGTCAATTTCTTCAAGACTAAACTATTAGAACGTTGTTATAACACGGAAGAATTGATCCACTTCACAAAAACAAACTAAGACCTGAGGAATTCAATGTTGGCTGTATCACCTAATAACAAACAAGAGATAAAACCTCCACTTGTATTCACTTTGCCATATTTTCTACAGATCCATCAATCCACTCTAAAACGTGCTCTCTCTACCTTTTTAGAAGAAAACGACCATCTCAATAGTCTCTTCCCAGCCCCACCACTGTTGGCTTACAAACAGCAAAAAAACATAAAAGTTGTCCTAGTAAAATGTCAAACCTTACAGAAAAACTTGCTGGAAGATGTATCTTGCTCCTCAATACTTTTCCCAACATATCCCACCAACTACCAACCACACACCACTCCTCCATTTTTTTGAAGTACACACTTTCAAAAAACAACAACAACAACAACTGACATTGTGGCTATACTGTCTTCCCTATTCACAATATCTCTGCATGCTACATGTATGATTTCGCTCTTCCCTTTCAAACAATTTAAAAACCATAGTATTTAAGTGCTTTTTCTCTACGGGCACTTAGTTTATCCCAACCAAGTGTCATCGTAGACATAACTAGTGTTCTTCGAGTTCTTTGAGGAAGCTGGAGAATAATCCTTCCAGTTCTATTTATAAGTTTGTCAAGACTATCAAATTGTGTTTTTGAAGTGGTGTTCCAGACTAAATCACAGTAGTCGAACTGAGGAAAAATCAGTGATTTATCCAACAAGTTAAGAGTGTCTAGGATTTTTTTATTCTGTCAAGAACACCAATTTGCTTGGAAACGGATGAGATGATGTGATTTATGTGTTCAGACAATTTCAGTCGAGGATCAAAATAAACACCAAGAAGCAAGTTATTGATGGAAAACGTTTAAAGGAGTTTGG